>VZRW01005026.1:207133-381582 GCA_013398125.1 Aegotheles bennettii
AAAAAAAGGAGAAAATACAGCTCCTCTAGAAGGCAAAATCTCCAGGAAAATTAATCAGAAAGATATGAAATCTGAGCTGTTTATTATTCTGGATTGATGGAAGAATAGGAAAACGAAGAACAAAGTATGTATTTCCTCTCAAGATTGATGGAAATAGGACTGGCGAACTCAAAGAAGGTATGAAAAGAGCTTGGGAAGGAAAAGGGAAGAAAATGTTATCAGAGACACATACAAATGCATGTGTGTGTGCACACAGCCTGGAGGTGATCAGAAAGAATCTGAAGTAAAATAAAAACATTTAGAAATCCAGGGATCCTGCCTGAAAAATAAATGTATTCTGCCTGCGGGATACACAGACTGAAAGATGAGAAATTAGGGAAAGTTGAAATGGGAGGGAGGAATATGGGAAAGAAGAAGGGAGAGAAAAAGAACAGAGGATAGGAAAGGTAAAGTGAGCACCTGTTTACTCTCTCTGATAGCCCAGACATTTCCAAGGTGCATGTGGGATCAGGAAGCCATCAAGGGGTGTAGCTTTCTGAGCCAGAACGAAGCACATGCCCATTAGCAACATTCGTCTCCTTGTCTATTTAATGGCCTCGTTTACACAAGGGTCAAGATGGAACAGCTCATGTGGGTTTAAATTTGCGGCTCCCTGACAAAAGAGAGAACAAAGGTCCCATGGAGTGTTGGGATGCTCCATAATCTCCTAACTGAAACCTTTTTAAAGCCAAACAGCCACACACAAAATCAACCCAAAGTCACTGATGACCTTCCCTAAATTCCTTCTGACATTTCCCTGCCCTGCACACCCACAGCAGTGTACCAGCCCTCTGCTAAGGGCTTTCACCTCAGGCTAAGGAGTTGGAGCCATCTGATGCTGCCTCTGTGCCAATGTGTTCATCGATATCCGTGCTATAAAGCAGCTCCAGTATTTAGTGATATCTGTGTACAACCCTCCTCCTGCACAAAGTGACTGAGAAAGAATCAAGAATAAATCATTCCCCACCCCAAGCCTCCTCTTCCTCAAAGTGCACCTCTTCAGAAGTACCTGTTAGAACCACTTAGCAAACGATGCTCACAAGATCTCTCTTTTCTTTTGGTTATTTGAGTCTCACCTACTTGTAGGGGCTTGAAGCACTTTGGAAGTAGCAGCTTTTGCTATTCTCACACCAGCTGGCACTTTAAATACGCATAATACAAAAGTTAAGAGACTGAAACCAAAGGTCTTAATCTTACATTGCAACCACCTGCATCAATGTGATGCACCGCTACCTCGGCATGCTTACACGTTGCAATGATAACCTCTCTTCCAGAATCTCTCCAATACTGCTCACATCACAGAATCACAGAATCATCAAGGTTGGAAGAGACTGACGAGATCATCCAGTCCAACCCCTACCTACATCACCCCTAAACCGTATCACTCCAGACATCCAGACACATCTTGAACACTTCCAGGGATGGTGACTCCACCACCACCCTGGGCAACCCATTCCAATACCTACATCCCTCTTCCCCAAGACAGACCAGATGCCTGTTTTATAGCACTACCCCTCTGCTACATGGACATCAGTGCTGCAAAGCAATATTCAGCTTGAAGACTGTTCTCATTCCCTCCACTGCCCATCTGAGTGACTGTCGCCCAAAATTTCCTCCAAACAGACCACACAGAGCTGCCCCCTCCCTCCCCAGTCCAGCTTTCATTTCTGTCTGGCCCTGCTTGTTCACGCCAATGAGTCTTCTGAGAAAGCCACTAATTAAAGGCATGTGATAGTTAAACTTTTGCTAATCAAGACAAATGAATCAAGTCTCAAGTGTATGATAGCGGAGCTGGAGCGCTCCTTCCCCCACGCTACTCAGCCTTCAATTACAAGGCTCAGATATTATCGTGAAATATTTCCCCCAAAGCCCCATTCTGCAGCTCTTGGTTATGGTTCTCCTGATTCGTGGTGTTTATTTAGCACTATGGGGGTGTTTTGTCAGCAGAACACGCTAGCGTATCCAAATGTTAACGAGCCCATTAAAGACAGACAAGATGTAATCGGACCAGACACTCCGACTGACTGGCAGCAGGACAAACCAAAAATCCAGGGGAAATGTGTTCCTTTGCCCAGTCGCAGTGACAGAGAGATTTAGGAGAAGAGCTCCAGGGCAAAGGACATAGGCCAGGCTGGGAGCCTGTCCCAGAAAATTACTGCGAGTGAACTAAGGAAACCAACTGCCTCTTTTTAGAATCCTAAAAATAAATTGGGAGAAAACTCCTGGAGGTTTGAGTGGAAGGAGGATTGAGTCCCATTTTCACCCTCCTCGGGGTGAAATGGACTTTGCAGAATGCAAATAGCATGAACCAAAGCAGAAACTGAGCTACTGAGTTGGAAGAAAACTATCCTGACCTCTATTACACTTCAGAGTTGTTGATTTAACTGCTGTATTTTCAAACATCTAATTTGCACCCTCAGGTCACCAATATAAAGCTGCCAGACGGAGGCAATTGGAAAAAAAAAAAAAACAACAAAAAAGAGAGTATTCTGGGCTGGAGCAGGGAGAGGGAGAGGGTTAGAAAAGCAGCAAGAGTTGCTGTAAACTCAAAATCTGCTTGTGTGTGTGACACACGCAGCTGCTGAATCAGTGCTTGCTTTGATTTCTTGTTACAGATAATCTACAAATCATATTTTTATGACCCCAGTATTTAGGAAAAGAACAAGTAAGTGTGCCCGTGTAGCCAAGACCTAGCCCCAGCCTTCTCCCAGAGCAAAGCAGCTGCTCTGTCTGCCCTGGCAGGGACAGGCTCATCTCCTTGCAGCATCTATCCAGCCCAGTCGCAGTCCCCAGTGTTGGGATTTGCCCTGCCAGGGACAGCTGGCTGCTGGGGCCATGCATGAGGCCACCTTTGGGGACAATGCCATCACAGGCACATGCAGACCAACCTGCCTGCCTGCTGCTGCTTGGCAGTTGGATGCAAAATGGCTCTCTCACAGCATCAGGTCTCCATGTGGGCACTGTTATCAGCACAACTGTTGCTTCAGCTGCTTGCCACAGTTTTAATGTTGTGTTTCACCCTTTTCGGAGTCTGACAGAGAATGGACCCTATCATTTTAATTCTACAGACATCTTTATTCTTCGTGGCTGTTTGACAAACACGTTCATTGCAAACCTATTTCAGTCTCTGGCTGGTCCATGGGCTGACTGGTTGGGAGCAGTCACTTTGATATCAGTTATTTGAGCTTCATGATCAGTCAGCCAGTCACAACTTTGGTTCAGTTACCAGTCATTCACTTTTTCCTGTTTTAACCCTCCAGTCTGTAAGTCAACCTGTGGTTTCACATGGAAATTAGGGGGTTAGTCCAAGCGTGCACCCTTGTCCATTTTAAAGACAGATGGCTAATTAACTAATAAGGGAGGTAAAGAATGATGTCTCAAACCGTTCTTCTGGTTTTAGGCAGTACCCTGACAACGTGAGTTTGAATCAGCTTTAAAAAGGACCATTGCTTTGGAGGCAACTGAATGGAGATGAAACCTTCAAGATGTTTTGAGGGAAAGAGTCCTTAAGAAGGTAGATAGTTGGGTGAGTCATCTCGGTGATATGCAAGTTGGCATCTTCAACATACACCTGCCACAAATGGGTTTTGAACCTCTTCTGAATGAAAGCATCATAAGACATGACCATAAGGCTCTCCTGGAGCTTCAGTCCCATCCTATGGCTGCATCACTGCACAGCACTACCCTGAAGGCTTTAAATTGCATACCCAAGCCAGCAGCCAAAAAGAACAGTTAATGCCACTAACAAAAACAACTCTTTTGATCTCCTTGACATCAGTGTAGCAAACATCCCACTCCGGTGCATTCTTGCATAAAAGAGAAGCTTCTTGCTGCTCAATCACACTGCTTTTAATAGCTTTCTGAATGCAAACATCCACAGCTTTTATTTCAGTTTAATCTGCCAATTTTTCTAAGTCTTTATCACACTTTATCAAACAGTGTATCAGTGTGAGATATCCAACCCCCTCCCCTCAGGCACCTCTGAAATTGAAATCCCAGGAAGACAGCAGCTTCTTTCATATTTTAATTATTTTAACATTTTCCTTTAGTGGCCTCTGTATTATTATGACTTGTTTTTCTCTCTGGAATAGGGCTCTGATCCCACACCAGGTGGGAAATTTGTTTGTCTAGAGCAAAATAGCAGAATGCCTCTAATGCATTAGATATGGATTAGAGAAATTGTGTTTGGGAAAACATATAATCTCTTGGTAAAAGGGGAGAAATAAAAAGCCTATTTCATTTTGGCTCTAATTTGTTTTTCCCCTATTATAATTTTTAATGAAAAAGTGTGTTTTAACCACATGAGTGTTGTCTAATGTGCCAAGTGTTAGGTATAAACTGCATCTCCAGTAATGTCTCTTCTTTCTTTACCATTGAGGGCTCTCATTCAGGAAAACATTTAACCACATGCTTAAATCCATCCTTCCTGTAGAAAACACTCATGCGTAGAATTAACTTTAGGTATCCTGAGACTTGCTCATGTGTTTAAAGTTTGAGACACTGAAACATTTCTCAAGTTTCAGATTGTCCTCTGATTTAACACCACACGATCTGGTACATAAGGCATTAAAAATGACATCAAGGCTCACAGCAGCTTTGCCAGGTGTCAGCTTGGACCTCATAAGATGCAGGAGTAGTCATTGCAGTCCCAGCACACTGTCCTCACCCTGCAAGGCTGGGTGGAAGCAGGCAGAGGAGCAGGGCTCATGCCCAAGCACAGGTGAGGATCTTGCTTATTATTAGGATTTCTTGCACTGCAGACAGTGTGGTTTCCCTCATCCTGCATGATATCCACAGCTTATTGGATGGGCATTGCATCTGATGAGACAACAGACCTAAATAACTGAAATCCCCATGCTGTGCTGGACTCAAACATCGTGAGGGCTGGTGGTCAGAGATAAGATCTTACTGCCTGCAAAGGTCCAGCTGTTTGCAGCAGCTCTTTTCCTGTGTGATGCCTGAGCCCTGGCTTTTCTCAGGCTCTGCTGCTTCATTGTGTGATCTGATCTGTGTCAGTTGTCCCTGTGTCACTGTAGGCTGAAATGTACCTTGAAGTCTACACATCTATGAGGAAAGTTGTGCCTGTGCCTATGAAAAGGAAGCCATTAGGGCAGCAGGAGACATCCCTCTCTCTACTGCTAGTCCTTCCCCCACAGCACTTGGGAATAACCAAGGGGAGGCAAAAGGGTGTGGTACCTGGATCCAGCTCCCAGCCCCATCCCAGTCCAACCACAGCTGTGGCCTGACCCCCACCTGGAGGTTTGTGCACGCCTCTTCCCATGGTTGAGGTTCTCTTCTGCTACTTCACTGGTGAAGCTGTGCTGCTGGCCCCCATTTATTCACATATGTGCCGAGATATACTCAGCAAAACAGCCCTCCATCCACAATTCCATCCATGCCACTGTCTTGAAACATCCTGCAGGTCCTCAGTTTATTAAAAATACATATAAAAATAAATCCAAAGAAGTAAAGAGTCACCCCTATTAGGCAGCTGATGTTTGTTGGCCCCTTGAGTCCTCCCCGAGGCAGTTTTTGCTGCAGGTCATTCGTGAAACCTTTTCAGGTTAAGCGTAAAAGAAATTGAATTTCAGCTCTTGGAGCAGCGTATTTTGAGTCCAGTTATCAAAGACTTTGACTCCAAGGGAATCTGGTGAGACTGGGCAAACAGCAGGAGTCCAGGAGGAAGCCAGATCCGTGTATGTGAGTTTTCTCTTCCATAAGCTGATATAAATGAGGAACAAGAACACTGAAGCGTGTTGGACTTAGGTGCTGGCAAACCCAGGCAGGAGAACATAGTCAGGTCTGGGTTCCTCTAGCTCCTGGAAGAGCATGGTTGTTTCCTCCATCCAGTTAGGTTTAGTCTGATCTTCAGGTGCCACCGCAATAATTCAAATAGCCTTTGATACTTGTTGTAATCAACTGTTCAAAAATTGTCCTTCTTCAAAAATTCCAGTGTAACCTGCACCAGTCCTTGCCCCTCCTGCGCAGCCCCTGAGCTCTGCCACCCTTGGCTCAGCTCCTTGCGTCCCAAGCCCAAGTTCAGGAGGTTTTCAGAGCAGCAGTTCACTTCTGTCCTTATCCAGGCTTGCCTCCCTAGCTGCTGGGTTGCTCTGGAAGATCTGAGTCTCGGTGTTTCCCGGGGTCTGATTTTAAATTCTGTTTCTCCCGTTTTCCAGCAAACTGCTCCATCTCACAGCTTTTCCGGTAACCAGGCATTGCTGGCACAGAGAGGCCAGGCCCATTATTATTGTATTTACTCTGGACCCCAGCTTCTCCTTCTCATCCAATAAATCCATTTGAGAGCAAGAGTTTTGATAGACACTTTAATAGAGCTCTTCCTAACCTGACCATGTTAATGATTTTTTGGGGGCTGGATCTATGCCAGTTCACGCAGCTCATTAGGTTTTTTTCTCTGTTAGGAGCTGCAGCTTCTCCTCCTTTTTCTCCCCCACTCCTGCATGGTGAAGTTCACTGCTCCATGCTGCCCAGCTCCTGGAGACCAGACCCCAGTCCCTGGTCATGCATCTGCTCTGTTGCTTGAAGGCTACAAAGAGTCCCAAACACCCAGCAAACACTCTCAGCCCCTGCAGGTGACAGGAATATCAGGCCAGTCTGCCTCTGCTGTGTATAGTGTTTATTTTACAAAGCAATGATTGACCTGATCTTAACTGGTGACAGAGAGGGGGAAGGGAAGGAGACCTCTTCTTCCTTGACAGGAAACCAGTGCTGAGCTGTGCACTTCTGATACTGCTGGTCCAGTCAGAGTTTTCCAGTTGTGGTGTTTGGGGAACCAGCTGCTGCACTGCTGATGACCCCCCTAATAGCAAAGAGTGTTTTTTCCTCATCAGTAGGAAAAGCAACTAAAATTGTCTGTTCAAATGCTATCTCATCTTCTTTCCTTCTACTTTATCCTACTGAGAGAGTCATGATGAAGGAAACAAATGGCATGGGCTCAGGATTCTGTACAGGGACTCAAAGGAAATGAAATTTGATTTTGAAAGGATAAAATGTTTTGACTTCCATGATGGAACAAGCAATTGTCCATGGATTTGCTGTGCTCCAGAAATGGAACTTCATGCTAAAAAGAGATTTTATGGAGCTCAAGCTATTATCTGATGATGGAGAGCTCCCAAGCCAGCCCTCATTCTCCAGCTGGCTTCCTAGCAGACTTGTTCTGATAGAGTAATATTTCCTGGTCATAAGTATTGAGATTCAGCCATCAGCAGCCAGTATGATTACACATACAGTTCAGCATACAGTTCCAAAGGCTTGTACTAAACCAATTAAAGGAGATGCTAGAAAAGCACTGGGATCCCAGGAAGAGTGTTCTCTGCAGTTAGAAACATCTTCCAAGGAGCAACTACCAGGTGCTTCTGTTGCCCTCTGTGCATGGATTCAGGTGTGCATTAGGTACCATGGTGCTGTCCTGGTGAGCCCAAGGGGACACAGAGTGGTCATGCTCCCATTTTACAGGTGCACAACTCCCACCTCAGTGAGTTGCTGTGCTATAGAGGCTGTGAACAGATTCAGTGACCAACAGGGATCTGCTTTTTGGTTGTTTGGGCTGAAAAGCCATGAATGTGAAAGCTAGTTTCACTAACCTCTTACACCTCCTCAGGACAAATGTTATCAGGACCACTAAGTTTCTCAATACTCAGGTATTTCTTTTGAAAATCAGATTCCTGCAGATGTGATCCTGGGTTTCCCGAAGCTATAATCTCCTTTCAATGGCTTTCCTGAGTAGGTGGAGTTTAAATTTGGGTAAAGGCTTTCACTTTGTTCCTTGAGTGGCCACCAAGGCTATGGTAGCACTGGGTACAAGCATTCAGGTAACACGGAGACTAAAGCAATCCCAGGCAGAGTCAACCAGAGCCTTCAGCAAGGATGCAAACCAAAGTGCTCTGTGACATTTAGGAAATGATCCATCATTGCATTATCTACACAGCATTTTTGTTTTCATTTCCACAGTGCCTCTACATAGCTGTCACCAGTGTGAAGCATGGGTAGCCGTTGGATCTGCAGTGTTCTGCACTGCCACACTGATACCAACCACAGGACTTACAGGGTAGCTCCTTTAACTGGAAGGAGGGAAAATCTCTGTTCCTGTACTGGAGCTTATTTTACCACTGAGTTACAGTTGCAGGTTTTGCTGGGAGACAAAAGCCTGCACATCAAAATACAAGGAGAAAGAAAATGCAGTCTATCCAACCAGAAGCCTGGCAGTCCAAGCACAGTTTGAGATGATCAAGGATGAACTTTTGAGACTGGTTTTATGTCTGTGTCATTTTCAAGTGTGCAGTAAATTTCACCCCAGTAGATAGCCCACTTAGGATGCATGTCTCTCTACATTCATCATTCCTGGGCTCCCCTCTTGCATATTCCATAGGTAATTGCTGCACGTACACTTTCTGCCGTTTACCTTCCCAAATCACATTTCTCATTCTAATTAAAGGAGCAGAGTTTTATTGGTAATAATGGCCTTGTGTATGGAGAAGATCTTTTCACAGGGGTATGTCAAAGAGGTGATCTGCCCTTCCCAATAGTTTTCCTGCACAGTGAAAGAAGGCCAAGCATTTCAGGGAAAGGAGTCACCCAGTTCCTGGCAGCGCTCTGGTGAAAGCAGCTCTGGAGTTCCACCAAGCCCTCAGAACACATCACAGACTTGCAGCTTCACTGAGAGAGGATTGCAGCCCTTTCTGAACCCATACCTTGTGCAAAACAACACAAGTGCTGATAATCACAAATGATATCAGAGGCTTGATCTCTTCCAGCAGAAGAAAATTATAAACCCACTCTGCAGTCCAACACCACTGGTTCATGTATTTACAGCAGACATTTCTCCCACGGTTTTTAAGATGATGTCTTGCTTTTCCCCTCTAGGAAAAAGCCACTCTCAAGCACTCTATTCTAATAGAGAGAATTTAATACAGGACCTATATCTGGATTTCCATTTTCATATTACAGTTGATCTGCTTTTGAATTAATGCCCCAACCACAGTGCAAATTCTGATTATGCAGTACCCACAGGGGCAGAGTCCTTCTCGTTTACATATGCAGCTTTCCAAAGGAATTCACAACACTAATGCAATCCTATAGGCAGTTTTAAATATCCAGGGCATTCTGCAATTCGGAGCAGAGCCAGCTGTCACCTGCAATAGCATCTCACAGGCTGCAGTGAGGCACCTCAGGCTAGGTCAGATTCTGCCAGTTTTCCCACAGATCTGGAGGAATCCTGCTGATTTTGTTGAGGCTCAGCCCTATTTTACACTGGGGCTTACTGCAGAGTTTGGTCCATTCTAACTTCTGTTGGCTAATTTCACCTTTTCTGTTCTTCGGGTTCATATCACTCTTTTGGGGATCAGCCACGAGGGCTGGATTTGCTCCAGAGCACCTGTGGTATTTTGATAACTTCAAATATTGCTAACTTCTCGTATTTAAATATACAACTTACATTCAGGGGCAAAGTTTAATTCACTTTACTCAACTATAAAATGAACCCCGAGCTCAGCATTACACTTTAAAAGAGGGTCTTTTTTATGCTGAACATTAACAGCAGCAGGGATATTCCTTTCTAGAGATTTGTTATTAACGACGGCTGAAATTACTGATTTCAATTAACTATGTTACATTTATATTGAAATACAGTTGGCGCTGCTCTGGGGAAACATAAATACTGAAATGAGAGCTGGTGCCTCCTCCGTTAAAAAACTGCAAGAACAAACAGCACGTGCAGCACCCCTTTGGTTCTGTACAGTATGGATGCTGTACCCTCTTTCTCTTATTTTTTCTCCCCTTTTTCCCTCTTGCCTCCCTGTTGCTGTTAAAAGTGTCTCCCCTCCCTGCAGCCATCTGATTCTGCTCCCTGAAGTGATGATGCTCCCAGGGACTCGTCACCCTCCCGGTCCCCTGGCTCAGTGTCTTTTGGCTTTTGAGATATTGGTGTCATTGCTTTCTGCCTCCATGGCCTTTTTCTCATTCAGGCCACGTCACTGCTGAGGGACATCCTGTGCTAAGCCACCAAAATGGGATTGCACAAACTCTGCACGTTAATTAGTTCAATGCATCTCTCTGCTAGGGAAGAAAGGAGGGAACTGTTGCTAATAGCAGACATTTTGAAGGAGGTTATGCAGAGCTGTGGGGTTCAAAGAAAAGGAAATGAGGGGGAATGGCCCAGCTCTAGCCTTTTAAAACTAATTCCAGGCTTCAGAGCCTACAGAGTTTATTATTGAGGGTCTCCCTGCCTCCAACTCTTCTCTTCCTGCTCAGTGCTGCTCTTTGAGATTCACGCCCACACCTCTCCCTCTCCTCTCATCACTCAGTCTCTAGCGTTCAGCAAAACATGAGTCAAACCCTTGTTTCCTACAAAAAGTCAGCACTGGTGCAATGTGGGCTGGACCACGCAGTAGTCTCGTAGCAATGCAGGAGGAAAGAATGGTACAAATCTCCTGGCCTCCCCCAAAAGAGATCCTCGCTTCTGACAGCCACATTGGCACTAAGTCCTGAGCTCTGTCTCGCAGATGCCAGCCAAGGTGCTGGACAAGGGTTGGAGAATACAGACGTGGGGCTGTCTCTGTGCCATGCACCAAGCCCCGGCACAGCCTGATCAGCTTGTCCAGGCACCAGGGGTTAACGTGTGTGTGTGCATTGGGTCCCACTGGCATTAAAGGACTCTGTAATTACTCTCAAAGGTTTCTATTATGTGCAAAACTGTCATTAACTCCCAGTGGTGTGATTGCCCTTTATTGATAATATAGAGCTCAGCAATCCACAGCTATGGCTTATTGTGCTTGCTCATAGTGGAAGGAAATGAACCTGCCATCCTTTCTCTCACAGCCTACTATTAAGGTGTAACATGCACATGAAGGCTACACCCACCCACCCTGACCTGCATTTGCCCACAACAGAGAAATCACTCATATCTGCCTGAAATGACACCCACCAGCTCTGCTTAACTCCTTGGGCACCTCTGAGCTATAGACCTAGAGAGAAGAGCTGGGAGGGAGCAGCTGTAGACCCTGAGGCCACGGACCACAACACTGCAGCACTTCCTAAAATACTTGTGGTGAAAGGGGTCCTGGGTCTCTGAGAAGTGACCTTCCATGAGATTCAGCAAAAAAACTGGGCTGATTTGCACATCCTGAAATTCAGAGCTCTGTGGTCATGTGCAGTCTGATGTCCTCGTAACATAAAATCGTGGAAGTATTCCCTCCATAAATACTTCTCATTACCTTTGAGTGATAAAGAGGAGCAGCTCTAGGCGCATTTTTTACCATCAGCCTTGGCTGTGCTTTGTGGCTGAGGGAGGGCAGGTGGGAAAAGGTAGGGGAGAGGCTGCTGAGACTCCAGTCCCTGCTGGAACCGTGTCCATCAATCACAGGGTACAGTAAAACCTGATTTGAACCCAGCTTGTGGCACATACTCCAACGCAGGGACCACAAAGCATAAAATACAAATCAGGAGCAGAGGCCGCTGGGTTTTGTTGGAACATTATTTCTCGGTCTTGTTTCCAGTCACTGCATCTGTATAACAACATCACTTCTATACCATGTAATTAGACACTTAATTTATTAAACAGTGACTGTAGTAAGCAGAGAGTGGGAGATACACTTATTGTCTGACAGAGGAAATATGTTATGGGGGAGCGTATACTCTTCTGACTCAGCCTGAGCTGCTTCTTAACATGCAGAGCACTTGAGAGGAAAAGGTTTCCTTGGTACAGACTTTGGACCAACCCTCAGGAGAGCCGGATTCTGCTTGTGCTGCCCTGCCACAGGTCTGCTGTGTGACCTTGGTCCAGGTGCTCAGCCTTGCTGCCCCACGCTTGCCAGCCATAAAACGAAAACAACAACCTGGCCTTTCTCCCACACATTGACTGGTTTGTTTTGCTTCTCTTGTCAAGTTCTCCAGGAAGAAGCTGTGCATCTTGTTCTGCTTCTGTCAGCCTCTGATGTGCCCCCACATCTCTCCATGCTCCCCAATAACAAGTCCCTTTCCTTTCAGCAAGGTCAAAGCAGTTGATTTTACAGACTGCCAGAAAAAGGCAGTGTATTCTGAGGTTTGCATCTTCCAAGGTGAGAGCCTGAGAAACAAAGCTAATGCCACCATTCCAGGTCCTCAGGAAGAAATTGTCTTGGTGTGAAATTCAGCCAAGAAAAAAAAATAATATTCCTGACAAAGATGAAAATGATGACAGCCTGCTTGCTGGCCCATGGGAAAACATGTGAGACCCAGGTCCTCCAGGCTTCATAAGCCTGAGGCTAAAGATGATGTTATCTCTTTATTGAGGCTTAACGTACTGATGCTACAGTGTGTGAGGCAAAATGTCCTCCAGTGATTCCCTGCTAAGGCCTACTGAAGAGCTTGGCTGCTAGAGGCTTTGGCTGAATCCCCATAAATTTAGCATGTGGTTCTGCATGGAGTCTAGCCGACCTTAGCAGGACGTTGACACACGGGAGTGGTCAGCACCCACAAGAGCAGATATGGCCAGTGAGAAGGGTATGTCTCATGTGCATGAGAAACCAAATCCTTTGATTCTAGGTCCTGGGGGATATTCTGAACATAAATCTTTTTCACCCATTCTTCCTGTATAATGTTAGCAGACCTACATGGTCACAGCTGACCATGCTGGGTAAATAATCTAATGTAATTACAGGGTAAAGAAATGGCAAATTCTCTTCTAAACCAGAGTAGAGCTTGCATCTATTATTTATTAGAGGCAACCAGCAGAAGAGAGCAGGTTACTTGGTAATTACTTTTTGACCTCCTGGAGGTAATTGTATAATCATTTGCAGAGAATTGCTATTACAGTTGGGTGAGTCCTGCAAGCCATTTTATATGAACAGTCATTTGAATTTTTAAACCAATTTCCACCTAACTATGGAGTTGTGATGAGGTCGTCCACTACGTCTGTGTGTGTACAGCTTTTTTTTTTTTCCTGCCTTTTTTGGGGGCTTTGTGTTCTTCAGATATTGAAGTAAATGAGCTAACTGGCAGCAATACTCATACCTGTTTGATCAGTCGCCCAGAAAAGCTTAGCCCAGCCTTTCAGTGGTTGAAAACCGCTCGCAGATTTTAGATGTGGGCTAGGAGAGGTGGTTCCGTTTCTGCTGACACTGTCAATAGGGCAATGTCTGTGGAGTTTTCTCTCTGGTGTGAAAATCAAAGTGCTGAAATTCTCCATCAAAACACAGCCTCTGATGTGGTCACCTCCCCAGGACAAGCAGACTTTGAAATAGGATCCAAGGGCGATGGGCTTGCTTGGCTTGCCTTTATTGGATGCTCAGGTCTCCAGCAGCTCAGAAGCCGAATTGCCAAAACCTGGGAGCAGGCACTAGGAAGACATTTCCTGGAAGGTTTACTAGATTTGCCACAGCTTTAGCTCCTCCTGAAATAGGGATTTGTGATACATGGGATGACTTGGCCTCTGGACCTTCCTCTCTCTCTCCATCAGCAAGAGAGGGAGCCAAAAAGACTGACTCAGAGCAGGCAGCCAGAGTTAGGCAAGAAAAATCTCACTTTGATTTCTCCTTTGGTCTGCTTTTCCTCTTTGCCAGTTTTATAGGTATTCTGAAGCCAGACCCTAGAAGCTCTGACATTGGCTTAAATTCTCGAAACTTTAAAATTGCACAATCTTCCGTGGCACACAAGGTTGTTTTCTAGCACCCCTGTCAGTCAGTGACTCTCTTCATTTTATCTTCAGAAGCCATGGGGACCCCGAGGGGACAACAGAAACCCTCCAGAGAAGTTTTAGCCCACCTGAAGTTTCTCCATATTGCTCACTCTGCAATAGTTGATACCATGCTGTTTTAAAATTTATAGTGTAATTGATTTATTTATAAATCATTCAGCTCTTATTATTTATTAATTCTTCTGTCAAGGTTAATTTGAAATACTTCTAAATAAGGCTTTCCTGACAACACCTTTGTTTATGAGATTGACAGCATGCCAGTGCACGCTTCTCCATCGCTTTCAAACGCAATCTGCACAGACTCATGTCCCAAGAAAGGTGACACCTTTTCATTCCAGAAAAAAGATGCAATGCAAATCACCCGCAGGTCCTGCAGTTGCTTGTCATGAATATTGCAGAATTGGACTTCTGTTGCCTGGGTAGGATTCAGATTAAAATGTCACGAGTGAGGAGGAGTGTGGTGGACAACTTGCTGCTATAACTTTTCAGGAAGTCAACCAAACAAAGCACCAGGCATGAGTTCAGCTCACACGTGACTGAAGTTGTAAAGAAACGGTGAATCAGGATTTCTCCTATCACCTGAAGTGCAGCAATTATACTTCATTCTGTTGGATTTGAATTTAGGCAGAGAAACAAATATTGAGAGGAACCACCAAGAAACGTGGTATCTAGAAACAGCAGAGCTTAAGGTAAAAACGGCAGGTGAGAACCATCAGGAATAAAAAGAGCATGAATATTCATGGTGTCTTCTGCAGACCTGCGTGATTAGTTGGGAATATGTCTTACTATCTGCCTTTAATGTTGCCTGCCTTCTTTGTCTGTTTTAGCCTGTGAGCAAAGCCCAGATGTCTCTTAATAACTGGGAAGCACCTGATTGTACCATAAGAGCAGTCATAACCGCAGACATTTTGCACCGCTCCATGTGGTTCAGCACGCTCATAAACTGCTGACTCTGGCGGCTGCTGTCTGGTGGATGAATAGAGAGTCTTGGCTCTATGATTACATTGAAATGACATCCGCCGCGTGTGTTTTCTTTTGAACTGGTAATAGTTCAGGTTTCTCTTCCGTGACAACAGTTCTGCAGCTGAGGGCTGCGGCCCGGGTCCCCATGTCTTGCGCTTCCCATGCGGGGGCTTCAGCAAAACACACCAGGGCATTGAGGGTTGAAACTCTCCTCTCCTTTCCCAGCTCCTGCAGGAGAGGCCCATTTGTCTGCTGCCTTCGTGTGTGCAGCTCGGATGCTCCCCTTAATGTGTTTTTTGTTTGTTTTTTCCTTACTGTGGGGTGAATTAGCACGAACCTTTATTGGAGTTTTGATTGAGTTTAATGAACAATTAATGAACAGGAGCAGAACTGGCACAAAGCAGACTGTGTTGTGCAGAGGTGAGAAAGGGGGGGGGGTTTGCTGCATGTCCCGGTGTGCCCAGGCTGTGGTTACTGATTTCTTCTTCGCTGTGCAGCAGAAGTGCCCAGAGAAGTAATTATTTTGACTTCTAATTCAATCTTTCCCTACTTACATTCTGTTCATTAGAACGGGATTGTGTGAAAGGTACAACTGTGCTGGCTGGCATTAGCTGTTGAGATGGATTCAAAGGCGACATAAATGCAGGATTACACCACATAGCTGTAATTTTCAGTAATTTAACGTGAGCCCATGTGGAGCAGTGTGAGCTGGCAGGCTGGGCTGCCAGGGGTGGGGGTGAGGAGAGGACAGACAGGGAAGGGGAGCAGCACCAGGCAGGGCCTTGAAAGACATGAAGGGAGCAAGGTGGTGGTCACAGACTCATTTTAGTAACTGATTTACTAGGAAAGAGATTCCCCTTCAAAGCACTTGAAATAGGGCGATGAACACACACCCCTCCCCACCAAGAGGCTGTGATACCTGGAGGGTTTATCCTGACTCAAAACAAGTCTTTCCCCTCTCTTATTTTATTTCTTTTGCCTCCCATGTTTTGTCTTTTCTGTTTGGGGTTTTCAAAGCATGCTAAGGAGGTTAGGAACTGCACTCTGTGGGATGTGGATGCCTGGTCCTTTGAAATTTTAAGCCTAAAACTTCAAGGCCTTCAAAGCAGGAAAAATACTTCACTTTGTGTTTGGAGGCATCACGAGACCCTGGTACCAAAGGTTGCTGGGCATTGGATAGCACAAACAAAAAAAAATACAGCAGAAAATGTAGCACAGTGCATTTAAAAGTTTGGGAGATTTTACATAAAATTTTACTAATGCTTAAAATTACGTCCTTTTCCCACAAATATTTTACTTCGAACATTCCACAAAACATGAAACTGGGCAGTCACACAAGATGTTTACAAGTTATTCACCTGGTACAAAGAAGGGCTGAAATATCACAGCATCCAATGAATAAATCATTCGATGAACATTATCCTGCTAATTCCATGCACATCTCTGCAGAAAAGGAGCTCTGATAACCTTGTGTTTCCTACATTACTGTCCCTCACCCCTCACTGCCCCCTATTCTTCCCATATAAAGCCCTCTTAGATAAGAAGAAGAGATGATTATTAAGATGGGAGCAGAAGAGCTTCTATCAATGGAATACCAATGAAGGAGTGTCTTGGTGCATACATAAACTGAGCCCTTTTCCAATAAACCATCAGATACAGGCAAAAGAGTAACAAACAGTAAGTGATTCCTGTCATCAGCAGAATTCATGAGGGATCCTCTGATAATTGGCATTTTCTCTCTGTAAAAGAAAAGAGATTTCAAGATTTGGTGAATGCCAAACAGTGTGTTACAGGCAGCAATGACCTGGACTGGCAGCAGCATGGGAATGGACGAGAGCAGAAATGCCTCTATAGAGATTGGAGAGCTTGCCCAGAGAGTGTGCAATGAGCTCAGGCAGGAATTTATGGTGGATAAGGAGCCATTATTGACGGACAGCTTTGTAGACTGGATCGCATCCAGAGCGATGGGAAAGTGACTGCAATGCTGCTAACATCAGTTGTGTTGCACACCAGCTCTGAATTTAGCTACACTTCTCTGCACTGTAGAAGGGTAAATGGCTTGTGTTAGGGGAGCTACAGGATCATCTGGAGTCAGTTTTAATAAATTTCTACTGACAAACACCCACAAAGTCCAGCTTATTTATCACAGACAGAGTAGTCCAGATCCCTAAGGAGACAATCTGAAGCATCCCTTCTCCCACAATTATCTTGAGAGCTCCCAGATTTTACTTAGGCAGTAGATACACAGCTTCTCTAAGGGAAGAGGAGAGGAACAGAGACATCAAGAGAGCCCTGAATCTGGCCATAATCCCTCTAGCCCCACTGTGAGCTCAGCTGCTTTCTGGGCACAGCTCTAGAGGCAATGGTATGGGAAGGACAGGCAAGACACAGGGTACAATAAGTCAGTAAAATCACTTTATGGTACCACATCTCCAAGGTGACATTGTAGGATAGCAATATTCTTTAGAATTCTTATTTTGCTCATTTTCATTAACTGTTATTTCCAGCAGCTTCATTTCATAACTGTTATCTGCAGTGGCATCAGCAGCATCCTGTGTTTGTTCTGTCTCTGTTTATTTTGCTAATCTTTTTTTTTTCCTTCTTCCCCATTACTTTCTTCTTAAGTAATATTACAGTAAGGAGGAGAAGAGCTGGCCATTGGAAAACTGACCTCTTTCAACTCAATTCTTTTTTATTCATTTTAAAATTAAAACAGAAAACTAAGAAATGGGATGACTGGATTTATTTCTCTGCCTTGTGGCTGGCTCGCTGTGTCAGCCTGGTCAAAACCCCATATCCATCTCCAGTGAATTTGTGACTCTAAATAATTTACTATTTTGATACTACCATAACAGAAAAATATTCAATAAACCAGCCCTAATTGTTTGCATGTACTCACTCAGGTCAGTCTTTACACACCCAATAAGGAAGCTCTTGTCCATACTTTGATTTCAACCTTGAACCCTGGGCATTTCTGCTCCCTCCCTAGCATGGCCACTTGCAGTTCTCTGTATTCCTGAAATGACTCTAAATCACACATCGTAAGGTGAAAAAGATCATAAAGGAACAACAAAGCATCAGCAAACATAAAATAGAAGAATGGCAGCCTCCCCACCTTACACTGCAAAAATCAAAGGGAGTTTTCAAACAACCCCATTTCCAGTCAGCTGGAGATTTAATTCACACAGTAATTTACTGTGTCTGCACTTTTTCTGCCCCCCTCCCTCCCTTCCTCCTTGTCTTCTTCTTTTTCTCAATAGTTACTTTTTTCTTGCCCTATAATAAGAGGAACTTAACGACAGAGCCTTACATACAAATGAGCTTTCCCATCCAATGTGTGCTGGGCAGAGGGGGAATGATAGGGGAGATTCATGGGGAAAAAAATAGCCATTTATTTCAAAGAGCTTTTGTATCGTAAAATAATTCTAGTTTTTCAAGAAAAGAGGACAAGTTCACACAGCAAATTATGACAACTGAGACTGTTTGAGCCTGCAATTTTCTATGCACCCTGTTGAGGCCAGTGACCACTCTGAATTTCTGGGTGTCCATATCCAGCCCAGCACTTCTGTTTTCAGGGCAGTCCAGCAGTGGCTCCTGTTTGTTAACTGTTTCCTCCTCGGGTGAGTGAGATGTTTTCCTGGTGATTTTTATTAGATAATGGCTTAGTGGGAAACTGAGCAGAAGAAACATTTTCATAATTGATGGCTCAATTTCAATCCTGAAAACACTCAATGGCTTTTTCAGCCTCACTAACACTGGAAATTATTAGAAATTATAAACTGAGATGTGGCTGGAGCATACAAAAATGGACAAGTACCGAAACCCACAGGCTTCATGGGTTTCCACTTGGCAGGGAAGGGGAGATGTGTGCAGATTCTTGCAGCATTTCACAGAACTAAGCATGAGAATAACATTTTTATTGGAAAAAAGAATGGGTTAAAGAGTGCCAAGCTGCAGGGCTGCATCAGGAGCCATTATGAAGTTTGATATGTAAGGAAACATGAAGCTTAAAATAAGGATCATCATCATAATTTTTGAGAAGTATTTTCCAAAGGACCTGGTTACCCTGAGACAGACAAGGACTGACTTCCCTCTCCTCATTGTGAGAGCTACTGGATTTTGGTCTCAGGTCCCAGAAGAAGACACGCTGTGTTCTGTATCTCACAAGCATAGGGAAGAAGAATCAGAGAGGGAACCTGCAATTTTGGTTTTGTCCACTAAAGCAGTTTATGCTATGCCAGGTGGTGTAGCACATTGAACACATTGACTGTGTTTTATTTTCAAAAGGCTAAAACAAGGGCTCGGTGGGACCTTCAGGAAGCGGGTGGAGGTGGTAAGACCTAATGGAGACAGAGATATTTACTGAGCATATGAACATTTTGTTTCCCCAGTCCTCAGGACATGCTCTGGGATCTATAAATCACTCTCCTGCAGCAGTGTAACCTGATGTGTGGAGCAGCAGGTGCCCTAAAACAGTGCTCTTCAAACATCTGAATCCTGTGTCCCATAACCTTACTGAAAAGGAAGGAAGAAAATCTCTGCATCTTCCCGGACACTGCAGTCCCAGTGACTATCACTTTTAACCAAATAAAAATTAAGATACAGGTTCATCTATTGCCCTAATTTCACCACACTGAATGGTTATGATAATTTCAAGGATCACCTTCTAATGTCCTCCTCTAGTGGAGATTTAGTGATAAATTCCTGCAAAAACAAATACATCTGGACTCACCATAATTCACAGAGATATTTTTTTTCCTCTCATGACACTTCTGAATGGTGGAACAGTTGAAGAAACAACACATTTGTATTTTCCATGCTCACCCTAGAAGTCATTAGCAGCCACTTGACCACAGCCACCCCACTACAGTCGCATTTGCTCTGCAGCCACAACTGCATCTGTTAACCCATCTTATCACCTTGGACATGCCTATCCTTGCATTACTGAAGGAATGCAGAGATTTAGCACTAAAAAAAAGTCAAGGTGTGTCTTAGTTATGCTGCTGATGAAGGGAAATATGGTTATAGGTTAGATCCCTGGAAAGATCTGTCTTCATGTCTGGTTTTCAGGGGCGTGCCCTGCTGCATCCCACTCACTGGAGGTAAAGAGCCTCTCCAAAGAACATGTCATGCTGGGTGCCACTGATTCCATCCTCCAGAGTCATGGAACGAACATAATGGGTCAGAGAAAGACCTGTATTAAACCTTGATACAGCCAACCCATAGTTAATTCAGAGATTTTATGATTAGAAGCAGAAATTTTGGTTGAGTCTTAGTGTATAGGCATCAACCTGAGGGGTCATTGATTATTTTAAAAGCTAGATTTTTTTTTTAGATTTTTTTTTTTAAGTGGATAGCTGCAAGCTTTGCTTTCTTTTAATGCAAATAATCTTATTTGGACCTGCTGACATTAGAAAGCATTGAATGCATTCTGAATTTAGCATGGAGACAGAGAAAATAGAATATTGTGTCAGCTCATTTTATGAGAGTTCTTTAAACTTAGGAAGAAAAGAGAAAAAAATAGAAGGAAATAAAAAGAAAGGAAAACAACCCTAACCATAAGACAGGATTTGCTGGTTCTCTGTCCCCTGGCATTCTGTCCCTCCTCCCTTCTCCCTCCTTCCATTTCCATCGCTTCAGGGACTTACTGCAGCCATGGGATTAATGGACACCTAATGCCATCTCTGCTTTACAGCCTGGAAAGTCTCTTGTCTAGTTTACATTGATTTTTCTTTTCTGATGCATTTGCAGAATTTGAGATACCGATGGCAAGAAACATAGATAAAGAGGGAAGACATGAGAAAGAGATACATCTTCTGCCTCATGCTCCCAGTACTGAAAATGCTTCTAGACTTTGGAGCCTGCAGATACTTCCAGCAGCAAATACCCACTTACTCTTTCCTGCCATCATAGAGGACATAGGAAGGGCAGCAGTGATAATCTTGCTCTCAGGTGGGCTGGTGTCATCCATCACTCAGGAGCAGATAGGGAATGCATTGCCTTATAACAACTCCCAGTGCAGTGAGGTCTCTCTTGTGTGGTTTGGCACTATGTTCCTTTTTATCTTAGTTCTATTTTTATTATAATTGCTATTAGCAAGACTGAGGTAATTTCCCAGGATCTTCTCCATAAATGAAGGGACACAATGGTCATACTCCTGAGGAAGCTGATACTTACCCTCCCAGGTGTGCAGAATACACAATGTTAAATGCAGAAGAGTGATGAGAGAATCTCATAAGTCTGAATGATATCAGAAACACTGTGGGAGGGCTAGGACTAGGGGTTTTGTGAAACTAGGCTGTTGCTGGGTCATCAACCTCCTTGTGAGCTACTCAGCATCATGTTATCCCTGGTGACTCTGCTTGAATCAGGGAAGGATGCTGCTCTCTACTTAACCTTACCTCTCTACAAAGGGAAGTGTAGGGAGATGGGAGCACAGCCTACTTCTCCATTTAGTGGTGTTGCTCTTTCTCCTAACAAAGTACTGAAGTAAAGCAAGGCTGCTGCACTGCGCACCTATGGGCTGAGATGACTTGCAGGCATGTCAGCAGGTCAGATCATACGAGTCTTGGAAGAAGATTAATGGAGTAGAAAGAGCTCCATGAGCCTACTCACAGTCCCTGAAACCTCACCAGTAACAGTGCAGTTCTGCAATATTTTGTTTATCAGAATGATGCAAAGGTGTCACCCATCAGTAATACGAAAAAGATGGATGATCTTTTAGTTAGATGCTGAACGCTGCCTGAAGCTGGGTTGTTTTTTAGTAATAGGGACAAAAACAGTGTCAGAAAGAACAGAAAGAAAATGCCACCCTGTGACCATGTCTCTCTCTTATCTTCAGCATCTTTGGTGTCAGCTTTGTAAAGCTGTTGGAACAGAAGGTGGAGGAAAGGCTGGGAATGATGCTAGAAGCTAACCCAACACCAGCTGGGGGCCATCTTCCACAGAGACTTCTGCTTTATCTGCTTTAGATATCTGTGGTATCTTTACATATCTTAGAGGTTCCTTCACAGACAGTTTGGACCTCCTGTTAGGCACCAGTTTAAGCATGCAGTAGAGATAGAAAGGGGGGAAGGCTGATGCCATCCCACGTCATTCTCTCTTTGCCACACCACCCTGTGAGTGATGTGTTGTATTTCAGGAATGTCAGGAGCCATTCAGCTCTAAATGATGGTGCTGCTCAGGTGATTATGAAGGCATCTCATTTCCCTTCAGCTATCCCATAAGAGAGTCTTATTACTACAATACCCTATCGTATCATGCCAGCATCTCAAGGCAAGTGGGTCACAAGGCTTTTTTCCCACTCTGAGCTCCCAGTTCCAAGCAGTTCTTCTCACTCTGACATTAAAGGGAATAAATTGTTGTTCAAACAAGTGTGACCCTGTGCTTTGCTGTCATCAGGACAGCTTTTTAGAAGACATTTAATGCTTAATATGGAGCTCCTGACAGAAATGAGCTATTCCTTGCTGGGCTCCTGACAGACTACTGGAGAGTCTCAGGAGGAAGAAAAAAGATTTATTGGAAAGAAAGCTTTCTACTACAGGCAAGGAAAAAATAGGAATGTGGTTGTTGAAAGAGCAAAAAGCAGGAAAATTAAAGGAACACTGGTGGTAGGTCCTGTTTCCCATCTAGCTGAAGAAAGAGACTTGCAAACATTCAGATTAATTTGGGGAAATAACTAGTATCTGAAGTTTTCATTGCAAGAAATTACATGTTGTCATTGTGATTATTTACTTGTTTTTACTCCAGTTAATAACTGCATTGAGGACTCTAAAAGGAAAAACAGCACGCAGTTCTGTCAGGAATACTGTGAGGAAATAGATCAACAATCGAAGAGAAATAGTATACATATCTCAACAGCATTGTTTCTTTTCCTGTGCATATTGTCACATTTAAGGGAATATGGGCTTGTTTGCTGAGTTTTGCAAGACTGAGTTTCATCCTTTTTTCAGGTCCCTGTACAATTATCAGCTGTTTGAGATGGATCCAGCAAACCTCCAGAGTTTCTATTCTGCTTCTGAAATTCTGAAAATTCATACTTTTGTTCATTATTCACCTCTCCTATTGTTTCACTGTGAGCTAGAAGAATTAGGGAGTGCCTTAGTTGTCTGACTGCACAGTATAAACAGTGAAGAGACAGTTCTCCAAGAGTTCAAAGCCTAAAATCTTTATCATCCTGTGGAATGAATCCTGAAGGATAAACCAGTGGAAAGAAATCTTTTCAAGGACTTGGCTACCTTATTGCTATTCACTTCAATGGATTTTTGACCTCTAAACTGTTCAGGTATACTTTGACAATTGCACCCTATATCCATGCATTACTGGGTTCAGAAATAATAAAAGAAAGGAATTAAATTTTTAATGAACATGATTTACTGCAATGTATTCAGCAGCTGACTTGCAAAAGTTGTGAGGTGATCCAAACCCTTTACACCCTGGGACGTGGCCACAGGAAAGGTTGGATGCTGTAAAGACTCTGAGATGGATGGGCCAATAAATGGTACAAACAGCTATCCCTTCCCTAAAATCAGGGAAATGGTGCTCAGTTTCATCTCATAAGAATCTGTCCTTGAATTGTCAAAACTTTCTGAAAAACTTGTAAAAAATCCCAGACCTTCTCTACAAGAGAGTAGAGGTGTTCAGAGATTAAAATATTTGACAAGTTTCAGATGTTCACAGTCCCGTGCAGGGAGAGAAGGCAAGTCTCAGATGTCTCCACAAAACTGGACTTGATCTAGGCATTACTCTTCTGCTCTGAACTGCCCATTGCAGATCCAGAGCAGAGGGATAGACCTCAAGGATACTCCCCTGAAAAAGTTCAATGAAGACCATAAAAGCCACCAGCCTAAACAATGACTGCTTTTCCTGAGGACTAGAGATCTGTCATTTCACTGCATGAGCCTTCCATTTCAGCTCACACTGTACCAGTCATCAGACTAGCCAAGTCCAGATTTAATGCTCTCCTTATTGTTTTATTTTTACCACAAAGGCACCTCAGAAAAATAACCAAGGATCAACACCCTGTCACATTAAACATCTGAAGAAAAGAGAATAGAAAGGCCCGACTGTGCCCCAGAAGATCTTACAATTGAATTGATATTCTGGGAACACACCCAGATTTGAGGAAGGGCCCAGTGTATTATTCTGCAAACCAGTTTTCTCCTGTTTGTCAAGAGAGAAAGTTTGCTTCTTCATCTCTCTGTTCTAAGTAAAATGCTGCTTTTCCCCTCCAAACACAAGAGGAAAACAGAATGAAAGGTGAGAGCTGATTGAGTGAGCAACAGCAGGCGTAAGAAATGAGTATTTATCAATGTTCCTCTCCTTTTAACGTACATCAATTTGAAGCTGCTGACAGAGGTCTTGCTGTAACTGCTGGAAGAACCTCCAGGAGCTAATAATTTTATGTTCAGGCTTATGTAAAACCAGTTTTGATTAATTATTGATGCAAAGTTAGGAAAATGAACATTCACTCTGCCTTGGCACAGCCCTTTCAAATAAATGAAGCTGCAGCTACTGCACAGCATGCCACCCGACCCCCCCTCCTGTCTAGCAGCTCTTCTAGCTAGCCAGGGCAGCCTGGGTTTCTCATGGGGGCCAGTGTGTCCCCTCCCATTGCAATGTCCTTTGGAGAGTTTGTTTTCAGGCTCCTGAAATCTAGGAGAAACCATGCCAGGCAACACCAGCTTTCCTTATCCACCTCAGGCAGAAGGGGACTATATTCCCTTTTGCGTGATCACTGAGCTGGGCAAATATGTCTTAACTTTTGATTTGTGCCTGAATTTTCAGTGCCTGAAATCTCTGTATTGATTTGCTTTGTGGAGCTGGCTGGGGTTCAACTGAAGGCACAATGTTCCCATGTCCAGCACAGCACTCCTGTGGGTTCCTGAACGATGTATCCGCGCACAGAAAGCAGCCTCGACAATAACTGCTTAGTAGATTCAATTCAATTTCGCCTAATTAAATAGGTTCAGCAGCACAAAGACTGCAGAAATGGCTGCAATCTCATGCTAGACACGCAGCTGCAGAGCTGCAACACACACTTGTAAAAGGTGCAAAAAGTACATTTAACCTTGTCTTAGTGGAAGTTGCCCCTTGCAATGTAAAAATCTCTACAATGCACATATATCACAGGGCTACACTTAAACTTCATGATGTCGACAGTAAAAGTCAGACCCAGAGATAGATACACACATCTGGCCTGTACATCTGTATTCCCACCCCATGTTAGACACACACAAACCTCCTTTGCATAGAATCATAGAATCATTGAGGTTGGAAGAGACCTTCAAGATCAACAAGTCCAACCCCTACCTATATCACCACTAACCCACATCACCCAGCGCCACATCCAGATGCCTCTTGAACACCTCCAGGGATGATGACTCCATCACCTCCCTGGACAACCTATTCTAGTATCTAATATCCCTTACAGTGAAGAAATTTTTCCTAACGTTCGATCTAAATCTCCCCTGATGCAATTTAAAGCCGTTTCCTCTTGTCCTCTTGCGATTTTCTCTCTGCAATACCATTTTTTGCCTGGATCCATCTCCACTGGTTAGTGTGAAGCTGCAGTGGCCCCAGTGGGAGCCATGGAGGATGAAGAAAGGAGTTTTATCAACTACCTGTAGGTACCCAAACAGCCTAAGCCATCTTGCCCATTAATGAGCATGTCATGCAGTCCTGCTCTTCACTTCATCACTTTTGTGTCCTTTCCAGAGTGATGCCATTTTACATCCCGCAGCCTTTTATAAGCTCTTGATGTCCAATACAGATAGTCTCTTCTTATCATCTTTCTCTTTTTCTTTTTAGCACTCCTGGCTTCCCGGAACCATTTTCTAGGGCTGGCTTTTTTACAGTGGTTTCAATTCTTAGCTTTTCACTCTTCCAATTGTTCTTTACAGATATGGAGGGTGGGTGACTTAAAAGCACCCTGGCTTAATTCAGCTCCCCTTGAACACACTAGTACAGAAAAACTGAACTGCACATTGCCATTGATTTCAACAGGGGAAGAGTAAGGCAAGTGCATTGGGCTTTAGAAATTCCCCCCCTTGATGTTTTCCCATCACCCTGTTCCCCGTCATTAGCACACTTTGTACCACTGCTCCTAGTTCTGCTATAAAGCGTGCTCCTATTTTCATTCCCTTCCTCACCTGTCCATCTCCATGCTTAACATGTTTGAATTTCCTTTTATCAACTTCGTAGGACCATACCCTTGTCTTGTGGAACAATTACTGCTGCTTTGTAATGGAGTTTACACTGAGTTATTCTCAACCAGAGTTTCAGTTGCCTAGGAATATATCATACAGCTGTCTTATGGAGACATCACCTGCAGCCTCACAGCTAAGCAGGAAGGTTTTCTTCTCTTGGACAGTCAATTGTCTAACCCTCAGAACCAGAAGCCAATTTTGAAACATAAATTTTCAAATAAAAGTTTGTTTGATATTATAATTAACAGGTACATCATGTATGCACTGTTCTGTTAGCAGAAACTAAATTAAGACAGGTTATAACTGAACCTGTGGCTTCTCCTTCTGTTTCCTAATGTCAAATGTTCTAGTGAAGTAGCGGAGAGTCTGTCTTCAACTGAGCTGGGGATGGACCAGAAGCTTTGTACTGTACCCTAAGAGCAGTGATAACCAGTTCACCCACATCTCTATAAAGGTAGATCTGTACTCCCAAAGGCCAGCCTGGAGATCATCCTGCAAATCTCCTTGTGAGATTTATCTTTAGAGGCACATGTTTTTTCAGATAAACAGAAAAGAATCCAAAGACCTGAAGCCAAACACTTAGTGCAGCCCCACCACTTAGGTGTTTTATTCACCTTCAATATATTTCTATGCAGCAAAACAATGTCTGCTGTCCGGCTCAACCTCGGGTAAAAACTTCAATGGGTGTAGAGGCCTGAAGCTGCACCAAAGCAAAAGCCATCACTGGTGCCTTTCCCACTTGTTATTTTCATTGAATATAACCTAGACAGCAGATCCCTTGTCTGAACTCAGGTGCAAACTTATAAAAATGGCTTGTGAGGTCTTATTGATCGCTCCTCTCCAGGCGGTTGTACAAGACTTTCTTCCCAATGCCCAAAATTATGTCTGAAATCAGTTTAGGGAATGAGCAAGTCTTTTAATTAAAACAGTCTGTTATGATGAATCTGTTATTACGAAGTCTTACCTATGTAAAACATTAATAATACAAATTTCATTTGTTTATGTCAGCACCAAGCATTAATTTTTAATGGTGAAACGTATGAGTTATGAAAGGCATTAATGCAAAACAAATCACCAACTGAGAAGGGAAAGGAAATCCATTTTTTAGGGTAAGCAGGGGGAATGAAATATTATTGTGGTTCTAACCAGGGAAAAAATATTTCTTAGGGCTCCAAGAACAATTAAAAAACCCAGTGAAGCCTTGGGTTTTATCATCTTGCATTAGTTCTGTATCCAGCAAAGTTTGCGTCCGTTTCATTCAGCCCATGCCTTGATGCCATCTCTGAGGAAGCCTTTTACACAAAATTACTCTAATTGCCATGCGAGTGCCATGAAAGCAGATCGGATCCGTGCTGCATAATAACCACCTCGCTGCTGCGAGTGAATGAGATCACAGAGAGCCCAGAAGTCAGTCCTGCTTGCTTGGTGGGCCAAATTCATCACAGACGTAAATGGGAGGCACTCTGTGTGATTTAGGAGTCACTCCTGCTTACACCAGCGATAAATTAAGTGCAGGCATTAATTGCCAATTCATTCTTATAGCTTATGATTATAATTCTGCAGGATAAATCAATACCAGCTCTGTTTCAAAGCGGACTGGAAGGGAGTTGTTTGTGGTGGGTTGGTCCTGAGTCTGGGACAGAGCTACTGAGAAACTGTAGCTTTTGATGGGATATTTGCTTCTGCAGTACCCAGCATCCTCACATCTAATGCTTACTCCTGCAATGGTTTCACAACAAAGAAACGCTATAAAGCCTTGGGCAGAGAGAAAATGGAAAATCCTCAAGCTCTTAGGGAACAAGTCTCGCTGGTACTGGGCCAGCTCTTTAACAGGGTTTAGGATGATGGGTTAAAAGGGGTTATGGGCAACACAAGCCCTCGTGCCTCTGTCCACAGCAGCCAAGAGCATCCTTTACCACACTGGTCTTCTCCCTGACTTTCAGTGAAACTGCCCAGATGTGTAGATTGAGGCCATGTCTCCTTTTCTTATCAGCATGCTGTAGGAACCGTGGCTCTAAGGTGGGTTTCTAGGCCCATGAAGCCTGGAAGTAGCATCTGTACATAGGATAGGCACATCGGGACCTAAAATGTTGTGATAACAACAGTCAATGGGCTGGATGTTGTGCTCTGCAGCAACAAGGGACCCAGAGGGCAGATTTCAGTGGTGGGACAGTGTGAGAATGGCAAAGCAGGACTCGGATGTCACTTGGCTGCCCCTCAAAGGGCCTTCATGACCCACACAGGCACTACCTTGACACACCATAATTAACACTTCTTTTCTAGCTATGGCTGTTAAAGCTGTGGCTGCAGAGCTAGAGAGTGGGGACATCATTTGTTTTTTATGGAGCTGGACTTTGCCTTTTTCCATAGTTAAGACTTCAGCAATATCAGCAATACATCTCTCTCTCCACACTCTTCCTTTCTCTCTTTCCCTCTTTCTTTCTTGTCTCAGTCTAAAAAAGTTGCTGATATTAGCAATAAAGCAAGAATTTAATATCATCCTACAGGGTGCTACGACAAACTGCCCCTTGGTTCCATCGATTCAACAGGCCTGAAATATAGGAAGGCATCTAAGAGGGAAGAATACAAGATGAACTTTGCAGATATAAATTCTGTAATATTGGATTTCTCCTAACACATTTCAGGGCTGTGTTGTGTCACACTGGAATCTCTGCCTTTGATGCTACAGGATCTCTCTTGGCTCAGCAATAGGTTCTTGTTGGTAAAGCATTTGGAGCAGGCCATAGTATTTCATCTCAACAATAGCCCTGATATTACAATGTGTGACACTTCCACTGCTTCATGCCTCCGATAGAGACACACCACCAAGTCTGAAGGTACCAGAAACCTGGCTGGAAACAACTTAAGGTTGTTTTCTTCCTCCCAGCATCAATGTGTGAGGTGATATAAATATAGGAGAGATTGTGGCTGTAAGGGAGGACTTTCTGTACTGGGTATCAAAGACTTTATAGGAGAAGCAATTGCAAATATTTGGGACATGTGATACTGTAATCCATTATTTCTTCTCCCACACACACATTTCCCCTCCATTCTGCCAGTATTCATTTGGCAAGGTTATAAAATAATCAAATCTCAGTCTTTTTCTCCCTTTGGATACTTAGCAAGTTCATTTTCAAAATTCATGACTTGAGAAACAAGATTCAGTTTACCACACAGCATTCAAAAACCTCTCAATTTGCTTTTCCCTTCCTCTTGAGGGGAAAAGTCCTGATCACTCTGAAAGGCTTTCTTATAAGTTCTCAGTCTGGCACTTTTCATGATGTTGCATTCATATTACAGATTAAGTAGGCAATTGCCTTCATGCCATCCTCTTGCCCCTTGAAATTAAAGCCAGAGAAGGCACAAAACAAAGTAACTCATTGCATTGTTCTACCACTTTAAGAGTTGGCTTTGACCTTCAACATCCTTTCATTTGAGATTCTGGCTAATTTAAAATTATACAGAAAAGGACAAAGATAGTGCCAACGTGTAGTGCAGAATACAGTAGGATATGCAACAAATATTTGCATTCTCTTTAATAATGATTTGCACATCACACCCTGTTGCTAGCTTTTAGTTCTGGAGATGAAGTCTCATGGCCAGGCCCCTGAGTCAGGCACAAAGATGATGGGCTCATGTTTGTTGCAGGAACAACATCATAAAATGCCATTCAACATGATGTCTCTCGTGTTAAAATGATATCAAAAGCCCAGTGGTCAAGCAGCAAATTGAAAAGACAAAACCATGCATTTTTGGTGCCACTTTTCCCAGAACTCCAAAGCTTTTTATTCCTTAGAAATGGGAATGGAGGATGGAGAGAAATGAGCAGTTTCTGGTCTGGGTTGCTCAAGCTACCGTCTTTCTTGAAAGGCATCACAGAACTGGCCTGTATGTGATAAAGTTTGTATATAATCAATAAAAAGAACTTGAGATCTACTTGAAAGAAGGAAAGGGTCGGTGTTGATAACCTTCACAATTCTTTTTATTTATTATTAATACCTGCTTGCTGGAACTCCAGCAACAAGAAATACAGAATACTAGGCAAAACAGACTTCTCTCTTTGCTCCCATCATCCTTCAATCTACCCAGCTGTTTTATTTTTCCTCTAACTCCATCTCTTTCAGTCTATTGTTACAGAATCTTCTGGGACTGTGCCAAGGAAACAGTGAGTAACTTGGGACAGCAAAACATAAAGTTCTGGAACAAGTTATAATCAAGAACTGCCAAGGGGAAGAATTTTGGTAAGAGCTGCCAGGTTTTTGAAATGTTCTCATCTCTCAGTGTGGAGCATGCCTCCATTCCACTGCCTCAAGGCAAAGAACAGGATATGTCCCTCACCCATGGTCTCATGACAAAATCTGTCCTAGTGCTGAGTACTTGTGATATAACAGTACCATGTTTTGAGAGGGAAAGAACCAAATATAGGACATATAAATGTTTGATGTGTGGTTTTTTGAAGAAAAAGGGCTGAACTTGTGGTAGGAGAAGGCTTCCAACCCCATGAGCAGCCTACCTACTATTCCTGAGCCCATGGCACCTCTTCATGGCCTTCTGCAAACTCCAAGGGCTGTGGCTGTGCTCAGGGCCAACTGGCAGCCTGATGGTTGCTGTCAGGTAGTGAGCCACAGCTCAGTTTAGAGCATCCACCCAACTGTCTATTACCTGTAGTATGTCCAAAAGATTCAGGACCCAATCTGCTTCTTTCAGACAGGTACTGGTTGCAACAAAGCCTCACAACTGACTCTTCAGACATACTAGGCTGGATACTCAAATGGTCTCATTTAGCATAAAATAAGCAGAGTGGGTCATGTCTGTCTGTAACAAAAATCTTTCTTACAGCTAAAATAGGCTTTCTGAGGTTCCTTATCCACCAGGAATATCCCCAGGCACAAAGTAACTAAATAAATACCTTTAAAAATCATGTACTTTTCCAAATTCAGAAGATTAATCAGATGAAGAGCCTATAAACTCTGTAGGTTTTTGGTGGTTATTTTTAATGGAGGTAGAAAGAGAGAATTTCTTGATTCGGGGGGAGTCTTTATCTTGCAAACTCTGAGAAGCAGAAACCAGTCAGGAGCACTGACAGCTTTTGGGTAAAAACTCTCCAGCAGCTTTACTGCTGGTACTAAATAAATTGTTTCAAAATTTGCAGCAGTCTTACAAAATAGTCATAGGTGGGAATTAGAGAAAGGCAAGTTTCCTCCTTTTTTATCCTGGATCAATACTCCTCTGGTCACCCTCTTGCTGTGGCAGGGCAATTGCCTCCAGTTTTACATCCTCTGCTTTCACTGGTATCAGCTACCACATCTACTTTTCCCTCCATCACTCCTTCATACAGAAAAAATGCTCCATGTAAGTGTTCACCAATAATCATCTCCAGGTTTTCTTCATTCAGTTATTGCCCAGAATGATTTATTATAGTTATTTCAACTGTCCCTACCCTTTGGCTCTCAAATTATTCTCTTTGCTGTTTACTATTGTTATTTGTATTATTATAACTTCTGGTTGCAGATCAGAACAAGAACGTGCTTTGCATTTTTCACTGCCTAGGTATGTACATACATACTGTGTATGTATAAGCTGCAATTTTCCAGTATTGCACAGCTGTAGTTAACTGTGTGGATACACTACTGAATTCACAGGCATATTGAGTATTGCTTCACATGGATGCTTCATAACATTAATATGAGATTAAAGTGTCTGATTTGGGGCATCCACATTCTGATCTGTGGGGGCTCAGTTTTCTCCCCCCAGTCCCTCTCATCTCACAAGCCGTTGCTTTTAACATTCTCCTTAGGATTTCTTCTTTCTAACACCCTTTCCTACAACATACTAAGGTTTCCTTGGTTGTTTCTTGTAAAGAAAGGAAGGCAGCTTGGCAAGGAGCCTGTTTGTAACCAGATCATCTCCTTGGACTTGTATTCTCCTGACACAGTGGTTGCTATAGACTTCATGGTTGTCTAAATGCACCCACACCATATTTTGCTGTGCCCTGAAGTCAATTCATAGCCCTGTGAAAGCCAGGGACAAACCCTGTTGCCTTCATTTGGCCATAGACCAGACCCTAATTGGCACTTAAAATTGAGAGCACATAGGTGAGAAGCTGTTTAACCAAAGAGGAAGACACAGCAGTATGAAATGCCTTTTGCCACTTAAAAACATAAAATGCACCCTTTCTTTGAAACGTGATCTGCCCATAATGTGATTTTAACTCTCATGTCTATTATTTAGTACTTACTTTTAACTTGAATTTTTACCAGTAATTTAAAAAACCCTATTCTGTTTTCATGTCATAGAAAGTTTAAAGCAATTTTTATTAGTGCATAACTCTAAAATACCACTTTGGAATAAAGAATTGTCTCTCAAGTACTTACTAGATAGGGTTTACTTTACTGTTAGCTAATCTGACAGTGTTTTACTAATAATCAGACCTTTCTGTATTGCTATTATGTTTTTTTTTCCTATTAATATAGTTTATATCTCTAACATCACCATTATAAAGAAGACTGTGAAATATCTCTCAGATATGCTGTGTAGGAACAAAGTAGATAAATATTGATAACAAATCACAGGCACTATTTTTTGTTGAATCTTCTTGCTGTTAATAAACAATGAAATATTTATAACCAATTTTAAGAAGTTTTTTTGTAGGTGGAAATCAGGTTACAGTATGGTTTACATCCACTGAAGGGGAAGAGGGAGGGAGTAGGTACTCTTGTCTTATGATTTTTGCATCCTTGCTTATAATTCATTGTTCAAAACCAGCCTGCAGCTCACTGCCTATGCTCATCCTTATTTGAGCACAGTTCTGTAGCAGGAATAGAACAGGCAGAAGCTTGAATCTGGTATTCTTCCTCTGTTTTAGATTATTTATCCCTAGACATAATGCACCATCTTCTTTCTTCATTCATTTAAATCCAATCCAGAAATAAGTAACTTAATGACCATGTTGAATTTAATAGATTTATGCAGGAGGTTTGTGGTAAGACTGTTAGTTTTACAGAGCACAACTCAATTCAGTTCTCCAGGGATTCACACTAGCGTAAGGGAAAGAAAAACAGGCTACAAAAATCCAGTTTGAACATGGGAGCTTTTGGCTTTTCATTAACCCACACTGCTGACCACTGCAGTACATTTGGGTTATTTCATTATCTACAGTGTTTGTGATCACTCCCCTGGAGTATAATCTGCAACCAGAATTAACGCCTTATTTATGCCTTCCCCCTAGTCATCAAGATTGATGTGGAGTAAAAATTGTTCTAATATTGATTCTTTTTGGCATTCTGTTAGACAGTGTTTTCAACCATGCTTACTGTGCCACTGACACCTTACCCTTCCTTTGTTGTCTGGCTGGCACTTTTCCATCTCTGCCAATACCCATCATGCTCTGGAAAGTTACTTGCAAGGTTCATCTCATGTCTCACAGAAATCTAAATAAATGCTGTCTTCTCCCATGTTTGTTTTCAAAAAGATCTTACTCCTGACCTCACATTTTTTTGGAGCCCCCTATTGATTAATCAAGTGCTACTTTGTACACCTAAATATCATATGGGACATTATCTGGTTACAATCATGTATGAGGCTAGGGGAGAGCTAAAACTCAAGTCTCCCTGCTCATCCATAGGAATAGAAATTGGGCACACTCAGAAGTAACTGCCAATCTCTCTCATTCCCTTCTTGTAAGAGCAGTAGCACCTATGGGACATAATTTTGATCTCACAATTGAAAATCAGAAGTGAAATGGTTACAAACCATCCAGCCAAAAAAGTTTCCCAATATCTGATAACATCCTAGTGATTTTCCATGTTTTAACGACATAAATAAACCATATCTCCTTTAAGGCATAAGGCTATTGCTCACCTAAATGCTCTGTTGTGCCCATAAGGGGTGAACTCTGTTATCAATATTTGTTTTAAAAGCTGATTCTGCAGAGACAAAGCTAGCTGCCATTACCTTGAGTGGAAACCCTCCCATTGACTTCAATGGGTGATGATTATTAAGACTGAATTCTTACCACATGAGACCCATGAAACTGTAAGCTTTTCAAATCAGGCATATGTGTAAAACCTGAATTTGCATCTTGGGAGAATGAGGTGAGTTCTGCTCGGCATTTTAATGCCAATATAGATAAATGAAATTATAAATGGTTCAAGCCAACACTTCATTAAACTGGTGCAGAGATTTATGGACCTTCAAGAGCACCAGGGGTTTTCCACCTTTGAAAACATCAAAGAAAATCAGAGAAATAACTTTTCAGTCTAATCCTCACGACCAAAAGCCTTGCTGAGCAGTCTGAGAAAGAAGCAAACATATCAACACAAATGGGAACTGGCTTCTGACAGGAAGGTTTGATCCACAGAGCTAGATGATCACTAGGAGGAGTGATCAGTAAAAAGGAAATCCACTGTATTCAATTTAAGTATCCGTTTTATCTGTTCCTTACCAACAGCTCTATTGACAAGGTCTTCATTGCTTCCTAATTGTTTGTCTCAGTTTTTTGTGCTTTTCTGTGAAGGGCTAGTTTGAAAAGAGGAGTTCAGTTGCTCGCTGTGTTATTTGTAACTCTGCCATCATTGATTTTATTCTTTTTCTAGTTTATTAAATAGCCTGCTTTATCTCTGTTACAACTCCCTCCACACACCTCACAACATTTACTGCATTCTTAAAGCTCTTTCTTATTCAAAACTGTCATTAATTTGTTCCACATACTTTGATCTTCCTCATATCTTCCACTTCTTCACGTACTTCTAGCCTTCAGCAGCCTGGAGAGTGCTAGTAGGGTAAACAGAACAGAGATGAGTCCTTCTTCCTAGTGAAAGCACTGCTGCGAGGCTGTTCCATGTTTGTTCAGCAGAAACTGGACCAAGATGTTCATCTGTCACTCGAAAGCCTTATGGACTCTTCATGGTATTTGTCTGGTCTGTCTCACACAGGACCAGAACATCGCTTCTTGGTTTTAAACGTGGAGGGTGTGAATGTCAAACTGCATTATTGCCTACAGTCACACGACTCATGAAAATTCAGAGCTGCAAGGGTCTGGCAGGAAAGTCCTCTCTTCCCTGGGCAAAGAGCAGTTCTGTTACAGAGAGGCTCTGGTAGATGCCTATGGAGCAGGGTCTGTGAGCTCTCAGGTAAGTACAACCACAAAGGGATCAGAAATGGGGACGTGTGACAAAGGCAGCACAAGAAGAGCTGTCAGTATCCTGCCCACTGCCCTGGCTTTGCCTTGGTCAACAGCCCTGCAAGAAATGATGTCACATTCAATGTAAGACCTCAGTTTTTTATTTAAAACTGTTATAAATGAACAACTGAAAAAGTAAAGCCCTGGAAGCTGGATACAGAAGAATTTCTGTAGACATTCATGCATAAAGCCTTTTGCATCCATGAGTTGAACCAATGATGAAAGCTCTGGAGTACTGTGTGCAGTGCTGCTTACCCCAGCTGAGAAAGGACACTGCAGAAACAGAGTTCATTAAAGGGATCTGAGGAAATTCCCACATGAACAAAATACTCGGTTCAGTACAGGGGCAAATGCAAAAGGAATATGGGAAAATCATATGAAATGACAAACAGGATGGAGAGGGTGGGCTGGGAGCTCTGCGTTCATGTGTCTCATGATAGGAGAACAAAGAGGCAGCTGATGGGATATTAAGAAGCAGCAAATTTAAAACTGATGAAAGAAACTGTTTCTTCGCACTTTGTTTCACTGCCAGAGGACACCTCTGAGAAAAAGAATTGAACATGAATGCCTGGGGACTGGCCACTCACTTAGATAAGGAAAATGCCCAGAATTAGAGCAGTTAATGCTACAAACTCTTGGAAGAGTCCTCACACAATTCTCTTAGCAAAGAATGTGTGTTAGAGAATAAGTGGGAGGGAGGGGGAGATGGATTATCCTACATCTGTTTCTTGTGTGGTGCTTATATCTTCTTTAGAAGCATCTGGTGTTAGCCATAGTCACAGGCTGATAGCCATAGTCATAGTCTGATCCAGGCTGACAATTGTCTTGTTCCCATTTTCTGGTACCCCTTAGTTGTTTCTCTTCCCTCCTCCACCTGGCTAAAGCTGATTAAAAATCCCGAAATTAATTTCACACAACAATTCAAAACTGTTTTCATCCTGAAAGTTTAAAAATAGACTCATTTATTCTTTTCTTTCCTTTTTTTTTTCCCCTCAGAAATGTATGGTGAAATATTTTAATGAAAACATTTACTGCAAACACAGGTGCTAATAAACAACATTTGTCAGTATACATTTGGAAAATGTTTACAGTTCAAGGATTTGGGGAGAGAGTGAATATTTTAATAGAACACTTGCTTTTAATGAAAAATACACTTTTTAATAAAAAGGTTGGTTTTGTTTTTTTCTTTTAAAAGACCCTGAAAAATCTTGATCAGCTCAAGTCCCCAAGATGAGTTCAAATGGCCCTGAAAGGAATTAGCACAGCTGGGAAACAGCAGCACGTCGCATCCCAGAGCAGGCACAAACAGGTGAGCGGGATTCAACACACTGAAAGATTTATCACATGTTCAGGAGTGGAGGAGAGATGAGGAAGCCAAGTCCAGCTCCTGCTGCCAGCAACATCATCAGAAAATGCTTTTTTGACATGGGCAGAAGCAGGACATGCCGTCTGCTCCTCGGGGAGGGCTGGTGGGTCTCCCAGGGTTTGCTCTCATCCCTTTGCCATCACCAGCCATGCAGGGACCTCAATGGGAGACAAAGTGCCACTGTACTCTTGATTAAATTGATGAGATGGGGCTGCTGGCAGCAAATGCATCTCTTTCTCAGTCCCCCAGTACTTTGAAATGAGCTGCTCCTCCCTCCACTCCTGCTGAGCTCCAGAGAGAGGGGAGGAAGCAATAGGCGATAGCAGAGCCTCTAATGCTGCAGGAATGGGGAGCACATCCCCAGGGTACAGAGAGCAGGCTGGGGTAGGTGCTGAGCCAGTCTGGAACAAGCTGAGTCACTTAAGGGTTCCTCTGTCTGCTGTTATCTTTGTCCCTTTGCTACATGTTAGTTGATCCTTTCTTTTTCCCTTTTTGGCTGAAACATTTGCTTTTAATGCTCACAAACAATAAATCCTTCCCTTTTTCCCTGCTCACATGGGATGTAAATCCACACAGAAGGGGAAATGGGGAGGGGGGGAAAGGGCTGCATGCCACGTTCCCAGCATTAGCATAATAACAGTGATTATGGCTCAGTGCAGCCCTGAGTGGCAGCAAGACTAACTCACCTCTGCTGAGCTACCCTAACCAACCTGCCTTTCCCTAGGAGCACCAGGGCCTCCACAACATGTCAGTGGGCTCGCAGGGATGCTGAAAGTTGGCTTACCCCCTGCTGTCAGCACAGCTGACAGATTTCTTAAGAAACAGCTAGCAGGAGCAGTGAGGATGTCTAACACCTTCCCTCTGCTTTAGAAAAGTCAAATAAAATAAAACACTCATATGTAAAATTGGCCGCCAGCCTTATCTCACGTGCACACCCGACTGCATCTCAGCAAGGCAGTCTCAGGAGAGTGTAAACTCCTGGAACCCGAGCATCCAATTGATCCAGAGTAGGCTGTATCTATCCTTCCTAAAAAAGAGCCTCTTGGGTGTCCGTACACATGGCCTGGGCTGCCTCCTGGCTCTCTCCCATCTGCTTGCCTGCCCCATTGCCTGGAGTAGGCAGGCCCAACCTCTGGGCTTGGAGCCCATCACTTTATCCTTGTGGGTTGCTTACACACATCATGAAGTGTTCAGGATGTACCACCCCCAGGAAAGCACCTCAGCCTTGAAGCTCAGGCCATTAATTGCATGAGGTGCTGCTTATTTAGAGGTGAGGAGTGGGTACAGGTATGGCTTTCTACCACTTCACACCCCTGCAGTTCTCCTGTTTCTCCAGACTACAAGTGCCACCTCCTTTAATCAAATTCTGCCTCCAGCAAAGTCTGGACACAAGGTCCTACTTGAGATATGACCACAAAGGAGCAAACGCAGGAGCTCGGTTGGGATCTGCTTAGCAGCTGTGCAGGTGAAAGATGGGGAGGTGTGCTCACACTTGCACCTTCCCTTTTGTTAGGTATGGAATGAAGATCTCACTTGCTTTCAGAGGCGTGTGGGTGCTTTGTTTCCCTAGGTGCTCATGAAGAAACCCATTCTTCAGCTCCACATCTGCACAGCCCTATGGCATCTGCTGAAGCTAGGAATTTTGCAGCAGCGGGGCTTAAATTTTTCCATAAATGCATTGTTATTATTATTATTTTGTAATCAAACCCATCTCTGTGCTCTTTGACTTTACTGCTTTGCTCCACATTAACCAGCTCAGCACATCTAGCCACTACTGTGAGCCAGCAGCATGACTTAAGGTCCCCATAAGTTTACCTGTAGCAATACATAACCCCTGTCAATATTGCAAAGCCCCTGTAACAGCAGCAGAGCAAGTTATCTGTGCCAAAGAACCACCCCAGAAACACTGCTGCGGTCTGTTGTCAGCAGTGGGTCTGTTATTCCCACCTGCGTTCATTCAGATGTGCCACGCTGTCAGGGTGTGAATTAACAGCCCCCCACCAGCCTCAGTCTGTGTGTGAAGGGAAAGAGATAAAGGTATTATCGTTAAAGAATACAAACCCACCTTCCTGAGCCACATGCAAGTGAGCTGGCTGTATTCGGCTCTGGGAGCCTAATGCTTAAGACTCAAAAGTTGCTTTAAACTAAATTTTCCCGTTTAAAAAAAAAGAAAAAAAGTGTTACAACTACAAGCTGTTTCAGCAAAGCCTCCTCAACTGATAATCGGATTTACATAATTGGGTGCTGGTGGGACTTCAATAAATCATCAACATGGCAGCGTGTTTATTATAGCCACACAGAGCCACTGCTCTTCGCAAATAGTTCCTAGTGCTCAAAACACACCATGTGCAGCCGAGGGGGAGCCAGGTATGTGGTTAGTTCTTGTGTACAGGAGAAATGCAGAGAGGCTGGGGCTAATTGCCACTGAGGATTTATTGCATGTCAAGAGCTGTGAGCTCAGTGGTTTGATAAGGGGCTGAGGCTCCTTTGACTTGACTACAGCTCCAGATCCAGGCTAGGTCAGTTATAAGACAAGCTTCCAGGAGCCAGCTGTTTGTGAGTCAGTGTAAAATCAGTTGCATTTCTCATCTGCATCAACAAGCCTTGTTTTGATAACTTCTGTCTGATCATCTTAATGAAAAGCACAAATTCCAGAGAGGGAGAAAGAACTTCACTCCTACTAAGCCATACAATAAGAGGGCAAACTGCTCTGCCATTATGTTGAAGGTTTATATCTGAATGCAATAGTGTAGGGATTGCCCACCTTTCACCAGCCCCAGGCTTATGTGCACCTAAAATAAGCTGTGATCCAGCTGATTTTTCTACACATCTAAAAGTGGGGATAAATCCTTCTCTAGGATGGCAGGGCTAAATGTGGGAGGAGGACAGAGGCTGCCAACATGTTGCTGGTATCTGTGTATGGATAACGCCACATGCCAGGGACAAGCAGTGAACAAAGGCGATTTGTGAGTTGGGAAATGGGATTGCAAAAAGAAATGGAACAGAAATGAGGTTTTAATCCCCCATCCCAATCTTCCCTGGTACTGCCTGTCTGCAAGAGCAGGATTTTATCAGTGTTGTCCACAGGGAACTTTTCTGACCTTCAGTTTGCTGGAGCCCAGCAGAGCATTGCACTTCTCTGAGATGTGCGAAGACGAGTTTTCAAAATACACAGATGCTCCTGTGAGCTAGCCAGAGCACAGCACAATCCACACCAGAACACACTGTGTAGGCTGAACTCCACAGAGGAAGGCTGTGCACAGCTCACAGGTCCTGCAAATTCACAGGAACAAGTATATCAACATTTTCTGCGCTCTTCATTGCCACTGAGATGACGAAGTCAAACACCTCGGGACCTGTGTATTTTTCAGACTAGATGAAAACAACCTTCTCTATTTGCATTTGTAGGGCTCACCAGGTTAAAGAGGAAGAGAAAATTGTGTATAAGACCCACAGCTATACTACACAGGAGACTGACTTGAGTGTTTGCTTGAAAATTTAGTTTTGCTTGTATTGTACGGCCTCCTGCAAGTGTTTTCTATACCCGATTCCCCCACCAACTCACCTCCTCTGCCTGCCTGTCTGCCAGACAGACAATGCCAGCACTAGCATTTTCTCAGCTGCCAAAGCACGTTGGCCTGGGACTTCATTTCTCTGTATCACAAGCTACCAGCAGAAACCTTGTCATTGCAATTTTTCACATATTTTATTCTGCTCTGTTTTTTTATCTCTCTGAGATCTCAACTCCCAGGCTCATGGCCGTAGGTTATTACTAGACTGGAACAAAGCTTATTCTTAGTCCTAAATAAAATGAATAACACAAAAGAAAACAGTCACAACAAAGAAAAAGTTAATGCTTGGAGTAATAAGCATCAGAGTTTCCATCTGCACTGGAACATAGGAAAGGATCATGTAGCTGCTGACTAATCTGTGAGCAGTTCTGTTAGTGGCTTTGTCTGATGAACTGGCAGGTGACAGGTCCACCAAATCGCTGTGTCCATAATATTTCTATGTCATGTCATGGCAAATTTCACTTAGAGAGGTTGTGTCCCAGCTGTGGGCTTGGAATGAAGTCTGTCAAATCCACCATGTATAAAGCTAGGAAGGAGACTGTGAGCACTACAAGATGTCTTGCGATGAATGACCCATGAGATGCTAAAGCCCTGGGGAATAGGGCTGTGCTTGACTAATATAAGTAGTAGCAAAGGGGACTGGGGCAATCTTTGAATTTTCTCCTTTCTTTTCTTCCCTCCTCTTTCCTTCCCTGCTTTCCACTACTTGCATTTTTTTATTTTGCTTTTTTTCCCTTCTCTCCTTTTAACATTTCAGCTGGAGGAATCAGCTTTGTTTTTTCACCAGCTGAGTAAACTTTGAGGGCTTTAAGAAAAATAAATAGTAAGTCTTGCTCACCAGGTGGATTCTTCCCCAACATCTCAGCTCCAGTCACAACCCTAATTTAGAGTCTGCAGCCGGCTAACGAGCACAGAGGAGACATAGGCTTGGTACAGAGGATCTCTGTGTAAGCACAAACACACACACACTTCCAGATGTTTCATCTTTTTAATAAAGATTGGAACCGTAGGAAAAGACTGGCTTCAGATTTGAAAATAACAAAGCAGCCCATGAGAAGGGTACTTAACTCAGAGCACCGGTGTTGGGTTGGGGGCTTTTGTTTGTTTGTTTGCTTAATCCTGAAATATTATGCAGAATCCAGCCCTTGAAAATTTCTTATTTTCTTGTACCAAAAGTAGTCTCCAAAGGATTGAGCAAAATCAGGTATTAAATCAAATGTATTTTCCTGCCCACACCCCCTCCTCACTCTATCCTCTCTCCACACACTCAGACACACAACTCCTTTTCATAGCAAGGCTGTAATTTAACAGTTAATGCCTCACATGAGTACCACCCCTTCCCAAATTCTCCTGTTTTTCAGGCTCTATTCAAATTCAAAGCCAGATTATTTTAGCTTTGCAGCCCAGGAAAAATGAAATGACAATATTTGAAGAAGCTGCTAGCACTTTTTCCCCCCTTTCAGTTCACACCCAGGCAATGTCAAGTCTAAGTCTATTCCTTCTGGTTCTGAAGATACAGAGACATTTGGAAGCCAAATAAATATGATTCCAGAGCTGGAACCTCCCATTTTAGACATGAGATGGGGTTTGATTCTCAGGTGAGCATCCAGAGATCTGACTGAAAAGAAAAAAAAGCACCTCAGCATTTACACCAATACAACCTGTGCAGACCATGGCTTGCAACTTGCCCAGTTTGACTGAGGCACATCAAGACCCCATTAGTTGTCTGTGAGGTAATTAATTGGTGGGCAAGACAGGGCTGTAATGCAGCAAGGTTCAGCCTTTATGCCTTTGTACAGCACACTGTGCCAGGAACCTGCCTGCCACCATAACCAGTAATGGCCAGTGATGGGGATGTAGTTTGTTTTCACTTAAATATTGTGCACTTAATAGTAGTGAGGGGAGAGTCCTGGTTAGAAAAAGCAGCCTTAGATACAGCAAGCTCCTCTGTTCCTCCCAGAGCCACATCAAGAACTTCCCACCAGGGCTGAACAACTTGTGCCTTCGCTTCTTAACACTGAATTACATGAAGGTGAGGACACCTTCCCCCCCCTGCAGTCTTGGTGCTTTACACTGGGTGTGACAAATCCAAGCTGTGGAGTACAGCAGTGAAGCTGATCAAGATGAGATACAGTGAAGGGAATTAGGAAAGGAAAAAAAAAAGCAGCATCCTAATCAACACCAGGTGTAGGCCAATTAAACAGCCATTCCCATGTGCTCACAGGAGGGCACTCACTCACAATTTACCCAAACAAATCCATGCTTAAAAACTCTCAGGAGTTTCACAGAAAAATCACATTTCTCTTCAGGGCTCTTTAAAAAATATTTGAAAGCACTTTTGTCTGTACACATCAGCTTTGCACACCAAAAACTGCTCCCTCTCAGCCCAGGAGAACTGATCAGCCTGGATTAAAGCATTGGCAGATGTTTTTTCCTTGCAAAGAAGAAAAAGAGTCCTTTTTCCCCACAGCTCTTTTCCTTCAGCTGCCCACTCTAATCCTCCTCTGACTTTCTTCAAGGGGGTGTTGGCTTTTGGCTCGTACTTTCAAAAGGCATCTTAGGGGCAGCCAGGTGTTCAAGTCTGATTTATTTATAGGATCCAGGCACCCAGCTCTCAGCCTCCTTTGAAGCCCTCCCAGGATCAGTGGTATATTTATTCCAAGCACAGTTTTCCTTTGCTGCCTCATTGTTTGATGTGTAAGAAGGTGCACGTTAAAGTAGACAGTTTCCCTATGTCCCACCAGGACCTACTGCCCACTCTACTCCTATCCTGTCCAGAGCAGCTATTCCTGTCTCAACGCCTTCCACTGAGACAAGTGCAGTAACCCCAACCATCCATGCCAGCTACCTAGTCAGCCTCCACCCACAGAAATGAACACCCCACATCCTGCTGGGGTGGACATGCACCCCAGGCCAACTCCACCTCCCCTTCAACATGCAAGTCACCTGAGCATGGTCCCTAGTTACAAGCCTGATTATGCCAAAAATGCCCTTTTTTTGGCATGCTGGAGCTAGATAACTTAGTTTGGCTGATGAGAACATGGGAGAAATCTCGAGTTCATCCATGTTATTGTCCATTGTAGCAATCATGAATTTTGATATGTTTCCAGTTCTCCAGTGCCTTCTCAGGATTCCCCCCATTGGTCCTTCATGGAACAGATCAGTAAATGTGTAGCAAAGAATTTCCTGGGGTTTTGTACACCCTTCCTCACCTTACTGCTGAACATCAGCCTTAGTGCTACATGCAAAGGATTGCAGCACCAGCAGGAGCACCACTCTCTGGTCACTTCTGTAGTGTAGCCAAGTAAGGGCAAGACAAAAAAAAAGCTGTTTTAGGCTCAGAAGACACCTCTGTGAGATACAGACTTAGGGACAGGAGTCCTCCATCCATGGTCCTGCTTTTCAGTTGATAAAATCCTCCTGTGTGGTCTCCTGTCAACTGCAGTTGAACCCTCTTACCCTTACACTTCTATAACAATAAATCCCGTCATCTCATGCTGACAATTGATTTTGCATGTGTAACTAACAGGCGTGGCAGGAAAAGGGTAAAATGTCATCCTCTGGGTCTAGACATGAATTTCAAGGCTGCCTTCAGCTATAAACAGTTATTGATTATTCACTCGGAAAGTCAAAGGCAGAGAGGGATGATGCTATATAAACCTTGGCAGAGTGCTGGCTATAGATGCTGTATTGTGTTCATTACATGAGCCTGATGGCATCTGAGTATGTGCTGATCTTTGACCTTGACCTGACAAGAACAGAAAAGAGGTTCTGGACCCCATCACAACAGAGCAGCAGCTTTGCCTGAGTGCAGCAAGAGATGCACAACCCACTCCTCTTTGGGTTCCTCCTGTTGTTTGTGGTCCTCAACAAAATTACAAAAGACAATCATCTGGCTGTTGTACTGCTTAATGCTGGTCGTCATCTCTGTTTGAGGTTGTTGATTGTCATCAGGGAGGCTGCGGCTGCCTCTGCCACTTAACATTAGGATTTATCACATCAAATGTCATCATCTTTTTAGTTTTTATTTTCAAGGGATCTCAGCTCTAACTATATCATCTGGGGGGAAAAGACAGCGTGTTTAGCATGAATGAAACTGCCTGGAAACTCTCCTAAGGGTTTCAAATTTTGGAAACAATGCCAGGGTAAAGTAGCAGCTCCCTGAGCAGCAGAACCAATGAAGCTGGGCAATCAAAGGGTTTATGTCTCGGGACTCAACACCCCTTTGAAATTTCTGATATCTAATAAGGGTTGAGCTAACACTGCAGCCTGGGGATATTATTAGGGCTCCTCCTTTCCTGCATCCATCTGCCCGTTTTCCAGAAATCCACAGAAATGTGAAAGTTTTGAGAGCTTGACCCATGTGCCAAGTTTGTCTGATGTAAGCCAACAGGTTCAGCTTGTTACGTGGGATCTGATAGATACCTGGACACTATAACATGGACATTTCAATCCCCTAGGAAATTAAGCTAAAACTCTTGTGTTCAGTCTCTGCAACCTCCTATTGTGTCTTTTATAATAATGTACAGTGAGCATGTCCTGCTCCTGCAAAATGCTAATGCACTCTGTGCCAGGGCTGAATAGTTACCCATCCAGCAAGCACAATTCCCTGTTAGCACCGTGCCCTATTCATGGAGAAAATGATACTTGCACAGCTTGGGGAATATGATCCCCATGAGTTGAATCTGCAGGGCATGCTTGGTAGGGCTGACTCTGTCACAGGGGACGAGCAAGATGACAGATGTTATATGAGGCCGTGGCTGAAAGAGGAGAGAAGCAATATATATGTATATCTATCAAACAGCCTGGCTTGTGCAACTAATAACACCAGAGATTAGATCAGTTTTACTAACACTCATTTCTGCCTTTTCCTCAGGTTTTTTATATTCCCTTTGGCTTGGAGTATGTAAATAGACTGATTACCTGCCTATTGATTCTGTTTCCAAACCACCACCTTTGCACCGCTTTTGCTAGAGGAGAAAATAATTGATGGTGTAAAACCAGTTATATATCTTTTTATTATTATTTGATGGCAGCATTTCCATCATTGTTACGATTGATCAAGCCTTTAAATCCTGTTCTAAACCTACATCTTTCCTCAGTTCCTGCCCCTGTCCATGTAAGTACTAGGAGTTCATATCCAGTAATTTTTTTCTCCTTCTTCCTGCCTATTCCTTTGACAGGGGCTGTCAGAAGAGGTTTCCACCTGCTTTCCAGAGCTGAGTAACTGGTTCATTATAAAGTCAACATGACAGGTTGTGGGAAATAGAATGAACACCTTTCCATAACCACTGTATTTATGCAAAGAGAGATCAGTCTTCAGTGGGACTGCTTACTTTTGCAGATGTCCGTGGGCTGGGAAAACAGCATGGACCAGAGACAGTAAAAGGATTTCTGTTGTCAATGGTTTGCAGCTCCAGGGAAGAAAGAAAGTCAGACATTAAAAAATAAAGTACATGTTAGAAAAATTTGAAAATATTTGAGAGAAAGTGTCTGATCTAAATGGGCAAGAGCAGTCGTGTCCTCAGACAGCTGTCTGAGTTTGCCTAGCTTTGAGTTTAAGATAATTGAGGTTTCATCAATCTGAGAGCCTTGGGGAAAAAAATTATAAAAAATAGACAAGGGAGAGACAAGTTCTGAGGCTCAGAGGTCCCCACTTGCAGGGACGAGGTTGTGGTGAGGTCAGGTGGATTTGGGATCCCCCACTAGGCACTTTAATTAGAGACAGTTACATCTCTATCAGGAAGCGCTTTTCCTTTGTAACGTAGCTGTAATGTCCTGAGCCAACATATGCCTTGAAAAGGGTGGCTAAGCAAATGTACACCTGTGGGCAAGCTGTGGGAAAACTGGCAAAAGAAAGAAATTTCATCTTCCTCTTATCTCAGTAGGCTCTTGCTGGCCTTGCCCATTCTTACATCCCTAGGGCAACAGTGCAGTGACCACTGTAGTGGAGAGCAAAGTCCACAAACAGCTTGAAAACACTTAACCAGAGATGACAAAGGTGAATAAAAGTCATACTAAAATCATACACATAGGTCTGATTCTGGGACCTGTTTCCCTCTCTGCAGACTTTGTTCATACATGAACTAGAGGTTAGCACGTAGATAGAGTTTTTCTTTCTTGCTTTGAAGCATCCCTCCAAACCCAGTGAGAAAGAAGGAAGGTGCAATGAGGATTGCTGATATTTTTCAGAAGTGAAGTCCCAGTATCTAGCAGGATTGGTGCCCTAAGCATGCTGAGCACACACTCTGGCTGAAGATTCAGCTGCCTGCAGAGCACATTGCACCACTGGAACAGGACCCTGGCTATTCAGAGGGCGTGAAGTTCAACATACAGTGAAATCTCAATTTCATAGGGATTTCACAGCTGAAAACATTCTCCCGCTACAAATAAATATATAAGAGTTAAATCTGTGCATCCAGCACAATGCACGCTTAAAGAATGATTCCCCCCAAGCTGGAGGGAGGGTCTGTGCACCCATCATGGAGAGAAACTGCTGTGAGAAATGCAGCTCAGCAGGACAGCCCACATTTCAATAATGTCATCACATTTTTTCTGGACCCACCTCAAGTTGTTTATATCTGAAATTGACACATTTTATTGGGTCTAAAGTAGTATCATAAAAACGATAAAAAAGCAGCCCTGACATTTTCTCCACCCCTGCTGTCTCAGCTGCTGCAGCCCTGACCTTCTCCTGTCTCTATCCAGTCCATATTTCAAAGGAAAAGAACCTCAAAAACTTTTTTATTTTTTGCTTTCCAAAGTTTGCTGCTGCTTGAAATACTGGAAGACCTTTTGGGGGGGGAGAACGACCATAAAAAGTGATACTTCTTCAGCAACTCCAAAGATTTACTTAATTTTTCTTATTTTTTTTTTAAGTAAAAGGAGATCTTAACCAAAAAAGAAGACAGGGAAATGTGTGTGGTAGGAATATTATCTATCTCAAGAAAACCAGTGTGGATGGCCCATGAAATTAGGCTTTTATCACTTCAGAACATGACTATCTTTATCACATAGACTTGATCACACACAAAAGATTTTAGCTAGTGCATAATAACTTCTAATTCTCCCTGTCCTAAATCCCTTAGGAATGGAAAAAATCAGCTCTACCTGAACCTATCCATGTGCTTTAAAATCTATCAGGCACCACTATGGTCTCTGATCACATCTGATAAGGCCAGTCAATCAGGGTTGGTGCTAGGAAACAGGCACCATCCAACCTCCAGAGTGATCTGAGGTACAGTGAATGGTGGTTATGTTTAGCAAGTGTGCACTGGGTCTCTTATCATAGAATCATAGAGGTTGGAAGAGAGCTTCAAGATCATCCAGTCCAACTGCCTACCTACATCACCAGTAAAACACAACATAAAAAGAGCTTGATGTCACGGGGAGCAATGGGGTGAACTTAGATCCAAGGTCTTGGTAACAATCCCTTTTAGGAGATCCATCCAGACTCATGTGTTGTATAGGAAAAGCAGTCACCTGACATTCCTTACTGCACTCTTAGAAGATCACTGTTGTTTATTCTCCCCTTTTGGCAACTTATACCAGTTAAAACCCATCTGATATCCTCTGACCAGCAGGATCCTGCACATGAAAGCATGAGGCAATCCCAGGCATTGTGCTGCACCTGGTGGCCTGAACCAACTGACAGCATTCTGCCTTCCTGAATTATCCATGGTGCCTCAGCTGGACAATTTTCTTCTTCACTCCATCTCCTAAATGTACTGAATGGTGCGAGAAATCAAGTTTGCTCTACCCCCAATGCCCAAATGGCTGCATTTCAGCAGTTTATGAAGCAAGCCATCTCATATCCAACCTGCAGGTCTGCTGGTAACATCTGGAAAACACTCTGAATCATGTTGAATTAAGTATGTTGTGCAGACAAACAGCATTGTTGTTTAATCCTTTTATACCCGTTTCTTTGTACCAGGTTTGCACCAGTCCCCACCAGAGACATCTATAAATGGTTAAATCAATAAAGCAAAGAGGATGCATATAGGCAGCCAGTTCATTTCCCAGTATTAAAGATACTTATACTTTCTCTATGTATGAGCTATTGTGATAAATATGTTGAGGTTGTATTATTAGTAAGATAGTTGCAATCTCATGGAACTACTTGCTGTAATACAGAATTCATGAGCTCCTGGCAGCAGACTGCATTAAACCACTTAACAGAGGTCACTTCTCCAAAGTTTAGACATTTACATTCTAACCAGCAGCCTGGCTGCAAGCAGCGATTTATCCTCAGCTCCTCAGCCACCAACCGGAGGCTGCTGGAGAGCTGGAGACGGTGACTGTGTTACTGGAACACCTCAGAATGACCCGCAGGACAAAGCTGAGAGGAAGAGTTCATTTACACAGACCTGAAGATGGCATTTTATTCCTCTTCTTTAGCAAAATAATAAGCCGTATCGACCATGCTCAAATAGCTCTTTAATATGGCTTCCAAAACTCAGGAGCAGAGTAAAGGGAAAAAGCTGTAAAGAAGCCACTGGTACTGAGATTTGTGAAGAGTGTAGTAGTTTTTTCTTAAATCAGCATCTTCAAGGGACTGCAGTGATAGCCAGCGTGCCAGAAACAAAGCCGATAGTGCCACCTACTCCTCTGCAGACCAGGAGTCAGTCCTGAACCAGTTTCCTGAGACAACGGCTACCTTGGAAACCCACCTACAGCCTGCTTGACTGGCGAGAGGAGCTACTGAAACAAGGGCACAAAAACAGAGATGGCCTCCATTTTGCTCAGAGCTAGCAGGAAGACTCAGACACAGATATATACACACACTTCAGTGGTCAAAGAAATGAAGACTGCAGATTGACAGTGGCTTTGAATGCCTTACACAAGGGTTTGCATTTCTCTCTACCAGCAGGTTTCATTACCTTGTCCTCTACTGCACATGTCCCAGCTGGGAGACACTGTTCAGTGGATGAGTTTGCCCCCAAGAGCACTGCCAGATGTGTCCCCTCCAGGTACAACTGCTCACAATCTGCATCCTGAGCATCATTCCTACACAGCCTCTGGCTGCAAGGCCTGAGCTTTCTCCAAAATTGCAAAGATAGGATTTTATTTTTTTTTTCCAAAAAGATCTATTTATTGGGGAAAGAAGAATTATGGGGATGATGGTAGTAATAAAACACCATTCTAAAGTCTGGGCAGTTTTTTAAAAAGAAAATTATAAGTTCATTAAAATGCAACTGGGTAAATAATAGTTTAGTCCATCACATAAACACATTCTAAAAATAACTTCATTTAATCTAAGACGTGTAGTAGCTTGACCTATTTGTCATTTTAACATGTATCCATAGTCACAATGAATTTAATAAATATTATATCCCATAATCTGCCTGCTCAAACTCAGATAAATCTTTGTACTTTGAACATCTTGTTAACAAGCAATTAATCACAGCTCCTGAGTGCAGCAAAGGAACTAATTTTGATATTTACTTTTCTTGGTGGCATAGATAATGCGTTCTCCAGAGCTCTCAAGTCCTTCTTGATATCAGGAGAAGTCAGGTGTGATATGTAGAGATGTCTCTCCCTTCATGCAAAAAAAATCTCATACAGATACCTGTGATACATATTTGGATAAAAAAAACCCTGCAAGTTTCCCTTGCACACACTGACTTCCATGATCTGTTCTCAACTGCTTTCATTGCCAATATCCCACCTCCCAGCATCACTTTGTTTCGAATATGCTCAATTTAATGTATGACCTGTGCATTCCTGATTTAGTTTTCTCCAAGTAATGTATATACCAAAAATAACAATCTGGATAAGATACAGAAAACTAATTTATTTCTAGGATTAAATGATACTGTGGCATGCAGGGAAAATCCCTACTGTCTTAATCCCCAGGTTAAATACCAGGTTGATGCAACCACATTATTTAAGGTTTCTTTCCTCCTTTTTTTTTTTAATGAAAACCTCCCAGCAATCTTCTTTCTGTGTTCTATTACTGTAAATAATTGATCATACTAATAAAACATTTTGACTGGACGGAAACTAACATTTACCCTCAATATCTTCAAAATCAAGCAATGTAACACTAAGGGGCACAGCATGGAGCCAGTTTCACAGGGGCCATTAAACTATCATTGTGGTCCCGGCATTTGTTTGAATAAATTGTTTGTGTTTGTTATCATTTCTTAGTAAAACTAATTAAGGAACTAATTGATTGTTCTGTTGTTCTACTAATTAACTCCATATGGTGCACATCTCCATGGAGATACTGTATGAGTTATTGAAACTTCAGTGATTTAATGCGTCACTATTGGATATGGGGACAATTCTTTAAAACTAAGCATCCTTTCTATTTAAGTCTCCTTTTCAGATGTGCTTTCTGTCTTTTCTGCCTCTCTCTTTAGCTATAAATACTCTATTCATGCAACTATATAAAACCAAAACAATTCAAAAAAAGGCCAGCCAGCCAAAGAAGATGGAGATGTGGACAATTACTATGAGAGGGCTTTATTCTGAGAATAAATGAGGAAGATGTCGGGAATTTTGCTTCTTAGTTTTTTCTTAGCTTTAGGCTAGGGAGAATAAAATCTTTATGTTCACTCAGTAGTCAACAGACCAAAGTAGTTTCCTTAAAATAGTAATTCAACAGCAACTCCTTCTCCAGCTTCTAGATGAGCTATCCTCTATCTACATTGAAAGCCAAGAAAGATTAGCACATAAATAAGCCCTTCAAGAATTCTCCTGGGTGCCCTTAACCATCACTAAAATCAGGACCTGTGCAAACAAGTCTCAGAAAAGCAATTAGTGGTGCTATTTATGTTATTCTACAGGCAACACCTTTTCTGGGAATTCAGAAGATATAGGTTCAAATCCCACCTTTGCTACAGTCCCTTCATGCTTTACATTATGATTGTACAGATCAACCATATGGTATCTAAAGATCCCAAACATCTGTGTAGCACAAGTTATTCCCCTGGGACAGGGAACCTGATCCTATATGTCCCTGGCTATTTTTGCCATTGTAAGTCACAGCCTGATGCCAGCTTTTGGGTCACGATGGTAAAAATTGAATCCAGGATCTCTGATTTTAAAAAGTGTTAGGTTTGTCTCTCTGTCATCTCTAAAGTTTGAAGGCAGAGCTATCATTCTATCAGACTAAATGAATATAATTACCCCTTCTATTGAGGACAAGATGGCAGTTGCTAAGACAGCCCTGTGGTCAGCTCATGCAGACTCAGGTTCTATACACCAAACAAAGCACACACTGAAAATTAGGTTCAAAAACTAATTTGTACTCGAAAGAACTTTTTAGTGAATAAATAAACACAGCATGGGGTAAATATTCAGAGCTCTCTTTAGTGGCTGTCTTTGATGAGAGTGGCTGTATAAATCCCTTCAAATGTCATCTGTAGTTGAGCTTAACGATGATGAGAGACTTGACTGGACATAGAAGAATTGCTGTAGTATTTCAAGGTTTCAAGCTGTCTAGCTCAGATACAGAGGGCTGAGTGCATAAGCACCATGTTAAAATGACTTCCCTGGGGTCTGTGTTTGATGATGCAGGAAAGCTTTTGAGTTTCAGTGATCCTGAAAGCCACACTGGCAGACACTTTAACTTTCAGTAGAGATACCTATGCCTGCAAGGAGGCAGATGAAAAGGCATCTCCTGGTCCACTAAGTTTGCAGTGGAACACCTGGAGAAAAAAAAGTTGGCATTCTTACTCATGTCCTCAACAAGAAAAGGAAGGAGTTAGATCCAGAATGCTCAAAGCCTTGGTTAGGCTTGGTCAGACTTCTCTGTAGCCTCAGTTTTCCCAATACTTGAGATATTTCTTCTTGAGCCCAAGCATTTAGAGAGTTCTCTGAAAAACTCGGCTCCTACAATCAAGTGAGAACTTGATTCAGGGTTTTTTTAGGGACTTTTACTAAAGAAATTAGGGTCATGCACTCCCCCCCAACAATGTTGGAACATACTGGCCATTTTTAAGCCAGCTGGCCAGAGAGGTAAAGCACTTTAAAACACACTGGACCCCTGTAGATTTTATGAAGACAGATGGCTGATTAGAAGGCAGAGAACATATGCCTTTACTCAGGGAATACCAGGAATATGAAGTCAACTGTTATTAGGTACCAGAGAATTCACATACAGCAGAGCCACTGAAGCTCTCAACTACAAGGCTTCAACAGGACTCACAGCACTTTGGAGATAGGAGAGACAAATACAGACAGTATGGGAAATGAGGCAACCATAGTGCTGCCCCTGTCCAGCTGTGCTCTGGTTTGTTTTTAGATAATTCTAATTCCTGTCATTGAAGGAAAAGTAAAAACAGAGGTACAACCCAATGTACTCTCTACAAACTCAAAATCCTGAAACGTTTTTCTGTCAGTATGTGTGTCTACATGTATGAACATACACATGTATCTGTAAACACAAAGTCTCAGATTTCAAAGCTAGGTTTATGTTCTGCAATTTGTAAGAGTATAGCCTGACTTAGGGTTCAAATGTCAGGGGCTGGCATTGTTGGACCTTGTTTTTTGCATCCCCAAGAATATTAATTCCTGAAGCTGCCATGTTACCTGGGAGTAAGAGAAGGAGTGTGAGCAGCAAACACTTCCTCTAACATATGGAGGTCATGTCTTATGCTGATGTCTTTGCCAGTGCACTCATCTGGCTGCTCCTTCCACCTTTCAGTCTTCCAAGATCTAATAACAAATCTACCGGGGCACAAGCAAACCCAACCAGCCCACTCCATCCTCAATGTCACCTTAATCTCATCTGCTTAAGTAAGGAAAAGTCCAGAACCACCAGGACAGTGCCTGGAGAGTGATGCACAAAGACAGAGAAAGAAAAACAGTGAATAGGAGGATACTTTTTTCTTCTCTGTACTCTTTAGTATTCAGTCCTGACCTATTTTAGCCTTAAGCGTTGGGTTGTGACTGGTGATTGCTCTCCTCTGGCCTTTGTTTTCGGCTTTCATATTGTTGATGTATTACAGAAATGATGTTGTCTGAAGCACCTCGGCTGATCACCGAGGCAGCAATCAGCTCACCCTTCGATGAGCCATTGAGACAGTGAGTCGAGCAGCAGCATTAGCCTGTCAATTTTGGCTCTTTGAGCAGTTAGAACAATTTTGGTGAATTACAAGCAATAGAAAATCACTTTAGCCGCTCATTAGCTGGGAGACAGGAATGATGATAAATGCTCAGGGACTTTGAAAAGGCTTATGCACACACAGCCTCCCTCCACAGCAAGGCCCATTTAACCCTGGAGTTGCTCAGAAAGTAGTGGTAGGTGCAAGCCAGCTACCTGCTAGGCTCTGCTCATGAATTGGCAAAAAATATGATCTCTAGCAGAAGCCACAGCTTCCAAAATGAAGCATCTGTGGGATCTGAACCTTCCACTGGACTGAAAAAGTAACTCCATCTCACTGCTGTGAGCGATAGGCTGCTATCTTCTATGCAAGGTGGCTAGCTATGGCAGGGGAACACAAACACAACACATTTTTGCAGGAACGTTGTTTTCCATGGTCTGGTCTACCCATCTGAAACACAATTACTTCAGCAGGCTTATTTTATTCTATCCACACATGCATGACCCATGCTTTAGATGCACAAAAGCATGTACTGGACAATGGAGTGGAGAAGATCTATGGGAGCGATGCGATTGCATTGCTTACAGTTGCTTTCTCATGTGGAAGGAGACCACTGTAAATACTAACAAGAAACATAAAGGCCTCTCAGTGCAACTGTTTTGTGAGGACAGAAAGTCTTGTATCAGTATTGCAAGCTGCTGACAATGCAAGTAAGGGTATGTTGCAATGTCCTATACACAAGTTTTAGAGGTTTTATATTAATAGTTATGGGAAAGTAACTCAATCATAGTTCTTGAACTGGCAATTTCAGTCTAGTATCCTCTCACAGGTCATATCTCTCAGACCCAAGAGGCGAATTACTAGATAAATAGGAGAGGAAGGGATGGAAGAAAAAGGCAGTAGTAGGGGAAATTCTGGTAATATAAATGTAGAGCTGCAATAATCTTGGTACTCAGATGCTACTAAGTCACTCACTCACACACTGGAAGCTGCTCAAACATCAAGGTGATAAACCTTGTACAATAACCTGAAAAGAAACAAGGATGCTGCAGTGGTTGTCTAAAGGCTGGGGAATTTTGCAGATGAGGAAAAATGGATCACGATTTCATCAGGTGTACATAAGGCTGCTAAAGACATCCTAGTAATCTGAGCACAATTTTTAATTCTAATACTCCTGTGGTATTGGTACCTCACCTGTCTGGCACATGTCACCTTAGCTTAAATAGATAATGACTGTGACAGGGGCAACCATGAATGAGGCCATCTTTATAGCTCAGTCTACAAAGCACCAGGTATCTGTGATGAGAAAGCTTATTGTGAGGACTGAATAATCCAGATCTGGCCCTGAAATTCTGAGCGTTCATAGACTGAGCTGAACCTCTGAGCACTTTGTCTCTTGTCTGTTGCTATTTTAGGCAGTGTGCTGAAGGACTGGTTCCTCTCGCCATGTCATTGAGAATGACAAAGCCTCTCTACAGCATTCAGGAGAATTGGATGGATGAAGGACAGACAGGACAAAGAAGCTGATATTTTGAGGAGCTTCCTTTATTCAGATCAGGTCTTTTAACTTGCCCTCATGCCTTTGTTCTGCTGATTTAATGATTCCTTCCTCCACGCCTCCCCTCTATTTCCATTTGTGTGGATCAACCACAGCAGCAGGAAACCCTTTAATTGACAAAAACATTTGCTCAGATGAAGAGGTCTGCAGGTAAAGGACCACATTCAATGAGGTCCTTTCATCAGGAGAAGAAATTGCCATTCCATCTCTACTGGCATTAACAGGACCATTTTCTACTGTTTAGGTATGGATTCTCAGATATCCACAACTGGTGAAATAGGCATTGCTGCTCTGTTTCCCTCTTTTTATCAGAGGAAGAAGGATGGTACAGGAAAAGAAGCTGGCTTGGGAACTAGGAAACTGAAGTTCAGTTCCCTGTTTCACTGCAAGCTTCCCGTTGGTCCCCCAGTAAGCTCCTGAAGTGCAACACTTAGGCATTGCTCTGCAAAGTGCTGCAATATATAAGACTTAGGAAATTAAGTCCATTAACTTTCAGTTAAGCTTAAGCTCCTAATTGAATACATCACTGAATGTGTCACTTGGACATCTAAGTCACTCAAGCCATACGTTTTTTAACAGAATTTCAGATCTATCCCTTTACAAATCTGGCCCTTAGTGTGACTATTCACAGGTCACCCTCCGAGACATAATGGGAACAGCACTTCTGTACCAAGCTGGAGTAGTGGGAGATTACTGTACTACAGCCTGAGTCACCAAGGTGTTTCAGTGAGTCAAAAACTGCTCAGATCTGCAGTTCTTGAACTGTGGTCCGTGGGCTGCAGTCAGTGATCTGCAGTTGATCTCTGTGTTTTTACAGTGTAGCACCATTCACCAGACAAGTCTGTGTCACTTTCACCACCAAGGCAAAAGACCCACCCAGAAAACTGACAATCTCAGATAACTAAAAATGAGACAAAATTATGCTTTGGAGATTAATATCTCTATGAGAATCTAAAGTAAGGGAATGAGATACACCTAGAAGACAAACGTACCAGAGATTTCACTAGCTGACATAGTGAGACAACTGATAAAGTCATACATAAGATAACTTGATAACTCAGATAACTGATGGACTGAGACAACTTTATACTCTGGTTGATTAATACACTGAGGTGTCATAAAAAGAAGCAAACCCGATACATTAGTCCATCTAATACAGAGATGTGACAGATGCATCAAGAATACTGATGTACCAGGACTACGAGACCTCCAGTTGAGCTGGTGTTCATGCCCATAATTGTTACTTTCCAATTCTGCATTCAGATGGACAGAAGCCTGTAGGAGAATATCAAACTTCCACTAAGACCTTTTTAACTAATAATTACTCCATAGCAGTGCTGTGAAATCTGCTATTAACCTGAGGCCAAAGGCCACACTGTTAATCAGTCAGGGCTCATATTCTATCAAAAGAGTCTAGGGCTGATTGCTGGTCTAATCATAGGGTGACAGCAACTGTCAGATGTGACATCTCTACTAGAATAAAAACAACCCTCAGGGCCCAACTTTGCTGTGGGGATTACAGACAGTGGCTGTTCTGCAGAGGGATTTTGGGTGGGACATAGCAAAGTGACACTTTCATAACTCATACACGTGGTGACCCTTGGGGTCTCAAGGGGACATATAAGTGTTATACTGAGTAGGAGAGGACTGGCTCTGCAAGGTAATAGCATAGGAAACAACGAGCAATGAGTGTCATCTCACACACACATCCTTTTAGTTGGTTTTCAGTGCCTGGTACACTTGTTACTGAGATGAGTGCAATGCAAGTAGAAATCAGTGGTTTTCTTGCCCCCATCCAGTTCCTCTGCCTCCAGCAGCCCAGATGAAATACTCTCCTTTGCTGACAGCCAGCAGAAACCCTGTGAATAACTCAGGTCCAAAGCAAGCTCTTGCCAAGGAAAGGAAAGGCCTGTACAGGAGTGCAGAATTAGGTGGGAACACATAAGAGGGAAAAGCAAGAGTACAGTGCCTGAGAGCTATGAGGGGACAGAGTTATTGAAAAGCAAGAAAAATGGGGGATTTGAACTGGGGGAGGCAATTGAGTTTTAAGGGCACGTAAGTGTGCAAGTGAAGGAAGGAATGGACTAGTTACTCTATTATAAAGCAGCTTTTGTCCTTGAGCCAACACTTTGCCACATGCCCTGGGCTAGCTCCACCTCAGGTTCATCAAGCAGAGACTCTGAAGAAAAGCTACAGCAGCTCCAGGTTCTTTACTTTCAGCTGCTTTATTGAAATTCTTTCCACCTCCCCTCATCTTCTGCTTGTATTACCGGACTATTGAGTCTCATATTCATCTGTCTCTAAAAGATTAAACTGTCCCCTGGAAAAGGCCATCACGTCCTGGAGGAGGAGATCCCATTTCCACTCCATCCTCCAAGAAATAAAGTCTCTGGAAATTTTTTCAGGTTGATAAGTTCCCTGGCTGGAAATAAGAGCAAAACCTACGTGACAGAAGCCAGCAGGTTTCTACCCCTCATGGCATAAAACATCATCTGCATCTGAAAGGGAGAGAAGGGAAGTGAGGAATCACTGCAGCCCTTGGCCAGCACAACGGAGTTTGGGGTCTTTGCAGGCTCCCTGGGTCAGGGCTGACTTGCTGAGATGCAAATTGCTGGGAGGAAAGGATAAACACAGTTGCAAGGCACAGAGGTGAGGGAACTGCTTCCCATGGCTTTTAAAAAAAGAAGCAGCAGTTGCCTCTCATAACACGTGTGGGGGTCACAAGGACTTAGCCACACTGCTCATTTTGTCTCCCTGGGAGCTGAAGCTTTAGCCATGCTCAAGTTGTAGCTCTGTATTCCTGACCTTTCCCCCCAGGACTGTCTCTGTAGTCTCCAATCTCTGCCTCCTATTCACAACAGCAATTTCCTTCCCAGTGCTCAAGTCCAGTCCCTGTCATTCATCCCCAACCTCCTCCTTCTCCCTGTCCTCCCAGGCCACACACAAACATTCCAAGATGTATATAAATCTCAGGGTTTTGATGTTGGTTTTTTTTTCCTTTCTCAGGTCTAGACCATTGCTCTGACTCTCACTAACATCCTCATTTTATCCCCATTCTTGACAGTATAAACTTCACACTCTGTCCCTTGCTTGGCAGGTGTATTACCAAGATGTCACTGACAACCACCAGCACGCTGCCTGTAGCTCTCCTCTCTCCCTGCCCTCACTCCTAGTTCGTCTCCATAGATCCTGAGCACTTCCAGGGTCACAGCCCATTTCTCCTTTCCTGAAAACTTTTCAGCTACTCAGTGATGTTCCCACACCAAGTGCAGTGCAGAAGAAGGCACCGCTTCCCTTCCCCATGCACATGTCCCTACCAAACAGAGTGGCCCACCAGAAAGAGCAAGGTGTCTTCATGGTGATCCCCCATCTGCTTTGTCAGCAAGCAACGAGGCCAAAAAAACAACCACAGCCTTCGAGTTGCACTTGAACTATTCCTCTGCTATCATTCATGCCAGGATAACATATGCAAAACACCACCCACCCTCCACAGCTCCCCCACTGCAAGTCACAAATCCAACTAATTAAAAGCCGGGCTCATCCACATCCCAACAAACATCGCGGTGCATCTCTGCGTTTGCTGGGAGCAAAATGCTAGAAGTGCCCGACAGCAGGCTGTCGCTGTGACTTATTACTTTGTCATATTGTAAATATTATACAGGCCATATGGATTTTCAATACCTGAGCACCACGCTGCCATTAATATCAAATGTAATAAGATATTATATGCATGACAATCACAGAAAGAAATTGCAAAGCTCAGAAACTGCCTGGTGGAGCTATGCACGGTTTGTTTTTGCCATGAGAAAGTCAGAGGAAGCCATAATGAATCATTTAGCTGACGAATTTTATCTCTTTTTCTGTTTGCAAACTATCCGCCAGCAGATTGTCATTTTCTCAAATGTGTCCATTATTTGGAACTCGTCAGTGGACAATCACTTATGTGTCTAATCATGAGCCATTTCTGAAGGATTTGTTGTGGGTGTGCATCACGCTAAACGTGAGCTGATTTGAGCAATTCCCCAGGTCCCGTGATGTGGCTCTCTTTCCTGACTGGTTGAGATGTTTTGGAAGCCACAGTGGATATTAAGGATTGTGCTTAGCATGCCATGGCAATATTCATTGAAGAATAACTAAAAGCAGATCTGTGCAATGTCTGGACCACTCTAATGCAGCTGCAATAGCCTGTCAGGGCTACCTGGCTGCCAGAGAGAGATGATAACACCAGTGGGCTTCTCTGACCTTGCTCTACACCATACAGCCTGGGTGACTGCAGCACTGAAATCAAGGGCATAGTTCACACTTCCAGGCATTGAAACCTTGACCAAAGTCCACACAACACTGGCTGCTTTCCTGGCTAATGAGGCTGAGACATTTTCTGCTATAACCTCCTAAATCCAGTAGATTTGGTGACAAGGAGTTTCACTGAGTTTAGGCCACTAGGGCCAGCATTAACCTGGAGACAGAAAACCATTGCTTTGTCTCCTGAGGATGATTTTTTTCTTGCTGAAAAGAACAAATTGCAAGAACCTGATAGAAAGCATCATCCTTTCCATATCCTTCCTATTCCTTTCACACGTCTACTCTGGCTAATGGTAATAGAAAGGCAGTGCCCTTTGAGTATATGTAGTTTATAGGAAGCTTGCACTGACCATTTGCATAATGGACTTGCTCTCTAGTGCAGAGTGTGACATGAATAGCTTGCACACACTTTATTAGAGATTCCATCTAGTGCCTTTCACAAGAATCAAACAGAGTGCTGAGCAGGAAAACAAGCCACTCACAAAGCACACGGATAAGCACATATGCAAGAATAAAGGGAGATTAGACAGGGTGGGGAAAAAGTACAAAAGAACTCGAGTTAGTTTTAAATGCATTAATGAGCCCGTGGTATGACTGTCTGAAGGGGAAATTCTACCAGGCTGCAGAACACAAGACAAAAGGCTCAAAGTGTAGCATCTGAAACCAGTGACAACACAACCACCAAGAATAAATCTGACAGCCAATGTACAGAGGTAACCCAGTGTCTGCAATAATGATCACAAGTCCCATTCATTTTGATCAGGTGCCTCCTAGCTGCAGCTCTCGGAGGGATTTATAAACAAGATAGGCTCTTCTCATTTTACACATAGGGAAACTGAGGCACAGAGGGATGGAGCGACTTGTTCCAAATCATCAATGGGGAATCCAGAAAGATAACCATGTCTTATGACACCCAGATCAGTTCTTTATTGCCAACAGTTCCCATACTGGCAATTGGACAACCTGTAACTCTCAAGGCTGCAGTAAGTTACCTGCTGAAGGAAAAGTGTCATCAATAAATTATTCTAATTTAAAAGTTTGACCCCTGAGAAACTCTGGGGACAATAAAGGGTCTGAAGTCCTAAATATTTGTGACAAGTGCATTAAGCCATACAAAGTCTCAGCAGAACACAGAAACAGACAAATAAACAACTAACTTTCTGTATGTTTCAGATGGAATAATTCTGTTTCCCTTACAACTGCTAGGCAGATATGGGTAGCTCTGGCTGTGTCTAATTGATTTGCTCTTCTGGCAGAGCTGCAGGTGCAGAGAGGAGGGCATAGGCTGTGTAGATACACTTGCATCTGCAGGAAACAGGGAAGAAGAGGGAGAGAAATTGCCTTTTTGGAACCAGTTTCCCATGACAACGTTAGAATGGTACAAGATAAGGATCGTCCCCCCTCCATGAAATACAATAAAAATAAAATATAAAAAGAGAATGGCAACAAGAAGAAAAGCTTTTCAGTCATGTTAGGAAAGCTATTACAAGTAGCAGAACAAGCTTCACCATAACACATAAAGCTGTATACAGCTGCCCACAGTACAATCAAGTGCAGCTTGAACGATCTGGGCTGTTCAATAAATCTGAAGCTAAGGCCAAACTTGCAAATATTTACAAAGCTTTCAATGAACCATCCACTGGTGCCTGGCTCCATGATATCTCTTTTTCTTCTTTCTGGCTCTACCTGTCTGACCTCTTTTGCAGCCTTCATTTGAGACACCCAAGAAATCAAACTCTTCTCACAGCTTTCACACCATCACTGCAGCTGGTGTGGTCCAACACACCCCTCTTGTTCTATTGTTCTTCTTCTCTGTTTTGTCGAAATATTGCCTGCAGCATCACTAGGGAAAAGATCAGTCCAGAAAATGCATGGTGCTACATTATTAAATTGTGATAATTTCCAGAACTGGGGTCTGGACAGGAAAAACACCCAAAAGAGATTTGTTTATATTGAAACTCTCCAGTTCTTTGCTTATCCTCCTGAGAAACATTTGGATGGAAATCAAGAAAAAAGAGACAACTTTTACTGGAGAAATTTTAGGCTGGTAGAAAGATGGAAGTAAAAGGATGCTTCCTCTCATCCCTTTGACACATGAAGAGGTAAATTTTCTCATTATCAAATGAGATATCAAATCCCCCCCAGCACCAAAAAGATTGTCCACACACTCCAGCATTAAATGCCTCAGTTTCCCTGAGATAAACTGATCCTATTGAATGCATTAAGATCACCATTCTGGCACTAAATAAAGGTTATTTGTAAGTAATAAAGTAATACAGTCAACAATCAGCAGTCCTCTTGCAACGTGAGGGCTGCGACAGAGCTGACGTGTGTCAGAGGTTCTGCTGGGACTCGGTGAAATAAAACTTCTGCAACTGCCTGATAAATAAAAGCAAGAGATCTTAACGACTGAGTTAATACATGAATGAAATAACAGTTTGGAGCTGGAAATGAAACCCAGATTTTTGTAGCTCAGGAACAGGAGACATCAGAGATGGATTTATCTTAAAATGGAAAGACATAGAGTGACAGAACCTTAAAAATATAATCTCATTCTTAGCTGTGCTGAATAGTAAACTATTAGTAGCATCCAGTTGGAAACACCACTTGGGCTATGACAAATACACTGTCAAAAAAAAAAACCAGCCAAAATCCTAGGGAAGGAGGGCTAAATCTGTATTCTGTCTGCATATAAACTAATGCTGAAACCACTGGGAAGTGTCAAGAGACCCCTGAGCAGAGGACAGGATACAGAACTGAGCTGTGTATGAAATCTCTAAAAATAATTGGAACAACTAACAGTCCAAGAGGAATGGCCTGGGCAACATGCACCACAAATGGTGAGCACGCAGGACCTGAAATAAAAGCTTGGAAACAATTCCAAGCTGAAAGCGTCTTTCCCACAGCTTCAGCTGTGTGGATCTGAAGAACTCGGTAGCCTTGTAGCCCCTTTGTGAAGGGCTACACAGAGGAGAAACTTAGCACATGACACATCAAGGTTAAAACTGGCAATCAATAGCTACAGCCTAACTTAGATATTCATTTGATAATGAGAAAATTTACCTCTTCATGTGTCAATTTCCTCATATGTAAATTAAGAACTATGATTAGACACCAAGATAATGACACTTGGGCAAACCATGGATATTTTAAAATTAATTTCCTTCTGCTATGTACACCTGAAAGCTAAAAGATGAATGAATTTAGCCAGGTTTTAATGAGAGCTGAGTATGAATTTTAGGACAATACAGACTTAGTTTTCAAAGTTTACCAAAACTAATTAACTCTAAGGAAGGCACTGTCAGACAGCACCTCATTTCCATTCAATAAAGCACGGAGTAGCCCTATGCAGATTACTGCAAGAGTGGGGTTTGGAGCAATCACCAGCTTTAAGGGGACCATAATTGAAAAAAACACATTTAAACGGATTGTGAGTTTTCTAAGTATAAGTATCCTAATATTTAATGAAAGTTCTCAATATATATTGGGAAAACTGGTATGCAGAGCAGGTCAACTCTAATTCACCAAAGTGATCAAAGAGGTGATACTTCCTGTGGTTCTGAATTGAGATAACTATTGATCAATCTTTTGCTTTGAAATGTGTTAAACAGCAATTTTCATACACTCTCAAAAAAACCCAACTTGTAGCAGGACCTGAAACAGAATTTAAGAGCCTGCATGCAGAAGCCCTCTTCTAGTTCATTATAGATGTATATGAACAACAGTTATAATAACACATAGACAGGACAAAACATTGTGCCATTATCAGCCACTGAAATCCTATTTCCTCCACTAAAATTTGTAATTAATTACCAATATACATTACAGAGTGAGAAAACCTCTTAACAGAAGAGGTCACACTTCCTGCAACTTCATTTCACCCTGCCTGCCTGGCTAGGAATATTCACCACCTATCACAGCATCAAATGAGTTCCTACCCGTGTCATATTATTTACAAAACCTTTCACACAGCTCCAATACGCTGGGACTGGGAGTGATAATAAACTCTATTCTGACATATCAGCGGCTCAAGGAAATTTTCTATTGCAATTTTCAACACAAAATGAAACATCCTAGCAGGAGCCAGAGCTGGAGGAGTCTGTTCAGAGAGGAATGATTTCAGGTAATTTATCATTATGAAATGAAAATGCAAAAACCATTGAAGTCTCCTGAAACGATACAAATAAACCCATGCTGTAAAGTCCATGATCAGTGAGGGTTTATATTCAGCAGTACTTGGTCCAATAAACATCGAGAAACTAAATCACTCTTCATATATTACAGTTACCTTTCAGGGTGTTAGGCAGGGAGCTTTGCATTGCAGAGAACACGTAGTACAACTCCCATGACATTTCCCTGCAGAGTTTCCCTTTGCTATTAATACTGTGAACAGGAAACTGGAGAACTGAACAGTATACGTGGGGTCAAATGAGATATTGAACTACTGCTTTCAAAACTTGTCCATCAGAGTTTTGCTCCTAGTGTCTGTCTGCCCTACGCTTTGCTGAATGCAAACACGGTTGGTGACTGTGAATAGAGGTTGACAAATGTTTTCAGAAATTGTGAATTGGTCAAAAAGTGTAGTCCCAAGAGGAAAACTATTACATAATGAGCCTGCATTATACGTCCTTGAATAACTGCAAGTGAAACAGAAGGTCTTCTAGGCTTGAATAGAATGTTTCTGCTTGACCTGAATGTGAAATATATTGCTTTATTGGCTGAAGAATTCAAGACACAAACCGAAAGATTTCTTGTAGTGCTCTAATCAGGTTTCAGTGTACTGCTGAGCTGCTGGACTTCCCAGTGCAAACAAGTCTAGTTTGGACTTTGCACCTTGCATGGCCATGCCAAAGAAAAGTGAAGGTACTTGAACTCCCATAAGGTCAGCAAAAGAAGTCTCCTAATTCAGGGAGGAAATACTTATTCTGAAGGAAGAAGAGCATGTTATTTTCTGTCTTCAAAACTTTACCAAGTCAGTACGTGCTCATGGGTGCCCCTCTGCTTCCTGCAATCGGACAGCTCTTCAATTCCTTCACCAATCTGTGACTGGAAGTCTCTTGAGATCAGAACAGCAGATGAGTTTTGTAGATGCCAAGGGAAAGGTACCTAGGAAAGGGAGCATGAGGATACCAAACAGAGAAACCTGAAGTTGTCACACGTCAAAAGTGATGTGCCTGAAAAGTGCTGCATGGAAGGCTGGAATTGCAGAAGTCATGGCAAATTTGGCTTGAGCTTCAGGGTTGTGAGATTTCCACATCTTTAACTTGTACTGCACCTGATCTGTCTCTAACTGTGCTGTTAATCTCACTTGTCTGCTCAGATTCCTGCTGTCTGACAACTGGGAAGAAAGCAGGGGGTCACTCAAATGGCTCTTTAAGGAAACTTCCCTAGACCAGACACATATAAGAACTGAGTTATATTTAAGAGAATTTTGTACCATGAGACTGATGGTTCACAGGTCTGATTACAGACAGTTTTGAACCTCATAAGAGTGGTAAATATCAGGGTACCTGAGACTTGCTGAGTGTATCTATATAGAAATTATGCCTTTCTGTTAAAAATGCCTGTGTTTGTGCTGAGAGTGACAATCTCTGTCACTGTAAGCAGGTAAGCAGGGCAGCAGATGGTATTAATGAGGCCAAAAGAACACTATGTTGTATAAAGGTCCCCATTCTGTTTAGACAAGGGGAAGGTAGAGACAAACATGTCCATGTTGAGTCAGGTAGAGCCCACCCATTAGAGGTGTTCATCAGCGCTCTACTCCATCAACCCACTGCACCCCTTGATCCATCTGAGGTCAATGTGCTGTTATATTCTCACTCATTGCTAATCCAGCATGCACAGGTACGCACTGCTCCAGCTCTGAGGGGCTGCAGAGGGCTAGAAAGTACAAAATCAGCTGCCATGAGAAAATATTACAAGGGAATTAGAGAGGGCACACCTGAGGATTTGGTGCAGGCTCCAGAATGGTACTTCAGCCCAGAAGCATGCAGGATACCGGGATGCACAAAGCAATGAAATATTTAAAGATGAAGAAAAGCCTAGAGCTTGGCTGAAGGCACCTAAAGAAATATCAGACAAAATCTCTGATCCCCGAGTGATTGTATTGGAGGAAATAAATCCTCATTGGAGCTTGTTTGACTTTCACTCTTCAGTTTCATGCTTGGATGTTCAGGTCTTTCTTTCACAATATACTGAAAGAGGATTTTCAGTGGATTGGCTCCCACAGATCCCTGAAAAGATGTGTGATGGCACATGTGTCCTGCCTTCATTGGTACCCAGCAGCACCTCTGAGAGTTAAAATGATGTTTCAGAGAGAGAGAAAGAGAAGGGACCTGCACAAACCCTGCATTTCCAGTCAGGCATTCTGCAAGTTAATTCAGATGACACAGCTTAGGACAGAAAAGTTTCCTTTTTACTCTGTGTCTAATGCAGATGAAGGGTAATACATATGGAACTTGTTTTTCAGCAGTGACTGGAGAAGTAGTCAAAGTTTTAAATCTAGGGCAAGTAAACCAAGCAGAAATAAAGAGAAGGGACATGAAAGGTGTAGTTTTCCTCTCTCACTAAGAATACAAGCTGTGGGTGGTGAGAGCAGAGGCTGCAGCCAGCATGCAGCACCATGCTGTGTCCTCACTGAGCAGTGCCTGCTCCCAAGCCCCCATCTTTTGGTGTGGTGTCACAGATATTGGAACTATCTGGGAAAAAGCAGTTAAAGGGAATATAGAGAAATTTAATATATTTATAGCAAGAATAGCAATACTGGGAAGAAATGAATAGTTTTGGAGTTTGCCTGGCTTTGGTCTGTCTTCTCCAGTGCAGGGAACAAGGCCAGTGTCTGGCTGGGAGGGAAAAAAAAGAGAATGGGCAGAACAGGTGAGGCAGAACTATTACAGTTTAACTGTCTGAACATCTTAGAAATATTACTCATATCCCCAAAACTGGTAAATGCTCAGATATTAAATAAAAACCCATTAACTCCTATATCATTAGATGAAATTCTTTCCCAGATGCTATTTCATTTCATTCTGCACCAAAACTCTGATTATACTCAGTGGGAGACCTTTTGGTACAACAAGTAACTAAAATGGTCAGGATTTCAGTTATTATGGGTAAGTCCAAAAAGGAAAAGCTGGTTTTAGAAGGAAAGGTGCTTACACAAGCTGGGTAGACCAAACTACCACAAATGACAGTAAATTTTAAAATAATCTGAACACCACTCTTCCTGCAGCCTTGCAAAGCCTGTCTAATTTTTTTCAGAATGGTTTATTAAAGCTTATTCCATTTTTAGGCACACCTCCAGTTGCTGGTTCAGCTGGTTCAGGAGCACAGCAAGGGCTGGTATGCTAAGCTCCAACACATCTCCTGAGAACTCCTTCCCTTATAAGTTCTCCACTGGTTTTGCAAACACTGAAAGCACTGGTGGGTCACCAAGTTAATCTGAACCTAAATTACCAGAGGATATGTTTGCATGCAGAACTGGAGGGAGGTTGGAGGGAGTCTGGCTGTCAATGCCTTCCTCTTTACAGCTGCAGGGCTCTGTATTGTCTCTTCCTTTCTTAATGAAGGATCCTCCTGCAGTATAAAACTGCAGGGGCAGGTATTCTCATCCCCATGGAAAAGAAATGCAGGGAATAATTTTCCTCAGCTAAAAGCTGCTGGAGAAGAGAGCTCATTCTTCAGTGAAAAGTCAGGTATGGCTTCTTCCTTTATTCACAAACACATTCAGCCTTTTTTCCTGTGTTTACCAGACCTGAGAGCTTCACTGGGAGTACCACAAAAGGCCCAGAGGAAAAAAGAAAAGTTACAGCTCTGTTGCAGCAATTTGGGAAAAAGAGACAGACACAATGTCGGCAAACTTCAGTGAGGTAGCGTGAAGTGAACCACACCAAAAAAAAAATAATCAGGAAATATTTGTTTAAATACTACTGCAGTGCCGACTGCTCCTGTCTATTCCCACTCGCTGTCTGTGAACTGAGAGCATCTGTCCACATCTCCATGCACCAGCAGGATTACCACAAAAAGGAATTTACATTCTGTCAATTAAAACACCATCAAGCTAAGGATTAAAGTCACAAACACACAAATTGGAGATGGTATCAAGGGACCCTACCTATCCATCTTTCATGACTCTTCTAGGTACACGCTATAGAAGCATTAAAAGCGCCTTTAATCTGCTACATTTCCATGCATGATATTTACTTAGAGTAGTGACCAACGAGTTGTCAACAAGCACAGGGCAAGTGCAAACCAGGATTAGCCTATATCTCCCTCTTAAACTGCATGCACAAACTGAAATGTTCATAAAGTGTTGAATATTACTGTGATGGTCACTCAGACACTGCTCTCAAGCCTTATAAAAATGCCTTTATACAAGGGTTCTAAACAAAAGCTGGGCAAAACTTAACTGACCCCTACCCTACGCTGAGGAGAAATCGAGCTGCTGTGTATTCCCCCAGCACTGGGTAAAGGACTATACCCCAACACCTACTGCATTAATTCATGCTAAATTGTAGCTTTAAGTTAAAGCTTGTGAGAATGAGGATGCAAGCTATAAAAGGTTTGTAAAATGTACAGGGGAAAAAAAATGCTTGGTCGCATAAAATAAGCCAGTGATCAAGGAATGGATTCAGCCCTTGTGCCAGATTGCCCATCAGGAGATGAATGCAACAACAGTTTCATGTTTTATGGTCTGAATTAACCCTGCTGTGGTTTACATTGACTCAAGGTGGAGCAGATGGCAGGAGGGTTTCCACATTAGAACCATGCTACTTTTCCAGTTCAAATGGCAGCACTTGGCTCCACTAGCAAGAAACACGAAAAGAAGTTGGAGTTATTCTGTATTGCAGTGCAGAAAGACCAAAACATTTGATTTCAGCCCAAGTTACCTTCTGGGTATATTCACTCCACAAAATGGCCTTTCTTCCCCAATGACCGTGGTGGCAGGCAGTGTGAAAATGCAATGAAAAAGAATAAGAATGGCATATTTTGTCTCATAACTGTCCTCATATCACATGCTTGGGAAAGAGAGTGTTGTACAAAAGTCACTGTGCTGCATCTTGAAAGGAGTGGGTGTAACCTCTGATTCCGCAGCCAGCTTCCTTTACAGTATTCAGGACTTCAATTCCTCCTGCGTTAAACAGAGAAAAAATTCTTCCCTTTTCATCATACATTCATTGTAAATTTTTTGTGGGAGGAACTGTGAACATTTTGTGTACTCTGATCAGGAGCAGCATCTCTAGTTGCTATCTTAATACTCTGTAATAAATGAGAGTGTGAATTCGTGCATGCTGGGGTCTATTCCCCAGGCTTGGCAAGCTAGCACGGTGGAGTATTTTTCACCCTGTTAGCCCCCAGGCCTCACAGCACTGTGGCTTCTACAGGAACACATGGAGCCTAGTTACAGTTTGGGAAGATCATTACAATTTGATTACAGGCTTGGCTCTGATGGTTCACTCCACGCTACTGAGAGACGAGAAATAGCACAGTCCTTGTTCTTTGGAGACTGTGATACAAATGAGGGGAGAGAAGACAGGAAACCCACAATGGAGAAAATGGAAGAGGCTGCAAGCTCAGGGTCATTTGTCTGTGTATTTTAGTAATGATGAAGTGGCAGTAGCTTTCCCAGCAACAGTCAAAATTTTTGCACTTCAGAGGGGAAGTGAGGCAAAGGAGTTGTGCAGTTTTCCAGAAAAGCTCTTCTTTAATCTGCAGCACCTCCATTTACCTCAGTGAATATTCTCCACTTGCTTAATTGGAGTATAGGCTTCAGCCCTGAGTGGGGAAGGAGCTCCAGGTACAGAGGTGCAGGAATGAGCCCCGAACCAAGGCAGGAGGAGCAATGAGTACCTTAACACACACTGAGTAACCACTACGTAACTCAGCTGTGAACAGACCCTGCCACCACGAGGAGTCCTGTCTGCACTGTTCTTCATCTCCCTCTCCTTTGTCCCCCATCCTGCACTTATGGGATTCTTCTTTCCTTCTAAGCTCTCCTAGTTCTGTACCTTGAGCTTCCTCCATCAAAGGTACCCGTGAGATTTTTACAAGAAGATCTAATGTCCACCCACTCCTCCTGGAGCTCTACAGGTCTTCAATGGTTAGAGGCTGACTCCAAGCCAAGTTAGATTGGTCTTTCTAGATACTTCCAGCAGTAAATCATACAACATAACCACATTTTGAATGTCCCTATATAAAAAGCCCAAACCCCATTCATATTCCCTCTGAACCCTGTCTTGGTGTCTCTGTCTTTTCCTCATTTCTACCAATTGCAGTGGTGTAACTCAACAAACACAGGTGCAGCTACTAGGAGGAAAAAGAACATCTTCCTCCTCCTTTTCTTCTCTGCTCTACCATTGTGCTCCCGACATGAGTGCAAGCTGCCTGCCAGCTCCCTGCTTTCCCTGGCCCTTTTTATCCCTGGCTGTGGTTGCACCACCGCCCAAGAACTCTCCACCACTGTGACGAATGAGCTGCTGCCTGCTGGTGAGAGGCAAACGTCTCAAAACTTCCCACTGCTTTTACAAGCGCCGAGCTCAACAGCAAGCCCAATCTACAGGCATGAGCAAAGCAACTAAACAGCGAGCTCCCCACTGCTGCAACTGCTAATGAGCCACTTACTTGGCATGAGCCCTCCCGCTGGCAATGGCACAGCACCTCGCTGCCAGCTCCCAGCTGCCAGGCCTTGGGAACAGGGAGAGCTGGGGGGGGGTTGGGGGGGAGTCCAGTATTGCACACACAGGGTGTGTGATATTCAATGGTAAAACCTGCTATTTTTCAGCCACTGTTACAGGGACCTGAAGGGAACGGATTTTTTTTCTTCTTCTTTTTCTTTCTTGCTCCATCAGGAAATAATTCTGACGAGCTCTTTGAGTCTGAGGATCTAAAAGCAACACTGATTTCATCTTTCCATATCAGGTCTGACTGTGGAGCTGCAGCAGTCTGCACGGTGTCTATTTCATACCTAAGCACCTCCTAAGCTCACTGATATTGCATCAGGTCACTTCGTGGCAGTAAGTGGTATCGCACATCTCAGCTATTTACCTTTCTCCTTGCAAGCAAAACTTCCACAGTAGTAAGTTGTTAATGTCTTTGGAGTTGCTAGTCCCTATATGTGGGAGACAGCCCTTGCCTTCAAGCTGCTGTTGCCTGGAGAAAGATGTGAGGGTGAAATTTAAGGAACTAACTCCAAAGGTCCTTGCAGAGTTACACAGCCCTGCCAGGGGAGGATATGAGGCTGGCAGCCCTGGCCTTCTGTTTTCCATAAAATTTGTCTTTAAGCACAAGTTTATGGCCCAAATTAAATCATGTGGAAAACACATGCCAGCCCCCTCATTGTGTTTTTGAATGGTGTTGCACCGAGGCACCACTAAAATCAGCAGAGTTACACTTCCTTTTATCTGTGAGATCCATGGAGCCTGGACCTGCTTCTGCTACTAAAGGCAGTCAAGCTGCAGCCATTTATACCAGTGCTGGTTTGGGCTTACTACATCTACACTAGTTCTTGCTACAGTGTACCACGATATCATGTGCTTTTCTCAAGCAATGAGTGATGAAGACACTTGAAGAGAACTTTATAGCACTTCAGTTGACAATTTTCTGGGTTGAATGTGCATCTCCCTCATAGCAGAGGTCTCTGCACCACAGATGGTGTTTCACATATAGCAGGAAAATGACATAGTTGGAGCTGCAGCATATGTGCCTTTGCTGTGTCTCTATCCCATGCAAGCCCACTGGGTTTCCAGCTAGCTCCCATTTTGCATATCTTAGCTTAACATTCAGCAGAGGCAGATGGGATGCTGGCCTCTTGTTCTTCCTTCCACTGGTAAAAAAGGTTGGAATATTAAAGTGGAGAAAATGACCAGGACCTTCCTCATGAACCTTATAATGTTTCCGTCCACTACAAAGCTACACCTTTGCAATGCTATAAAATTGCTGCTCTCTCTTTCCCAGGCCTCCTCAAAACAAATTGGCAGCACTCACTTTCATAGGTTTCCATTTGAGAGAAACCTGCAGGTTCTTTGGTGTTTCAAGCTTGCGAAATATTCCCCACCTGATTCATTGAGGATTATTATTAAAGTAAATTTAGCACTGACTAAAACTCCTGGATTGTCAGTCATGGGAACGTGATGTTCTTTTCAGCTACAAACTATTACAGCAGGAACAGGGGAAGATCATTCCCCAGGGATGCTCACCAACGTGCTCAGTCTGACCTCAGCTAGGAGGAAGGGCAGAAGGTTATTTCCCATTCAGGCACTACTTCCTTCACCAGCCCTTTCTGCTGTGGGACCATGCAGTGATGGAGGGAGCTCACTTTCTGTCTTCTTTGCCCTACAGCTTTCAAAAGAAGATGCTTTCTCAGCTGGCAGTAACTGAAGAGGAGTCCTGTAGAGGAGATCTCTGGCCTTGTCAGGCCCTGAACACTGATCCAAGAGGGTCTGAGAGATATTATCAGAGAGTCATCCCCCAAGGGCAGGCACAGCAGAAGGGCAGAGAGATTAAGGAGATCAAGATATGAAACTTGTTAGCCTGGTTTAATCTCTAATAAAAATTATCTGAGTTTACACATAGCTGGAAAACACACCAGAAATGTTCTGGGGAGATGTGAGCAAGTTCCAGTCTCTTCTATTTCTTCCAAACCATCCATGATGCCCTGATACCCAACCAAAAGAAATTACATTTATCCTAGATAGAGAACAAGGCATGAAATTGTTCCTGGACCAGCCAGCTGCTCAGGGATCAGTGTGCCCAAAAGACCCACAGTTCAGGCTCATGGATGCCTCCGACAGCGCCGATGTGAAGCTACAGCAAAGAAAACATCCAGCAAAGCTGTATCATGCCTTGACAAGCCTTTGTTTCCACTAAATTCCCTAGAGATGAAGCACTACTGAATTCATCTCTTGTACAGGCAGGGAGAGAGGCAGTGTTTGCTGCTATGTCCAGCTTTCAAAGCTCTCCCTGCCTCTCTCCTGCACTGACTCTGCCAGGGATGATGGTTGTGATTCTGGGGAGCCTGGCTTACAGGTTTGTCATCCCTCTCTTACACAGAGGCACACATCATTTTACTCCTACCTTCAGTTTTAAGGGTGAAGTAGTAGGGGGTATAAACAACACGAATGCTCTTTATTTCATTGTATTTTCACTTGACTGCACAGAATATTTTAGTTCACATTAAAATATTCCTGAGGGGGTAGCAGAACTTTTCTGCCCCTTTATTTTTGATTCCCAAAGAGAATCAAGATGTAGCTGAGTCGATGCAATGACATCAGCTCTTGCTGCTGTCACCTCACACTGTTTGGCAGTTTTTAATCTTAAACCTCCAGCTTCCAGAGCCATGTGATAAAACTCAAAAAACAGAGGAAGAGAATGTGAGCGTCTCTCACTTCTCAGGAAAGAGAAAAATTTTTAAATTGTGACCATAAGATCCCTCCAGACTCTGAAAATATATGGCAACAAACTTCTGGACCTTTTCCTTTCTTCAGTAAAAAAAAAAAACTCGAGATTTTGGAGTGAATCTTGTGATTTCTGGAAGCATTTCACTCGTGACTCCTGGATGCTCAAGGTTGGCAACATTGACCCTACCCTATATTCTAGGAGCACATGACAAGGAGACTTGCTATATCAGCTAGCTTGTAAACACTGTAAACTGCCTGTATTTATGTTGAATAATCACTTTTGCAGGGCAAGCGAGAACCAGAGCTCACAGTGCTCAAAAAAAAAATAAAATCGGGGGCCTGAAATCAATACACCCTTAGTTCTCTTGTTTCAGCAAAAGGAGACTCCCAGGCAGGTTTTTAACCCTTTCACACTCTAAAGAGGAGGAGAAATAACAGCCTGAACAGGCCAATCTCTGCCTTGTCACACTTCGTAACATTACCTCTTTGATCTGATTCAAGATGTTGTGAAACAAGTCCATGTCCAATAAATATTTTAAAATATGAGACATGTATGGTAAAATATCAAGACCCATGGCAAGTGTAATGAAGTGGTACAGTTCCTGGGTGGAGAGGAGCCTGTGGGAGCCAGGATCCTTGCCTCGCAGGAAGCAAGAGATGTCACAGCTCCCCCTCAGGTGCCCATGTGTTGTCTGACACATCGCTTAACTGGCCTGGCAGGCCCACCACCATGTCCAAAATAGCAGTCAAGCTGTCTCCTGGGCCCACTCACCTCTCTGTTCTCCTCCTGTTGCCTGTACTAGCAGTGAGCAAACACACTTTTCCCATCTCGTCAAGAAGGGTAATGCTACAAATGAACCACAAAACCTCTTTATCTGCATCCCAGGCTTCCCCCATCCTCCCTGGATGCTTCCTAGTCCCCAGAAGATGCCAGAGCTTTGTGGTGCTGCAAGCTGAAGAAATCAAGCCCAGGCTGCCAGCTCAGCTCCCTCACCCTTAACGTATGCTGGTGCACTACTGGTGCCTATGATGTCACCCCAGAATTAGCATGCTTATTAACAACTGGCTCCCTGCCATTCTAATAGGCTCTAAATACCTCTCCTAGGAGCTCCTAAAAGGAATTAGATTTTGGACAGGGTGGGAGAGGATATTTTGTATTCACAGGGCCTTCTCCATACCCATAGGATGTTCAGTAATTCTCAGTAATTGTCCTACACTCTGTTTTTAAAGTTTGTTGTTTTCAAAAAGCATTTCATTGGCAGGTTCTCCTGCAGTTGCCATTCCCCACTCCTGGCTCTCCCTTTCCCCCCTGGAATTATTGATCTTTAGCCAGAACAGGATTTGTCTTCATTATACGTGAGCTGCAATCACCACAGATATTAGTGTAAACTCCTGGCAGCAGATTGATTAATTCCCTGCATATGAAAGCAGGGGGTCCCTCCCACAGTTTATCAGGGATCCCCAGAGCCAGTTGCTCTTTACAGGACACAAAAATGGAAATTAGATTTCAGTTAAATATATCAGAAATTAGATTAGATGATATTACTTCAAAAATCCAAGCTCAGAGAAGCAGTGTTCCTCAAAAAAACCCCAAAAAATATTTTGTATGGAAATATCACCAGCATCACTCCTTTCCTAAGTGGGAAAAGCTTGAGTTCCTTTTCCATCTATTGATGACCAACAGGTCTAAGAGTAATCCTCCTCAATACAGTGCAAAAATAAACAGTACTAAGAATAAAAACTCACCCTCAGGAACTAGAACCACCAAAATCAAATCCGTATTCCCTATAGTCCTAGAGTATCACTGCTGCTGGTCTTTGCTTGTTGTGAGCAAGGAGTTAAAGACCAAAAGGTAGTCAAGAAGTATTCTTCCACTGGATGCATCACAGCTGGTATGTAAGGAAACATCTGGACAGCAGGACACCCAGCTAGACTTCACTAAATAGCCTCTCCTGCAGTCACAGGCATCTGTGACCAAAGAGTCCCAGAAATGTGCATCAGGGCCACAAAAGCCTTCCCCACACAACAGCACATGTGGCACTCTGGGACACCATGAGCAGTGGCAATGCTGATTGCAATGGCCAGGTAACATCACCACACAGGGCACCAGGTAAAGCACATCATGTTTGTACAAGGTGTGGTACGTGGAGACCACAATTTTGCACATGAGAAACATTCTGGGGCATTGCTGAAAGTTCCCAAAGACAAAAGAGATCTGAGATCCACAAAGATTCCAGGCACCCACCTGCAGCCAACCAAATGCAGGAAGAGCTCAGCAACACACCAGCAGCTGTGGGGAGATCTGCTGCAAAGGGCAACTGAGCTGCATAGTCATCATAGGGCTTTTTTTGAATCTTACACCAAGAATCACAAGAAATGGTCTTTTCCCTAAGGGAAAGTCTGAGAGTTTTGAAATTGTCACCTATTGGTAGAATACCTTACAAATTTTCATTCTATACTTAGATAACCAAGGAAGCCCTCTCATTATCCTGTATCCTCATTGATGTTTTTCCTTTCTCTTGCAAAGCTATAATCTGGGCAATTCCTGTTAATTCAAAATGCTGCTGTAAACGTCATTTTCCCTACACTGCTCTGACCCCTTCATGCTTTCCTCTGTTACCATCCCTTAACAACTTCCTATCTATCACCCCTAAAACAACTTGTTTCCATTTCAAACCTTCTGTTGCCTGTCAGACTAAACTGAGATAAGATAAGGCGACCTAATTACACTGGTTATTTTAGATAGATCTGATTCCAACGAATCAAACTCCAGTTATTACAGAAAGCTGCAGGTTTATTTAAGTAGAAATTAAGCTATACAGATAACGTTTCTATTATAAGGACTCTTGCAAACAACTTGGTAATAGGCTGTTAGCACTTTTATATTCATAGCCTCTTTGGCCTGGAAGAACAAGATGATTAACATATGTAAAAGCTCCAAATGATCAGCATCCTTGATGCTGATCCAAAGAACCTCCAAAGAGCCATTCCTCAGGCATGTCCTTTTATAACCCAAACCATTTAATTTACATATTCATTTACATATGTCCCACAACACTTTAAAAGTTTCTCACTGGATTGGTTCAATAGCAGTTCATTTATATTTATCTCACTTCCACATTTGTAACATCATTAGAGTCACAATAAGCTTAAAATACTGTAACAAAATCCTTGGTGTCGGAACAGCCCCACCTCAGAAATGTCTTATTAAAATTCCTCATCACCCAGTCTCAAAACATCTTCTAATCATATTCCAGTGCAACAAATTAGCAAATCGCAAGGTTGTAGCTCACATTATCCAATTAAATGAAAATGAAGGACTTCAGCTCTGTCAAAGACAAATTATTCATACTGCTGTTTTCAGGCAACTTGGCCTCCTATTTCTGGTCTCTTTATACCACCACAGCTACTGAGAAATGTCCTACAAGCAGTAAAGACACATTGCTCCTAAGGCAATGCCCAGGCAAGTTTCCTAAATGTCCCATTTTCCCTTGCCTCCCATGGACCTTGTGGACTCCCAGAAGAATGACCCCATGGCCCCACATCTGACATACTTGCTGTTGATAGAGCATCCACCACTATGAGGTCCTGGTGTGTAAGCAGGGCTTCAACATGCTTCAAGATTAACAATAATCCTTTACTTTTTCGATTCTCTGTGCCTAAAATAGTTCTCATCTTTTGTCAGTCTTTCCTATTTATATTACAAGCTCTCCAGAGACACTTTATTTAGAAGTCTGCACAATGGAGCCCCAAATTCCCTCACGAACATAGGTGGTATTTCTTTCTTAATCATAATGATCAGCACCGTCACTGACCCTTTCATACCACATCCCAATCTCACCGACATATGCAGTCGTTATTTTTGAAGCTATTTCACACGTCTAAGGTGGTTAAATGGCTTTCATCACTTTGGCAGTCACAAAACTTGCTACCATACAAGGACAAAGCTTCCCAGGAACTACTCAAGAACCTTCTTCTCATTTTCCAAAGCTAACAGTGTCACTGACAAAGGCATTCACAGGTTCTCTATGCAATGGGCTAGAATTAACGAAGGGGTGAGTCATTTTTCATTTGCAGAATTTTAATGACTATCATCAACAGCATTTGCATTCATTATTCCTTCATGACATACCAAAGAGCTGGGAAAATTTTTGCACTTAGAAAACTACATCACTGCAATACTAGTTATGTCAAGGCCTTAATATTTATTTGAATTATTCTTGGCATGTTTTTTCTTCTCAAAGTACTATGGTGTATATAATAACTGAAGTAAATATATATCCCCACATGCATGTTTCTATAAAATACTGTAAATATACCACAGAAATGATCATCTCTATAACATAAATATTTTTCCATTGAAGGATCATATGATTTCATGAGTAGAGTTTTCTTTCATTTTCAGTCAAATAACTGTGGGGCTTGTGAATCTATGTCAGAGTGAAAATCCATAGCCAGGATTTTCAAAAGGAATAAAGGATATGGATTATGTTTTTTTCATGGAGGATTTGGTATATCTCCGTTAAGAACCTAAATTTCAGAGCTGTAGATACCTCAGATCAGACACTTCCAATATGTCTCCAACTACAAACACGAAGTGTGAGATAGGCTCTATCATAAGCCACTTTTGAAAAGTCATAGCCTGCCAATCAACTGAACACCAGAGGCAATATTACTAAGAGGTTTCCCCAACATGTTCAACAACCCCAGTTTAGAGTAAGAGTTCAGTCCTGACAGCCGGTTCAGTTGCTGGTTTCCCTGGTGAGTATGATGACAAATGAGTCAGTTCCTGCCAAGCAAGACAACAGCTTTTCTGATTTAGATTTTTCATCAATAAGAAGAGCTCAGAGAGCAGCAAGTCGTGCCAGCTGAGTCAACAACAGATTCTAGAGTGTTCTGGTTTTCCATTATTTGATAAAATACAGAAACCTCATCCAATACCTACCCAGAAGTAGGCTAAAACCCTCTCCAAAGAAATTAAACACTCATGCTCTCATGTCTGTCAATGAAGACAAGCACAGGCCCCTAAGACCATTGCACATTCAACCAGCCATCGACTGTTTTTCTAAACAGAAATACCAACGAGCCTCCTACGAGTTTACCAGGAATTAACAGATACAGGCAAGTGGGGCATTATCTGGGGAGGGAGGAGGTTACCAGGTATGAGACCCCCCCGGAACATGATGCAGTGTGGCACATAGCTAACACAATGAAGGGTGACAGTGCTGTTATCTGCCCATGCACATACACAAGTATCACAAGGTATCTACATGCAGCCCTGGCCATCACTGGAGTACATATACTCCTTTTTTCCCAGCACTACGAGCTGAATACAAGCTCTGAGCATCAGCTCAGGCTCTCCTAAGGACTGACATGATGTTAGAGGCAGCTGTGATAGAAAGAGCTGTGGTGAGCCTGGTCCATGGGCTGAGTCTGAGCAGAGGACTGCCACTGTCATTCTTCAAATCTCTGCAGTCCTCAGAGGCAAGAAGCACAAAACTGGGACCAGTAGCTACACTTGCCTCTGTACCTTAAAGGGAACCTTGATGGATTGGTTTATTTATTTCTATATCTTACAGTAGGGAAGCATGAACATTTACTGATAGAAATTTTTCTTTGGTTTCAATTCTAGCTGTAGCAGTGCTTTTCTTTTATGTTGGAATATGCCTCGCAGTGCAGATTTTCAGCATAATAAACCTAAGCTACAAAACTGACCTGTCACAGATCATTGCAAACCTGGCCCAGATTTTAAACCCATCACAAAAGAGTGAAAGACTCCATACTTTATCTTTTATCCTTTTAACCACAAATATGATTTATTTCATTCTCTGGTAGGACAGTGAACACAAGCATCCGTAACGGAGTAGAGGTACCATTTAAAACAGCTGGGGGAATCTGTAATCCCTAGGCCAGCACTGCCTATGTTTTACATGATATTTACTCTCCCTTGAATTCCTGCTCATGACATTCTACTGTTCTGTTGACATTCCCCTACTAATTAGAGAGACATTTTATGGTACCAAAGAGGCATTCCTTGCCTTTCAGTCCCAGACCTACAAATTCCCTTATTTCTCATCCTTATTTGATCAACAGGTAAAGAAATGACAAATTGGTCATTTACAATTCTCTAGATGAAACCTACATCTATGTCTGTCTCTAATGAAGCTAGTCTAATGTGTCATGAATTTCTGATGCTATCTTTTGGAAACACTTGCAATGCAAAGCTTGCATGAAACAATGTACCTACAAAGCTATATTTTCTAGTCTACCTCCTCGTATGGGACTCACACACACATGTGAAAAACCACTTAACAGTAGTTATCTCTACTCTATTGAAAAAGGAACTTTCCAATTTTCAGTTACGTTAATACAAAACCTAATGTCCTGTGGAAGCTGATGTGAGTTGTGCATGCATGAATTATTATTGATTTTCTTGCAAAGACTTATCTCTGGACTACACAGTCTCAACATAAAAGTTAGGGTGAAATACTCTCTAAACTGTGTTACACAAAAGGAAACTATTTCCATTCTTCTGTGGGCAAACTGACAGATATTGCTATGATATCTAGTTAATCCTTTCTGGATGAGCATTAGATTTTTCTTGGCACAGCATCTTGTACTAGTACAAAAAAAAAAAAAAAAGAAGCCAGTAAAAAATGCTGTTGCCAAGGCATTAAGCAGGAAAATATTGAATGCTATTCTTGCAAAAGTAGCTCAAATAAACTATCAATGCACAGGATAAAGTGGAAATTGCATGAGTCAGGCTAAACCATTACATCTGCTGGGAGAGTGGGGAGCCATGCACAGTACCCAGGCTCTGCCTGGAGTAACCAGAGAGTCCTCCTGCTGGAGATGCTGTCCTGTGAGCTACCTTCCAGGATTGCAGCTTTGTGTTTTGGTGGTGACTCAGAGTTTAAGCTTGTCAGAAAATAATTATTCCACCTACCCAGAGAAAACATTGATCTTTACATGAAACCCTCTAAACTGTACACTTTTGCACATCATGTACACCAAACCAGAGATTAATAAATGATGCCACAGTACTTCACAGGCATTTCTATGCTGCCTTCATTGTGTTTTCATTCTTCTGTGTGGGGTATGCTCAGTGGGTGGACTACATTTCCCTCAGCACACTATAATTTCATTTCTTGGCAATTTTCCATTGTTCATGATGGGAGTTCCCAGCTGAAGCACATCAGGAGTTTTGTGTCCAAGTGAGGAGTCAGACCAAAGAACAGACACGTGAAAGAACAGCACTGCACTGATCAAGGACAGAGGATTAGTGCATTCCAATTTATGAATAAAAACTTTGCTCGTTTTTCCAGTTTGCAAGTCCAGACTGGGAAGTTACCTTCTATTCCTTTCCTACTGCTCCATCAGGAAAGCTGCAGTCGGGAAGAAGGGCTTTTTCCTCAGTGTGTGATTGTTGAGAGAGGACTTTATTTTCCAATGATTTTACCCTGAATGGAAAAATCTGTTTCTAAACTAGCTGGCCAGGCAGATGCTGACACATCAGCCATGCTACAGATAGCAGGGAGGAGCATGTAGGTTCTGATTTTATGTTCAAAGCAAGTCTGCCGATTTACTGAAATTACTCACCATTTGCATTGCTGTAAATTAAATCAAAAGCAGACTTGGAGTTAATACATGGGCTGCACTGATCTCACATAGCTGTCAGTGTTTTGTTTTTTCCTCCCATATCACAAAGGCAAATAACTGCACAGGATCCCCAAATACACTATCTTCTGTTCACTACAAGAGAAATGAATTCATCCTGATCACTCCAGTAACCACTAAACCCACTAAGGCACATATTTAATCAAATAATTAGGAGAGGTGGAGGGAAAATGTGTGCTGAAAAGATAATGTTGCACTTTAAAGGATTCATTATTGGTTATTACATTATACATAGAATGTCATTTTCTTTACTAGTTAAAGAAAGGGTGAAGGAAGAAAAGCAGAGTCCTACAGACTAAATGCTTCAACTCCATCTAAATTATAGACTGCTAAGAACATGCCTGAAATTGGAGGTGCCACCTTTCAAAGAATCACTGCCATTATGTTGCTAACATGGTACTATCTGATTTTTCTCTTTTCAAAGTTACTCTCTACATTCAAGCACTTGAGCAAAGAGATACACGAGCATTCTGGCAGAGCATTTATATCCTATAACCCAAAGAACCAGCATCCCCAGCCTGCTTGCAGAGCGTGTCGGACCCGCAGGAGCATGCAATGCAATTAGAGCCCTGGAGAGTAGGCGTATATCACCATCCTACACAAGAAGGCATCAGAGTATCCAAGTGCTTGGCAAAGGCCAAAGAAAGACGATAAGAGCAAAGTGCAAGCACATGAAGAATGGCGAAAAGGAGGGAGATACAGAAAAGGAGGGTGTAAAATGCTGATCCGCACCCTCATGTCAACACCCAGCAGTAGTTTTGATTTAACGTGATGTAAATTAAAGGACAATCCAACCCACGAAACCTCTTAAAATCTTCTCTCATGCTTCACAAACTGTAGTTTTCTTGACCCTTAGCTGAGGAGTATTTTAAAGCCAGAAGACTGACTAATAGTTAAAAAACACCTTTTGAAAAGTGTCTGCTGCTGGTTCTGCTGTTAGTATTGAGATTTCCTGTCAGCCTTTACAGAAATTCTTTGGGAGTCTGACAGGATTAAGGGGATTAACACATTAAGGCATTATTACAGCTTTCACAGGGGATTTTCAAAGACTTTACACTGTGATCTATTTGTCCTGTTACATAAAACGAGCATTAATAGGCCGATTGAAAAGAATCACTGCAATCGATAACCTTAATTTTTGTAAACATATTCTGCTATCAGAATGAGGAGCTGAGGTCACCAGCCCTCCCACAGCATGTAACTTAATTTAAGCTGCATAAACGTATTTTTGGTGTATGTCAAAGGTTTTTCTGGGTGTTGCAACCTACTCCTGACAGGGAGATATCTGTTAACACTGAATCACCAACCACAACTTCTCAGCCCCTGTGGTGTCCTGGCTGACTCACCACACTGCAGAGACCCTGTATTTCCAAATGGCTCCATTCGGAGGACAGAGTTCTTACCTTAATTAGACGTTCATGGGTAGATGGTTGGCTGTCAGTTGTTGGGGTACTGCTGCTCTCCTGCTGGTGGAGATCCTCGTGCTGGGGACATCAGGACGCCAAGTCCCTTTCCCTGCTCCAATGGTGGACATCAGGACGCCAAGTCCCTTTCCCAGCAGCCTGGTATGGTGGTCTCCTTGCACGACTAGCTCAAAGAGAAGTAACCCTGATGTCTCTATCCTCCAACAAGTCCAACTCACTACTAATTTACCTCAGGATCCCCAGCTGCTCTTGCCCTTGCTGCTTTTCCAGGCTCCTCTCACACAGGCCGGGGCCACGCTCCCTCACCGCGCTGCGCTCTCACCCTCCTTTTCCTTTCTCCAGAAACAATTCCATGCCATCCTTCAGCCGTAAACTGCAGTGCTGTGTTGAGGAAACTTCTCTTCAAAACTTTTCACAGAAAAAAGGGCACAATCTTTCCCTTCTCTTCTCATTCTTGGGTTGCTTTGTGCAGGCTCTGAATGATCTCGAGGCCCAGGCGCTCACCTGTTGCAGATCAGCAGGAATGATTCAGGCCTAGAGACCCAGATCTCACCTGTTGCAAATCAGCATAAATGATTCAGATCTGTTGCAAATCAGCACAGGTGAGGCTCAGGGCAGCATTTTCTACAAATATGTCTCCTCAAACAGAGGGGCACTCTTCTAACTGAGGGCTCTGCTGAGAGGAGAGCTAGGATTCTGAAGCTTTTCCTTTTGAGGTGCTATGGGAGTTGTGGCCTTTCCTTGCTGGCCCTTTCAGACAGCACTTGACCTGATGAGCCTTAACCTGTTCCCTTGTTCTGGGACTGGGACGCTACTCAAGGAAACTTCGTGGGATCGATCACCCCTTCTGGTGAGTAAATGCTTCTTTTGGATAGATCTGTGAGTGAGCCCTCACCCCCTTTGGGTCAGTGACTCCAGTGACTCCATCTTCTGGGTACCCATGGGGAGGGGGGTGTGTGTGTGTGTTCCTTTTTATGACTGAGTGTGCACTTTGGGTGATCTTCCTAAAGGACTTTTTGTGAATCTTAGGGATTCTTAAGCCCAGTTATGTAGTATTATGTTCTTGACTGATATCTGAACTTGTGGTTTACTTTGGTCTGTCAGCATGGTGGAATAAATCTTCATTTTGAGCAGCTGCCTGGTTTTGTGAGGCCTCTGCCTGGCATCCAGGCTTGTGGTTTGCTTTGGTTTGTCAATGTTTTGAGTGACTGCTCTGTCTGCTTTGTGGGTTCCTCTGCCCAGTATCCCATCCTCAGTCAAACAGGACAGCTATTTTGTGTCTAATTTCCCTAGGCTGTTCTGAAAATCCAGATACTATGAAATCCCTCAAAGACTGAGCAGGGGTCACTCACCTCACACCCATTATCTTCTCAAAGTGGTTGCTTAGCCATTGAGTCTGGTCTCAATTAAGAGCTATTAATGAGCTACTTGTATCAGTGAGATGTATGTTATTGTGTAAATGTGATAGTCAATTTTTGGTTGCTATGAAATGCAGTGTTGGCTATGTGGAAAAAGGCTTCACACTGAGATCTCAGCATTGCCATGACAGGCAGAAAGGACAATGTTGTTGTGCAATAGGTTAGGAGTTTGTTAAGGAGTTACTAAAGCATTGAGATAGTCAGTAGTCTGGTGGGTAGAGGGTTAAAATTAATTTGATGTTGGAAATCAGTGATATCCATGTAGGGAGGGACTGCAGTTGGAACAGAATATTGGGCAGAATTTTAAAAAAACCCACAAAACTATAAAACTTGTCTATCCAAACCAGTATCCTCTCTCCTGATGGCAATCTAAGAATATGGGCTTTGCCTAAGAGCAGGAGACATAGGCATGTGATTAAATAGGTATTGCAAATGGCTTGCCAGCTGGATAACTGAGAGAAGTCTCTTGGATCTGATCTAAGAAACACAGTTTTATTTCTCTCCTCCTTTCTCCATGATACTGAAACTGTGCTACCTGTACCTTTATTTTACAAAATGGTTGTTCAATTTACATTTATTTTTGGTTTTATTTCTGGTTTGAATATTTGGCCCATCTCAAGAGTTCAGTCTCAGTTCAGGTCTCTAAAGTGTCTGGATTGCAGATGTGGCAGGTTGTGTCTGTGTTAAGAGGTATGGGCTGCAGGGAGAGCCTCTAGCTGAGACTGCTTGCCTGGGTGAACTCTGTACTGCCAAACCCTGCTGGTTTATTCCTGGCCACAGTGCTCTCCTTTTAGATTTGTGGCTCAGGAGAAGCTGTTGTATTTTTGCTGGATCCAATAGGAATGGCAATGTGTATGAGCCAGGGAACCTTTTCCAAATTTGGAGGTCGAGAGAGGTTTTGCAAAATTTCTCCACTCCCTTAACCCACCCTTCATCCACTAAACCAAAGTTATTTGCAACACCTGGCATAGACAAATGGTTAAAAAAGCAACTCTAGCAAGTGGTTGCTGCTATTCCTCTCAGTATTGAGATCTCCTGTCAACCCTTTCACAGAAATACTTGGGTAGTTTGACAGTATTAGGAGGATTAATATATTAATGCATTATTAAAGCTTTTACAGGAGATTTTCAAAGACTTTAAGAGTGAGCTCCATTTGTCCTGTTACATAAAACGTACAGTAATTGTCTTAATTGCTCCATTGTGACTAGGTACTGCTGCTCAAATAGTACTGCATGTCCAATTGTGCTAATTATTCCAGTATCTTGCAGCAGTATGAAACAACAATGGGAGGCAAACTGATCTCCAAAGATTTCTCTCACCACAACCCAGATTCTCTGTTGTCTTTCTAAACTGGACACAGGAAAAAAACCTGATTCTGTAATCCTCTGTCCATGCATACAAAGCATTACTGCAAAGGTAGCCGTGAGCACAAACTTGTTTTCTTTTACTCACTAAATAGACATGAGTGAAAATTGCAAGGGGGCAAGTCAATAACTGAAGTAAAAACAATCACTGCTGAAAGAGGGAAATGTCCTTTTTCCCCTGTGTTGTTTTGGTAGAGGAACCAATTATTACCCCAAAGCTCTTGATTCAAGCAGTGTGCAGAAAAGGACTACAAAGAAACATGGCAAGACATGTCTGTGCATGCACACACCTTGTCCTTGGCTAGTCCTTCACTGGAGGCATGGTCATGTATTAATTTGTTCATAACTTTGCATTATTGATATGAGCAAGTTCTCTCATGAAGACACTCTAAAAGATCTACGTCCTTTATGCCCTGCAAAGAAACATGCAAAAATGGTATCAGAGATGCAGCTGGGTGGGGTGTGATGGCTGGGAAGGGCAGCCTGATTTACTGGGGGGAAATGACTGGTGGAGGAGAACACAAGAGCAGCTGGACTCTCACCCATCCAGTCTAGCTTTTTGCTTCTGTCAGAAACTGCCTTCATGTGCTTCCAAGAAAAAATGCAAGAATTTTTAGAGTAGATAAATGAGTGAGAACCTGTTTCAGGAGACTTCTCAGCCGTCAAGTAGCTTAAACAATGAAGCAGATTTGCTGGTGTGCTTTGAAAAACTCCCCCTGTATTTCCTGGTATATGGTGTTCAGTCCCTGTCCCATACCCCAGACAGATCCCTGGCCACATGCACAGGAGACTGACAGAGTTGCCTTAGATGCTCACTTTGGGGGCTACAAGCCAGCCCACAGGCACCACAGTGCACTGGGTCTTTGAGGGAACTTAGGCTGTCTGAATTGGATCAAAATGCCCTCCTCACAGATGAAAATACACATTTGTCTCCTCTTCATCATCTTTCTCATTTTTGGGAACAAAACTTTGATTATAACAACAAAGAGGTTATAAAGCATGCTTTGAAAGGGTAGAGCACCTTGTTTTTTAGAGATTTCAAAACAGTTAGAAAAACAGACAAATTTTATGACATGCTCACAAATAATCTAACTTGAGTTTTCTTACTCCAGCTGTTTCTCGAGTTCTCTTGCACACTTGATTTCACCTGACTAAAGAATCAGCTGGATTTCCAAAACCCACAGAAATCCAAATAAAAATTCCCATGGGGATAGTAAAAAAACCAGGAAAAAAGCAGGGTGTGCTGTGTTGGAAGAAGAATTTATCAGCAGGGAGATAAAAGAGACTTAGAATCAGGAAGAAGTCTGATCTAATCTGCTGAGGTCCTTTGTCTGACTGCGACATCCCCTTCTATAAAGAGAGCAGGTTCTCATTTCAGAAGCATACAAGATCACTGCACAGGCAATTGATGCTATCCCCTGTGAAAGCCTTTCTACAGTTAGGGAACAAACAGTATCACACTGATTTCTTTTCCCCCAGATTTGCTGCAATGGAAATTGTATTTCTCAGCATGCTTTCTACTTCTAAATTAATCTTCTAGTTGTTATACATTCCATAGGGTACACTGAAGTCACTCACACAACATCTCCCTGTTTGAACTCTCTTGGATTGCTTTGGTCTTTGGAAGCATGGGTAATATCTGCTGCAAACACAAGCCTTTTCTTCTTTAACTTTTTGTACACAGGCAGGTCGGGAGAGGGGAATATTCATTTCCCATGGTGTCCGCAAGGAGCCATGCTCACCAGTCCTCTCCACCATCTATTTGAATGTCTGCATCTGCTTTAAGCTGACAGAAGCCTGCCATGATAATGAGTTTGCCCCCTGTGTGACTTTGTTAGCACTCAACTTTATAAAGAAAGGAGATGGATTTGCCCAAGAGTTGACTGGGGAGAGACTTGAGACTAAGGTTTAAATATCTGTCACTAGATCATAGAAATGGAGAGGAAATATGTATATTGATGGACTGTTTGCATTTCTTCTCATTGTAGGCTTTAAAAAAAATGCTAATTTGTGGGTTTGAAGCCTGTTAATAAGCTGTCAGATCAAGATGAAAAATTATATAAAGTGCAGTAATTGAAAAAAAAAAAAGAAGTAAAGAAGAAAAATTAAAGAGAAATCTTGGTCCTAATTTGATTTGTGACTTCATTGTAACAGACTAAAGCGTGTGTAGATATTAACAATTCATTTACATAACCAACTGCGATCAAGCAGTTCAGATAAATGTACATTCACTTCTGGAAAGGTGGGAGGATTCATTTTAACCTACTAACAGCCTTCCTTTCAGATACATTCTTGTCTACTTTCTTCCATTACCAGATAAAGTTATTTGTTGATGAAGAGAACAGCTTACTCGATGGTAGGGCATTTAATTTTCAAAGCTTCAGGGTTCAAACAAGTCAATAGTCTTGGTCTGCATACTCCAAAAAAGGAAGACAGGTCTTGGAAATCATAAGGAAAAGGAGACAGAGTGAAGCAGCAGTATTGTCTGTAGTCCTCATTTGAGAGGTGGGAAACTGAGGAACAGAATAAACTGCTGTGCATGAGCTCTTGTGGGAATTCTTTGGTAAAGAAAAGGATCTTCTGGTCTAAGAGCATCTGAGGGGTTTTTACTGCCTCCTCCTATTTCTCTTACACAGTTCCTCCTTGTATCTAAGCACCAGTGACAAGATTTCTATTAACTTGTCACCATTTAAAACACTTCATACCATTTACCCCACAAAGCACATACACATTTTTCATACATCACATGCAAAGAAGCAGAGGCAGAGAAATTTAAGTGGCTTGTCTGAAGTCAAAGAAAAAACCCTAAGGCACAACAAGCCATGATGACTGACTGATCCCCAAATCCCCTGTTTGTGCTCAACTTGCCCACAGCACTGTGCCATGCAGGTTGCTCATTGATTATGTTGTCCCTGGTCATAATTAAATAGAATAGTTTTGTAGTTCTCCACTGAGTAATAAAACCAAAGGCAGGCAGATTCCCAGATACTCCATTTACTGGTATAGGTAAGGCTGTCTTTGTCTACATACATTACTCAAGTCTAATTAAAACTGTAAAGGATTTTCATGACTTTGTAGTTTTCCCTGCTCAAAAGTAAATCCACCCTTAATACCATGGAGAACATATTTTGAGAAAGTCAGAGAGAAGAGAGAATTAAAGAAAAGCCCAAGTGAAGATATGGGAGAGGATGCCAGGTACAATCACTGAAGCAAATAAAGTGAATTAGTTCGAGAGGCAGCTAACCATTCTGCTGAGAAAAGGAGTGAAGCACAGAATGGCAAAGCAGGGAGATCTGAATGGAGATATAAGGCTAAGAGACAGAATTAGGGAGTTCAGCTGCTGCATGTTTTGTTCTCATTTACATGGGTATGAGACCTAGGTGACCAAATTGACATGAAGATCATTTGTACAATATTTGTCTCTGTGCAGCAAAGAGCAGAATTTGGCTTCCTTTTTGTCATAAAGTCTTTGGTCTGTCACAAAAGAGTGGATTTTTTTTCTTCTTCTGCCAGCTGTTGAGTGAATGATGGGTCAGTTGAAGGCTTAAGTCACAGAAAATAAATTTTCCAAAGCCACTCGCTTCCTATTCATTTATACACAATAATATCACACTTGTTTTATAGCCTATCTGGGATCATTTTGATGCCTAGGTAGCCTATTTTCTACCAAAACCATGTGCTCCTTCTGTTTCCTAGTGGCCAGACACATGGACCAGTCAGCAGGACACTCAGTAGGGAGAGAGTAGCAGTTTAGGTATAGCGACCATGACATCTTGTTGCTGTGGTTCTGAATATAAAGAAGCAGTGATACCAGCAGGACTAAGTTTGGATCCTGCAGTTACCTCTGTCCTTGATGAAGACTTTTCAAAAAAGGTGTAATGTCTTTCCATGAACAGTTTAGTAGCTGTGGCACGTAATTTTGCCTTTTGGAGTTAATTCTGCAGAGGTCTGAGGTCCACATTTGCATGCAGATCTGCTATTCACTGTCTTTGAAAATGCTCTGAGACACCTTTTGTGGTTGCAGGAGTGTAGTTTGGGGGAATTCTGGGAAAGAGAATGGAATTTCATCAGGCTGAGTTGAGCCAGTCGTGGCCTGGTTTTGTGCTTTGGAAAAACTTCAGGCACCAATAAAATACTGAGATTACTTATTGATTAAAAATAGAATGTCAGATGGTTCTATGAGTGCAGGTCTAGGTCTTGAAGGCACTAGCAGCCATCAAATGCTCCTGCTTTGCAGTTCAGTTTGGTACACAATTTACAATAAGAAAATTTCCTAGCTGGATGTAATGACCTAGCTTTAACCTTTTGGCAAATTTTGGGGCTTTTGCATATTGTTTTAAGCTTCAGATAATGTAGAGATTTTCAGTGAAGTAAATATGAGTGTGATATTGAAGAGAACATAGACAAAAGATGTGGCAATGTTTTGATAAGCTGCAAAGAGCTCAGGGTGCACCTGCAGACATGTGGCACCAAGAAGGCATTATCCACCTCCATCCAAGGGAGACCACCCTGCTTTGGGAAAGCTGCTTTAGCCAGCAAGGTCAGTGCTGTGGCGCAGGGATGTCTGAGGAACAATTTCCATGTGACAGCTTCATAGGAAATATACAGCTTAACATTGAACCAGATTCAGAAATGTAATAAATAAAACATTAAAAAAACATTACTCAGTTTGAGTCAACTGAAATATTCTGGTTACAAAGCAGCAAATCAAACTGTTGCAGTTCTCTTTCCCTTTTTACAAAAACTAATAAGGTTAACATTTTCACATGGGAATTCTTATTTTGAGAAGCTGCATTATTGTATTTAAAAAAAAGGTAAAAATCCAAAAATGAAGCCTTCCTAAAAGAAAATTTTAGTAAGTTGTTAACAACTTCATTATCATGAATTAGTTAATATGGCTACATAACACCTTCTGCTAGAAGATATAAATAAATCTTTACAGCTATTTATACCTATGCCCCAGCCTGGAAAGGCAGCCACATCTCCCAGTCAGATCACTTCACCCACCGCTAGATGATAGCCATACCTGGGGTAAAACAGACAGCTATATGTACTGATGGACTGCAGAATTAGCAGTGCATGGTGCCAGTGAGCACTTTGATTTCCCCAGATGACTACGAAAGACCTCTCCACAGGCTGTTGTCTCGGCAGAGATCCACTGGCTGAGCGCTCTCTCAAATTTATTTTCACACTCTCTTTAATATTGCTCAGTGAATGGCTTCATTAAGCTTCTCCAGGCGTCTTCTGATCGTGTCTATCCCAGGAGGACCCAAGCCCTGGGAGAGCAATTTGTTTGCCTAAAAATGCACTGTATTTATAACTCTGTCCACTGTAGCAGGGAAAGTACTTTTTGCTAGGCCCTTCTCCTGGCAACCCCAGCTCCCTCTCATATACACCTTGGTACGTATTTTTTCTAGTCTCAGTTCTAATTCACTGAGCCACAGATAATTATTGAGCTGGGAATGGTAAAAGACAGGCCAGCTAATAAAATAAAGAAAACCAAAATAAAAATACGACCAGTTTGTGCATCATCTGTGCCTCAGAGGTTGTGGACAAGCTTGGCCTTCTTGAAGACGCTCTTGTCTATCTTTTATAGTGTCAGTGAAGGAATAGTCCATCCACAAGTTTAAGGTTCCCTCATGTCCTCGTATTTGTGTGGACTCTTCCAATTAGTTTCCCTGCCTTTGCTGAGCCAGCTGAACTATTTTCTTAAAGTTTGACCAAGGGGGTGCACGTTCCCTTTGCAGTATATCAGACTGCAACCCAAGGAGACCTTGTCCAGAAAGATGCTGAGATGTTGCATCCTCTGTCTGAGGCTCAGGTTAAGCCCCAGGAGACAGGTCTTGGGAGCTTCCTGCAGGACCAGACCTGAGGTGGATTGACATGAACCAAGGGCTAAGAACAGACAAAATGTGATCTATCAAACAGGCAAGATTTAGGTGTCAGAGAGGGCTCAGGTGATATTCTGGATTTGAGGCCAGTTTGCTGGTGATTCCCAGTTCAGTCGAGGTTTCAACAAAACAGCTTGAATAAAATAGGGAAATTTGTGGTCTTGTTATGAATGTAGCGAGAATGTTTTTCAGATTCCCAGCCACTTTCCCCAGGTTTTACGTCCCGATGATACCAATACTTACAGAAAAACTTGGGAGGTATTTCTGAACTCTTGAGTTTGTTACCATTCTTAGGATTTCTGATCTTCAACACTATAGCAAATATTCATTGACACTCTGAGTGACTGTCTAGTCTCCTGCAGGTGGTGATCTTCAAAATGGAAGAGAGCAATAGGACAGGGATGAAGCTCTTCCAGTGCTCTTGCTTTGGGACAGCAAACAGAACTGCTGCTGTTCACACTTAAGGCTCTCTATCTTGGACACTTAATCCCCAGCCTCTGCTGGGCAGTGGTCTTGTCACCTTTAGGAGAGACAGTCAGAAGAACATTCAGCACCAACAGTAACACCACAGACAATTCAATTATCAAATTCCACTAAAACTGCTTATGTTTTGCAAAGATATCACTGGCCCATAGTTATCCGATGTTCATGGCTAGTCATTCCTGCAATGGGAATTTCCGAGCCATGCAGCTGGTGAGTAAATCTAGACTATGTTTAAGTCCTCTGGTAATGTAAAGCAGCACTACTCCATTGCGAATCCTTGTTTGCTCTGCTCATTGTTTTATGCACGTAATTAATTTTGCTCCTAATCCATCAATGAAGAGGTGGAGTGAGAAAGAGAAGAAGAGGCTTGGGAGAGGAAGGGGACAGATGAAGGGCATTGTTGTGAATTACAACATGAAGGTGATTTTTACCCTTTATTGTTCGGTGCCTTTGCCATCTACACAGATTATTATTTGAGTCTTAGTTTACTTCCAAATCCAATCACAAATGACTGGGTGTTGTAATATAGTACAAAGTGTTCATACCTGATAAATCCTTCTTGGCTCAAGTGCCTGGCTCAGCTGAAAGCATGCCAGTGTGTTGAGGGTAATTAGTTAAAGTCCCTTCTCTGACCAATCATTTATGCAGGAAATGTTTGTGGCACTGAAGTCATCTTAGTGATTGCTGCTCCTATCAGCTGTAGACATGGGCGTACTATGGGCTCTGGATTCTCCAGCATTTTGTAGCATTGCCAATCTGGATTGAGAGAGAGGGAAGATGGATGTTCTCTGCATTGTAGCTGTGTACTTGATCAACTGAAGACAGAGAAATACACAGATATGAATGCAGAATGACCTGTATTCCCAGTACATAAAGTATATGCCTGCATGATAAACAGATTTTTGACTTTTCGCTATGTATGACACAGTGAATATCATAGAACAACCCTACATTGCCCAAAAGGTACAGGTTCACAGAGGAAGATCACCATTAATATGATCACCATATGTTTTCGGCTTCCAGAAAGACCTGTATAAATTCCCCTGCATAATTCAAAGAGTCAGAATGATCTGTGCTTATAGGTGTAGTACTTACACACACAGAAATATTGTCAGGATCCCAGGGACAGATTCATACCTTAGTGCTGTAATACCTGAAAAAACAAATGCTTGAAAAAGAAGAGACTTAAGTGATAAAGCTCTGTCCCCTTTGTTGTGCCAGCTCCTCTCACCCTGCTATGGAGGGCTGAACACTCTTTTTGTAGGCTTTGGATAGGACCAATCTTTTGAGCTAATTCCTATACATGCTGTTTCCATAAGTGTCCTGTTTCCTATTTTGCAAGAGTAAGGTACAGTTTCCATAAAGAAACAAGATGTGTTTGTATACAAATATGAACCACACACCACATGTGCATATTGGCATTCAGGTCTTTACGCCTCCCTGTCGATAAATATGCAGCACAGAAACACACTTACAGCTACCACCATCCAGCACAATAGATCTCCAGCCCAGCCCAGCAAAAAGAAAGGTTTGGAGGATTTATAGTAATTCCATCAGGACTGCACGTAGCTAGGCATGTATGTGGCTACAGATACGTTTACAGTCTTTGCAATCATGCTAATGTGTGGTGTGGAGTTTTATGTGATGTGCATATATGCATGCTCATAATGCATGCATACCTTCCATCCTGATGTTCACATATGTAACTGTAGCCTGAGCAAAATGTGCCTGCACCTGCCTCTTCATGCTGTGCAGTCTGACATATAAACACAAGATAAACACACACAAAATCCATTCATAAATAAACACAAAAATATGGAACATTTTCCTATGTATTTGTAGCAGACTCAAGATTATGTGTGTAATGAAGTCCATGACACGTAGGATCCTAATTGCTTTTGTGAAGCCAGGTGCCTGCAGACTTAATATCTACATAAAATATCCAGATCACACTAGCTTTTTCTTTCCATAACTCTCCTGATCCCCTTTGTGGAAAGCAGGGCTGTGTTAAGAGTTCTCAAGGAGCAGAGCTGATATTGCCAACCAAATTGAAGATGCGACCTTGCAAGATGTTTAAAATCTAGCAAATCTGTAGCTAACATACAAATCTCCAGAGCACTGGTAGAGAAAAAAAAAATCAGATAAATTTCCAGACCTTTATTTTGGGATGGGTAACCAGCAACTTATTTCAAGAATAATCAGTTGCAAATGACCAGTTTACTGCATTTTCAATCTGAGTCACAAAGAAGCTAAACACTTCCCCATGCCACATCTAAGGGGCTTGGATCAGGCTCTAAACTGCAGAAGGGATCTTTCAAATTGAAGAGACAGGCATTGGGTAGAAAAGCTGCTTCAGCTATCATTTTTATTAAGCCTAAAGGAAAGGTGGGGCAAAGAAAAAAAGAAGCCTCTGATCACAGAATCAGCTTGTAAGACAGAAAAGGAGAAACAGCAGATTAGATGACTTCTGGGGCCAAAATGGAGAGAACCTGAACTTCCAGTAGTTGGTTCTCCTCTGTCTTATACAGAGGAAGAACAGGGAGTGTGGACATCTCAGGTTTCACTATGCAGTTACTGCCTCTGATTGTGTGTCCCACATAGGCAGCAGGAACCCTCCCCTAGCTCTTACTCAGCCTGAATCTCATTTTATTGACACCATTATCTTGCAGCAGGGAAACCCTCATTTTCTTGTAAAACCCCTGGTATTACTTTGGTGCTCTCATGAATGCTTTTTGCAATGAAAACACCACTCTCTACAGCATCACTGTAGTAGGAGCTTATTCAAATAAACAGCATGGAGAAAACCTATCCCTCTCTTACCTCATTTTGCAGCTGCACATTGCTTTGTCCTTGCCCACTGTGGGCACACCCATGGACTGAATTTTTCTTTTAATTTTTTTTAAAAGTTTTCATTGCAGTAAGTGGGGGACAGAAAAGGTGGGGAAGGATTTACAGGATAGTAACAACACTTGTAGCTAGCAGTGGGTCCTGGTGGCAAAATTATTCAGATGCCAAAAATACTGTAAACCAAAGGCTGTTCTGAGCTGCCAGTGGAGTTTGCTGTACACTTAGCCTTAACCTATGTCAAAGCAAAAACATCAGAGTTTCAAGGCATTAGTAGATCCCCACAGGGATTGGGAAGTAATTTCTTTCCATGCATTGCACAATTAGTCTAGTGAAAAATGGCTTGGGGGTAGAGGTCATTTTCCTCTGAATCATCATAGACTGGTCACTGCCAAAGGCAGGAAACAATGCAAAATGCATGGGTGATCTCAGGAGATACAGCATATCCTGTGCTCCCACTTAATGTAGAAGTCTAAGCTCTCCTAGTAGGTCCCTCAAGGAAAGTGGAGTTCGGCACAATTTCCACATGTATTTGTATTCAATAATTGATGAGCTCAGTGAGTTCCTAGCAAAGTAACTACTTCCAGCCATTTCCTTTATTTAAATGTAATTGTTTGTTTAAAACCGTAAAATGAAAGCCCAGGGGGAGCCTGAGAGTTTGACCTACTGTGCCCACTGTAAGAGATCCACAGCCACAGAGGGGATTTCACTGCTCTGCAATGCTGATGCTTTCCAAAAGTTGCTGTTAAGCCCAGAACTAAAGCTGTCCCTTTTGCTGAAGATGTCTCCATGGCTTCTTGACAGATCATTGCATATAACACCCACATAAGCGTTCTCATTGTATTTAATGAAGTCCACACCTTATGTATATTCACCTGCCCAACCATCACGTAGCAAACCTAGCTTGCCATGATCCCAGAGAAACATCTCGGACAAATTAACAGACTGGATGCATCTTGAAGTCATCCAGATGATCTGTTGGAGCCTTTTTGTCTCATTATAAAAGTGGTATCTAATTGTGACCCGTTGGCAAGTGAGAGAGCAGAAAGCAAGAGGCAGATCCTAGATATCTTCCATGTGTGACCCTTGCACTGAGCACCCAAAAGCCTTGGTGGTTACATTCCCCAAGCTTCTAATATCTGCAAATTTAAGGTGAGACTTGCACAGAAAATATTATTCTTCACAAGTTTTCCAGTGCTTCCTGCTGGCACTTCTGTATGGGCTAGAAATGTCATGAAAATATCCTTAGTCAGAGATACTTCAGTCCCCTGCTTTTCGTCTGGATCTAAGAAATACGGTGTCAGATGAAAGGAGTGCATAAATGGAAAGGAGTTTCCTCTCCCCATCTCGGGAACCTGATTTGGATTCAGTGTGGGCTAGATATGCAGGTCTGCAGCAGTCTTACCCACCAAAACATCAAGTGTACTCAGTGTATCAACTACCTGTGTCAGAGCTATCTGCAGGTCTGCTCTACAACCATCAGCTGGTTCATTGGGCTCTTGGGCATCCCAGAGAGGTGCATCCACTTACCCACATACTTCCCATCCTTTGCTGCGGCTCTCCCAGGGATGCCCCAGCAGTAGCTGGCAGCCCAGCACTCTCACATGCTCCCTTCTTCCTGGGGCAGCTCCCTCACAAAACACCTCCTGATCTACAAAGCCAGGAGAAGTGTTTGCCATCCTCAAGAGACATGATCTGGATGCACACAGCCATGTTTCTGGGCTCGCTGCCTTTGGGCAGAAAGTGATTCAGGAGACAGCAGCTTCCCTCAGGAAAATTTAGTCATATCTGACCAGTCCAGGAGGGTGAAACATGCTGTTTGCTTTGGCCTTGATCCTGCAAAGACTGAGAGGTGTTAACTTTATGCACTGCAAACAGTGCCACCACAGCTGTTAGAAAGGCATATAGTTTATCTTGCTCCTCATCCTTGCTCTGCAAAGCAGCTTGATCCTCTTTGCACTAATGCATCCCGGACTGAGCCTCCGCATCTATTCCTGAGCATGTTTGTAACTGATGAAGCCTGGTTGGGAGGGCAGGAGCACAACTGGCTGCAGGATGCTTGTAGCACCTGAGGCAAACCCCTGCTGTGTGTGCTTGGGTATCACCTAGGTGTATGGCTATGGAATTATACCACAATTAAATCTGATAGCTTTGTTAACAGCTGAACTACAGGACAGTTTGTCTAAGAATTTTTGTACTGGGATTATTAACCTTTCGATGACTTCACGCATCTATTTACACTTGTATACTGCCCACTAAAATTATATTTGCATTCCACCCAGAGGTTCCACAAGTGGGACAAGTCCTGTATGTGAATGTCCACGACAGGAAGGTCTTGGTCCCATGAGCTGGATAGTCATTCTTCCCAAAGACAATGAGGAAGGTCTGGGGTTCCCTCAGGAAAAGACATAAGGCGGCATTGAAATATTGCAGAGGGAGGCAGTAAAAGAAAAGGTTGCTAAGGTGTAGTAAAAGCCTAAATTTTGATTTGAGATCAGTACTTTCCCCTCACCTGATCTGTGCTCTCTCACCTAATGGACTGTGGCAAGACAAATGAGGACTTCCAATTAAGGTCCACGTTTGATGCAAACCTGTGTGCTGGGAAGAGCCACCAGCTGGTCTATGACAGCAGCAGGAGCAAGAGCAGTAACCCAGGTTTCCATTAAACAAGATGCTCTCCTCTCCAAAAAATTCATTGCTTCAGTAGGTTCTCCAGGGACACACTGGGATACATCTTTTCTTCAAGGCTCACACTTCCATGCCAGTTTAGCATACAGTGAATTTTCATCCTTTTCCTTGTTCAGTTTACAGGACTCTATTGATCTCTTTACTTTAACCTTTTGTACTATGTAAGGTGCACGTTTAGGCATCCTCATTTCTCTCTATTTATTAAGAGGAATGATTTCTGGTTTGCAGGTTGGAATCTGCTTAAGATTTCACTGTGATTTGTAAAGTTATATCTCTCCTACCACACCAGGTTTTTAACTTGTTTTCAGCTTCATAATGATTTTTAATCAGACAGCAATTAATGATGTAAATTAGAAGAATGGACACTGAGGGATCGCTACATCTACTGTATTACAGTTTATTTTTATTTCAATAATTCTGCCCTCTTTATTTCTTATATCACTTGAAGGCCTGTTACCACAAATGTTTAGCAACACATTTAATAGTCAATGTGGAGGAGCACAGTCAGTGAGTATTGTATGGTCCAGTGAAGAGAGCTTTGTCCTATAAGATATGATACATTAGTTTTTTATGCAAGTAGTGTTTATGGGCAATGAAAGATATAAACCTTTACCCTGTCATTGCATTATACTAAACAAGAAGGCAAAGGTCAGGCCTTTGGTTACAAGAAGCCTTCAAGCTACTAAGACTCATGGCAACATCCAAAAAAGATATAAGACTTGGTAAATATAGTGAAAAGAAAGAATAAGAAATCATCTTTTCATCTTAACCCAGATATTACTTTTCACTTTCATGCATCATTAGTGTGACAGCTCTTAGAAAATATTGGAGTATTAAGAATGAATCTTTTGAGGGGAAAAGAGGAAGTCATTTGGTGACATGATCTGTTTAATGCCTCCTTGTAGAAGACGTTGCATCTTCCAAGCCATTCCTTAGCATATGACTGCCCCAGTACTGGAAGGTATTTTCAGTCTTTGAGGCAAACTAAAGAAATATTGTTACTGCTCTTTGAGTGCTCTCTTCTAAATGAAGTGGAGTTTTTGGAGGCTTTTCTCCCCACTGCCATCTATATAACGTCTCTTTCCATGAAATGTATAATGATGCGTCAATAAATCACTAGGCAAAACAAATATGCAGAACTTTTAGTCATGAATGTTGCGAGAAATAAACCTTTTGTAATTGTTAATTAATGTCTTCAGGATCAATATCTGGCAGAAGAACCTACAAAGTAAGTCTGAATCATCTATGACTACTCAGGAATGACTGATGCTTTAAAAACAAGCCTGAGTACCAGCCACGTGTATAAATTACAACTTTAATATAGGGTAGGTACCCAATGGCTGGAAACAGGATCTGCTGGTGGCAGACGCTGGCCATTTGGTGTTTCATGAGCACTAAACACATTCTTTCATCATGTTGAGACAGACATAGAGGGAAGAGTATTACTCCAAATTGGGACTGTATCACACACAATTCAGAGATGAGCTGTCTTGCTTTCTCCTGCCACTAGTAGTCCTGGACGGTGCTGTAACTAAAATGAAGATACAAAATCCATTGAAAGAGGGTGCAGGAGTGGCCCTTTGGGATGCATTCCTACATGTGTGCAATTAATTCTGATAGCCCAATCAGTGACTGCTGCAGCCCATAGGGAGAGTATGCTGCCACAGCTCTTGTAATATTGTGAACGTGGGGCAGAATAGATATGGAGAGCATGTAAAATAATTGAACTCTGCATTCAAGCTTTGAAATTTAGGGATGAAGCTAGACCTCACTGCTGAGATTACCCTGTCCTGTATTTTTGATAGATCTCTCTTCTCTCTGTGTGGAGATATAGATGTTAGATGCACTATGTGTCCATTATCTGTCATCTCTACATTGATACATGCACAGTAACTAAAAGGACAAATGTAAATACACAAACAAATTCAGGCAGCTCAGATTATGGGCTGAGAGACCCAGTTATCATAAAAAGACCAATAAGAAAGAGTAGAAGGATGTCTGACTGCTGGAATGACTCTGGTTTCCTTTTCATTATTCTTAATAAAAGGAGATGGTGCTGAAAAATTGTGTTTCCTTGGTTATTTTTCCCAGGAGATACTTTATAAAACACAGACTATATAACAGACTGTGTTGCAAGCAAATACCTTATTAAGTGAATATAGTTAGAAAGAAAGAGTAACACAAATGAATGGCAATATTTTTCCCCTTTTACACTTAGTAAAAAGTGCAATAGTTCTTGATGTGGATTTAATAGCAGCTGCCCTAAGAGTGGTGAGTAAAAGAACCTCGCAGACATAGTGTATATGAGAACTTTTGTAATACTAGTACTGGGTTATTAGCAACCAAAAAGGTGTTACAAGACTCTTTGATTAGAAAGCAATAAGATTTCAGCTGTGAGATCTGGTAGTGAATAGTAGGCAGTTTCTAGAGTCCAAGAAAAACCTCTAGGAAACCATGTAAGGCCTTGCTTAATGGCAAAACTGACTCCAGTTTTAGACATCTAAGTTGGAAACGTAAGTGTTCAAGATTTCCACTGTAGTCAGCAAAGAGAAGATGACATGTCCAGAGGGCAACTGAGATGTAGATGAGCTGCCTCCTCAGGGTATCTGGCTCTCTTATTGACTAAACAAGAAAACACACTGAATTAGTCACTTAATCTAAGCACACCAAGTTAGCTGAGATGAATGTTAAGCCTTGGGTAATAAAGAAAATCCAAACCAAAATTGCTGACTGGGGATGTGCTTGTCCAGTGTTTCTCTGGGAGGGAGTCTTCTGCTCACAGCTCTGTGTCCATGGGTACAGCTGCTGACTGAATGCAATTGGGTTCATGAAAGAAAAACATCAGTTGGCACAAGATTATCAACAGCAGTGACACAGTTGCCTGATGTTCTTGTGATCCAATGAAAAGGTTTCTGTGTCAGAAGGCAGAAGAGGTGTCCTTCAGAGAAAAGCCCACCAAAGCAGGATGCTTACCAGTTACACAACCTTGTTCTTCCAGGACAAGCTCTGCCAGCTGGGGAATAAACCTGAACAGTAGAGATAAAGTTGTATTGTTTCCACTGATGCTAGATGACTTTATTTTAGAGTAGAAAAAAATCTTATTTGGTTCCATTGCTTTTTATTTTATTTTTCTCTAGAATTTGAGTTACTTTCAAAAGGAATCCTCCCCTTCCTTGCTGCTATCACTCTAGCATCATTCAGTAATGCCTGTAAAAACAACAGCAAAACTTGGGGAGGAAAATAATTATTTTCTTTAAAAAAGAAAAAAAGAAAAAAAATAGAAACAGCCAAAACCAACCAGAACTTTTATTTCTTGTTGAGTAACCATATTCCATGAGGCATGGCAAGCAGACATTAAATTCTCACTTGACTCAAAGGCAAACCATTATTCTGTAATTTTGTATGTAAATAAGATGTATTAGGAAATCACTCAAGCAATTAATTAAACAGCTGTTACAGAAGAAGTGATAAAGGAAACAGGGGATGAATATGCGGAATTTTCCTTGCACAGGCATCAGTATGCATTTATTTATTTATTTATTGCTTGTGTAGATGTGCATTACAATTCCTTGGTATCAGCTCTGAGAATCGTCAGGGGGATGTTATCCTGTGTTGTCTGATCCCGACTTTATTGCTACAGCAATAGGAATGAGAATGATTTGTAAGGGGACAGGGGTCTATGGTTATTGCCGTATGAGGCTGTCGATGGCATGACTGCCCATCCTGCATGGATGGCCTACACTGCACCTGGAGGAGGGTGTTTATTAGCTTTCAGGAGAACTTTTTATCTTTGAGAGGTGCAGTGACCTGGGAATGATGCTCTGACCTTAAGCCACATGGTAACACCAGCCTTGATGTCTTCATATAGACACTTGGAGAGAAGCCTATGATTTTTTAACCCAGGCCATCTATTTCACACAGAAGCCACGTAGTAGGGGAAGCACTCTTGGGAGAGTGAAACTCTCCAGGCCAAATACCAAAGGATGTCCAGGCCTCGCCACAGCTGAGATCCAGCCAAAGCAATGAAAGGCACGCAGCAAGGGACGGTCTGGGACTGATGAGTAAATAGGACAGGATGGATGAAAAGTGTAAGGAAAAATGGCACCACAGAGATGAGTTTGGACTAAAAGCACACACAAGACCATAAGCTGACTAAAGACCTCAAGTCTGCCATTCCCAGATCTTGCCAGGTGAAGTGTCCTTTCACCTCACTGGACACTAGCTGTGCTCCATCAGTGGAGCAGGATCAGGCCCTTGGCAGACCTTCCCTATAGCTGGTACATGCAATACATTTCTGAGGTGTGACAGGGAGAAACTGTAAAGGTTGGCCAGCATGAAGGGTATCAAAGAAATGAAGGTCAATCCATGTTTTCACTCCACTTGTTCTGCCAATCTCCCTGTCTCTCTTTCCTTGCACAGCATTTGGGCTGACATTTCATCTTAGAAAGCTCCCTCTCACTCTGGAAGGCCAGTGGCTTACAGGTATGTTGAGGATGTCTACTTCTTTCTGATAAAGCCAAAGCAATTGAGGATGCTACCTATGGTATTCTGCTCCTATATCATACCCCTGCTGTTCCTCACTGATGGGACTGGTCTCAGACCCATCTTGCGTGCACACATTCAGCCCTTTAGGTAGAACACTGCTGTTTTGTTTTCAAGAGTCCTTTCAGTAGCAGGCTTGGCAGCCGTCTTCACAGCTGTTTCCATGTGCAGTGAGAACAGCCTGTGCCACTGCCTGACTGCAGGTCTGGAATGGATGTGGTCCAGCTCTAGACAAGGTTCAAACTGAACAGAAGCCTTCCAGCTTGTGAGCTGAGCTTTTGGGGAAGGGAGAAACAAATGCTCTGCCTTGAAAGGTAGAGAAAGGCTTGTAATGAGCAGAGTTCAGGGGTTCACTCTCTGGGGTATATTCATCCCTCTACAGCAGTCAGCACAAGGCAATGTGTCAGAGCCCCTCTCAGCCCTTGACTCATTCCATCTTCAGCTCAGTAGAATGAATGCATTGGGTGAGTGGCTGCAAACTGAACCTTGTGTTGAGATGGCAGGGTTGTGGGAAACAGGGCCTTCAGAGCACCCGCAGCAATTTGCTAAGCTATGGGACCATATTGTGTTGTGTTCCAGCCTTATTAAAAAGAGCTCACTGCCACTCCAGTGGAAAGGATCAGAGCCTTGAAGAGATGAAGGATTGTTCTGGCTAGTCAAGGAAGTAATTTTAATTTGCAACATTCAGCTTCCAACTGTTCAACAACAGTAAGAGGTTAACAATGTGGAACTGGGACTCGCTCAGAAGAGGCATTTTCCTCAGTCACTGTGCACATGTCACAGTTGGTCCTCAGGCAGCTCTTTTCTCCTACTGCCCCCTTCGACTGAAAGAGGTTTATGCCTGGATTCCTGCCCCTTGGCAATGCCATGGACTCCCACCTGTTTGCAGTTCTTAAGGCAGTGTCAAAATGAACTGAATTTAAACCTGAAGTCAGTAGCAGACTTATGTCGGTCTGCTCTGGTCTCATTCTCATTCCATGAGAAGATCTGGAGTTCTTTCTCCAGTCTCATGACATTGCTTTTGATTGTAACTCATTGTTTTATCTTAGGTGAGTTTTAAGATCTTGCCTTTCAGTCCCTGTCACCAAAAGAAGGGCCTTGGATATTAAATCAAGCAGCAGAACAGATCCTCCTACCACACCTCTGACACTTTGGAACAATAGGTGATCCCAACGCTCTTTCTCACCACCAACTTATTCCACCTTCACTTTTCCTGATAGAGACATTGCACTGTTCTAATGTCACTTCTCCAGGCACTTCAGAAAACATGAATTGAGCCTCAGGGTAGTAAATATTTTCCTGACAAGCTGAGCCTCCTGCCTAGATCACATAGCAAAACATCTGCAGACTAGGTAGACCACCACTGTGAGCATGAGGAATTACTTCTGCAGTTGGGTGAGACCACCATCAGCCTGTTCTTCTTGACCAGCAAGAACTTGATACCCAGCTAATTAATAAAAGGAAAAGCCAAGAGCAACCAGGAGGGAAGGAGCTGGCTTTGCTCCTTGCTTGGAAATGCAGCATTTTCCCCATTTACTTAAATCCAGAAGTATGAGAAAAGGATGTAACATGGTCCATGACTCCACAATGACTCAGTAGGTCATTCTCATGTCAGACCACCTGGCCTCTAATTAACAGTCCCAGAAAGGGTAAGGACATGGATATTTTCTTTTTCTGTTCACACTGGGCAATTATTCCAGCAGCTGTCCTAGACATGGCAGATTTAATAACTGCAAATGAAGGACATTTATCTCTGAAATAACTGTTTTGATAAAAAATGGTAAAATCAATGAATTCATTACTACACACTGACAATAATACTTGCGGGGGGAAGGGAACAAGCTAGTGCTGTTATAAATGATTGCAATCTGCTGGCATTTCGGTGTTCAAGTGTGTGATGGAAACACTTGTGGCCTTTATCTGGAATTGCAGTGGCCTAATATGCAGAGCACACTTTCTGCAAACACAGCTACAAAAGGCTTCTGAGCCACCTGTAATTTCTGATCTACCCTCATCGGCAGAGCTTGTGGGAAATTATATCCAGGTAAACAGTCTCTCAACACTTCTTATCTGCTGATACAATGAGGGAGGCATGGATAGAGATCTCATATCAACACCTCCATTCTCACCAGCGCTAAGGCCTGAATACACAACCTCCAGCATACACAAAAGTGAGCTCAGTACAAACCAAATTTTAATAAAGTGACTGCTTTAACTGGTTCTGGTAGGGATAGCCACAGCAGCAAGTGTGTGAGTAGATATTCTTGCAGAATATAACTGTCAGGATCCTTTTCAGCATTTAATTTCAGAATAGGTCCAGTTTCAAAAAATTTTTCTGTGCTGTTGAAAAATTGCAACTGAAGACGTGTAGAAAATGTTAATTTCCTTTGCAAAATCTTTTTAATTATTATTGGAAAATTCCTGCTAAATATTTTCCCTTCCAGTTTTACAACTGCTCTCTGTATGTTTTTCTTTCCTTTATCCCCTCTTCTCTTTTTTCACTTTTGGAATTTGTCACTCAGAAGAGAAGAAAATGAGGAGAAATAATTGTATTGTCAATGTTTATTTTTTTTGCACATTAATAAGGAAAGTAAGAATAAAATTATTTGTAACAACAATTCGATTTTAATAAAGATTTTTTTTTTTGACAGAACAGAAAAATCAATCACCTCTGTTGCTCAAATGTGATTTCTTGGACCACACTGGTTTAGAGAAATCCTGAAGATTTTCATCTCCCATAGAAGTGGAAGGGTTTAACCCAATTTAATTTACCATTATGTGGGGTCAGAAATATGTGCTGAAAGTGCCATATATTGTGGTCTACCATCTTGAGGCTTTCCAGCTGTCAGGCTGTATAGGAATAACTCAAAAGATCCAGCACAATAGGTTCACTGGGTGTTCAGTGTAAACAAACACTGATGGGATTTATGGATGTACCTTCGAACTCCTTTTTCTTCTAAAAAGCAGAGGTAGATTTTGAGACATGAAGCTGAAAACCCCTTGTATGCATTAGCAAAAGTCATTTAGTCCTTGCTCATCACACCTGTGACACTGAACTCTAGCTTGGCAGCTTTTCTCTTTTCATCTTGTTTTGCTTTTGATCCTAATATTTCCTGATGGGGATTTGCAGTGACTGCCTCTCCAGACTGTTCACAAGAAGACAGTATACGATGTGAAAACCCTAAGCCTGCAGATCTGCACAGCTACATTGCCATTAATGGACCGGGGCCATCTGACACCAGCTGAGGATCTGGCCCATCACCCCTAGCCAGAGAACCAGCTACGGATAGCTCTTGTCTGGGCCAGTACACAGCTGTGTTGAGGAACATAAGAGCTCAGATGCCACAGATAAGTCTGAATAAATCCATGCTGTACTCACCATCCATTTGACCTAGAAATAACAACCTCGTCAGAGCACAGTGTACTGGCAAGAATAGCAAAGCATCCGACATGATGAATAATGTTTACATCGAGAATCCAGATGTCATTTTCCATCCTGTAGCTTTAGAAATAATGGCCTGTTACTTCTTATTAAATCAAGGGTAATCCATTCACCTACAGGCCCAACGATAGCTGTCTCTGCTAATCTCCACCCAGGGAGCTATATTCATCAACAGGAAAGGCCTGTGTTTCTAGCAACAACTGGAAGCCCAATGATCTTCAGCAATGAAATTTCAAATATCAATTAGTGGTTTAAACGTATGGGTCTGTCAGTGCAGTCCAGCATTTACATGAAACCCAGTTTTCCATCAGCAGTGTGACCTCCTCTGTCCTCAAGCACGCAGACCCCAATATTATTCATTTCCTTCACAAACCTTTTTTATTTGCGAGCAATAAAATGCTCAGTGACTCTTTTCAGTGATGATTCTCCTAGTGTCATACAGCACTTCAGCCAGTTTAATCCTCCTATGGATGAATCTGACTTCAAAACTGGCCCTGCTTTGAGCAGGGGCTTGGAGAAGACAACCTGCGGAGGTCCACTTTAACCCCCTTTTTTCTATGATTCTATGAGGGAAGTGGTGATAATAGCTACAATTAAAATGCCATGAGCTTGAAAAACAACAGAAAGTTCTCTTTAAACAACCTTTATGCGGTTTGGTTTTCCTAGTTGGGTTGAATCACTGACATCTTTGATTTGACCTGTCAATTATGACAATGTGCACCTGCCTTCCTTTGTCTTTCCACCTAAGTGTGGAGAAAGGTTATTTTCCTGTGCAAAAAGAGGGAAATTTAGAAAACAGAAATTAAATAAACAAGTGTGTGACCAATTTATTATGAGATATTCTCACACAGCAAGATCTGGTCACATCTACTTTCAGATTCTAGTCTTTTGCTTTGGGGCTTTTGGACTGTAATTGTGTTCAGTCTTCTATTTATACAATGAATCTATAATGTAATTTCATGAGGTACTGAGATGCACTGAAAAACATATGAGCACTAAGTTGCTCTGCCTAATCCATATGAAACAGTGTTGGAAATCAGCCTGGTAAACATGGCAAGGGAATGAGCAAGGATTTCATCTGGGGCTCTGACACTAATCTAAAAAGGATTATCAAGGAGATAGCCTGAGATGCAGAGCACTTGAACAGAGAGGACAATGAATCCCATTTAAATGAATGCATTGGATTGCGGGTGGCTTGTAAGCAATTAGCACATGGACTTCATGCTGACCAAGCTGGTAGGAGTTCATCCCTCACAGCCACTGCACTAGTTACATTTACTACTCCATTCACTGAATGAAAATAGAGGTTAAGAGAAACAGATGATTTTCAGAAATTAGCTTTTAATAGGGACAGCATGTCTGGCAAGATGAAAAGAATGAAATGTTGTCATTGTTCACAGTTGTAATCCACCCCCAGTAGTCTCACTGTCATTTCTCCACAAGCTCCACCACTTGCTGCTTGGGGAACCGCATCAACACAAATTGATACTCAGACAGCCAATGCTCTGTGCTTGGTGCCCCAGCAGAAGGCAGTTCCTACACTGAAGTTCACACTATGTGCCAAAGGTGATGGTGCTTGTGACCACCCTTCTCTGACCTCCCTGCTCTATTTTGATTGTCTTGTTTGCTCTTTAAATTTTATGTTGTTCCTCATAACAGATTAGTGAGCAACTGTCCATTTGAGGTGGTGGAAAGCAAAAGTCAGTCCAGCAAAATATTTAATTGCAGGTTTAACTTTAAACATGAGGATTACTCCTTTTGAAACAAAAGAAATAAATTGTTCTCTCCTTTTATGGTAGAAACCTAAGAGCCTGCTGATTCCCTTGGTCTCATCTGCTTGTGTCCTCTAGCAAAGTGAAGGTTGTGTGGCTTTTGGCCTCTTGAACTATAGGATTTAGTTTCCAAATACCAGAAAATGTTTTGTGGATTGTAACATGTGCAGTGCTGTGTTCCTTTATCCCATATGCCTGAAGCCAAGTGTCTAGCCAAGATCAAGAATTTATGTGATGTTTCAATAACAACTGAACAAATCCATTCTAATTCTATAAAAGAGCTGTCATCCATCCTCTTACTGCTCTCTTTGGTTTTTGGCTACAAATAAATTATGCATGCCCTGAAGTCCCCTAAAATCTTCATAGGTTAGTTGGGGTATCATGCAATGAGTGAAAATTAAATAAAGCCTCTTGAAAGCATGACAACTCTCTGTATGCCATGGTGCTCCTAACAACTCTGGGCATCACTGCAAGCACATCTACCCAGAGCACAACCACTTCACAGTGATGTAGTGGTTTCTTGAACCCATACATGGGAAGATGGAGAACACAAAGGTCCTCTCTCTAGTCCATTCCATTCCCATTTATTTTTTTTGCTTTTTTTTTTCCCATTGCTTCTGACTAAGGCTAATAAAGCTCATGAGATGGGAAATGTATGAATTATACCAACACTTTTCCACCTTTCACAAGCTTGATCAAATTTTTTTGCCAGTTTTGTTGAGTAGCCCTATTTTCACACACTAACACAACCATGTCATTGTTCTACCAGCATAGCTCAGTGTGTGGTTGAATTAGAAATTATACTGGATGATATAGAGCATTCCTTGTTTGAAGGAAAGCTGTCACAACTGTATCAAAAGCACCTTTTCCTTTTGTTTGCATGCTTTATGACAGAAGCTGTTATGTACACTGCAAGCTTTTACCATTATAAAGTCATATTTGATTCAGTAAGACTGGAATGAGTTCCAGTAGAAGTATCTCAAAAGCCAAAGTTCCCTCTTTCTGGAGTTCACGAGCTTAGTTCACCTGTCTTTCCAAACATAAAAATAATCATGATAACATACCCAGGGGAACTGAAAACCTCACTGGGTAGTTCATGGGACGTATTAAGCCATCTACCATGCCTTTCATCCACTGCAAGATTTGTGCAAAATAGAGAGCATCACTATAAAAGAAGACAGATCATAAAACAGAGGGCCAAGCCCTCAAGTTGTATATTGTAATAAAGGCAGTAACACTGTACTGATTTGTGCCAGAGGAGAATCTGGCTCTTTGTATTTAAAATAGACGTAAATATCTCAGAGCGATAAAAGTGAAATATGCTTTGGCTGTACTTTAAGGAGAGATTTCAGCAAACTTTATGTTTAAATTTCCTGGTTGATTAGCCCACAATGGCTTCTAATCGCTCGGGAGAATTTTTAAAAATCAAACTTGAATATACTCAAGATATAGAAGCTGAAAAGGTTGTCTGCAGTTCATGGAGACTAACTTTTATTTTTTAAGGGAAAAAAATCCTTCAGCTCATTTGCAAATAGCTATTGCATCCAATATTGAGGATCTGAAACTAGCAAAGCCTATTGTTTGAATGAAAGCTCATCTCCTCATTTTCCACTCCTCTTGCAAAGGATGTGCAGTCCTGTGGAAAATGATAGAGTAACGTTGTTATAAAAATGGAGTGATAGATAAATGGGACCTTTTGTATTTATTTTTTTGAGCTAGGCCTTGAAGGTGGGTGTTCTGTGTGTGTGTTTGAAGATGGGATATGGAAGCATCCTATCAACCCTCACAGAAGACCAGAGAGATCTCCTTACTCAAACTCAGATCGGCACTGGGTGTAACTGAAACACTTATTTTTTCCATGATGCTCCAATTTTTTTCCTCACCCTGACTTTTGCTGCAGCTGAAGGCACTCAGTACCTCTGAGGACCCAACTATTCATGAGGCATGTCAGATTTCCAGTAGAGGAGAGATAATGCAGACGTTGCTGGGAAAGCCTCCTGCACCCCTGGCTGCCCATCTGTAAAATGTAACTAATTTCATTCACTGGGGAGTTCTGGGAGGATTAATTGGATTTAGTGGCCACAATGTACTTTACGTTGGTTGGGTGCAAGGAGACTGATAAGAGTTGAGGTGCAAATTTCTCAGAGGCGCAAGGAAAAAACTAACCAAGGAGGAAGGCAATTATTTAAAGAGTCAGTGAAGCAAGGAAAAGACCATTGGTATCATCCTAATTCACAATAATTTACAACAATGAGGCTGAGCCAGTCTTCCCATCAAGGCCGGAATGCATAATTCCTTGACCTTATTATAAAATCTAATTAAAAAAACGTGAGCAAAAAGGCTGCTTGTCCACATGGGCAAACAGAAAACTGAAGGACATATGATGGAACTGAATGTTTCTTGGGAGTACTGGATCTGGAAGAAGACAGCAGTAGGTCTATCAAGTCTAGGGTTACTCAGTGGAGCCATTGGCAGCAGGTGACAGAAAATTTGAGTCACACAGCCTTCACCATATTTTCTATCCATCAGGAGTCTCTCATCTGGACCTTGCTTTCAGGGAATCCCAATGCTAGCATCCAAATGAGCAAAGAGCCACATAGCTGGCCCATTCTCCTGTTGTGCACAAGGCTGGGATTCTTTTTTCCTGTATTCTTGTAGGTTATCTTAGACGTTAGCCTCAAAATCTCCAGCAAGGCAGCATGGAACAAACATTAGAGAAGCAGATGAAATACCAGAAGCAGCACCATCAATACCTTCCAAGTGGATTAGAGGCTGGAGTACAGCTGCCACTTTCTCGATCTTTCATTAGCACATGATGTTATTAATTACAGAGTCAAAGGAAACGCACTCCAAAAGGGGCAAGAGAACAGACCTCTAATGGAATTGTGACTGGTTTATACCCTGGCCTTTCTGTTCCCTTCTGTGTCTTGTTTTTCTTATGTGGAGTTTCTGGTTTATATAGGAGGATGTGTTTTTAAGGAGTATGTGGAGCTAGGGACTTAGGCCAGATCAGTTTGCAACAAGAAAAGCACGACTACCTGACCTTACCACCTTTAAAAGTCTTCTCTATGATTCTTTTTCAGGTTGTTTATGGTGCTTGTGTTTAAGAGTCTTGTCTGTCTAGGAAGCAGCGGGCAGACAAGTAGTAGATCTCCTGTTTAACTGTGATTGCCTTCCTTTCCTCAATTAGGAAAAAAACCCAAACCTGTTCTGAAGAACTCCTTAACTCTGCTAAAAAGCATGTTTTTTCTTCATCTGTGAAATGTTCCATTCTCAAATAGAAATGCTTTGAGGAGGTTTCCTATTATGCTGAGGAGGAAAATGTTCATCAGTGTTAAAGGGCAAGAGACCTTTGATAATACCAACTTCACAGAGTGCTTTTCATATGTGCATCTCAAAGTCCTTTATAAAGCATATAAATATAATTTTCAGAAATTATCCCAAGGGCCATTTTGAGCAGCCCTAACCAGACATAGCTTAAAAACTTGAGAATAGGCATCCCCAGCCAGCATAAATATGGTACAAATCAATCTAACTTTACTGATTTTGGTGTATCTGCAAAATGTATATGGGCTGAACGTCAACTTCCTTGCTTTTTACAGTTGTTTGCAAAACACCCAGTGCACTGTAGGTGTTATTTATAAAACTGTTGATTTTTATTATTCAGCTTTGTGCTCTGTCTGCTAGCTGATCACTGTCAGTTATACTAGATTGTACTCGTGGATTGGACTGGAGCTGATGGGAAGAGTTGATTTGATTACATTGAGTGAAATCAGTGGATTTCACATCAAATAGAATCAATAATCTGAATTACATTAGACACATAAGCAAACATTGGACGGGATCATTGCTTTGGTTTTCATGGGCTGTTACAGTGGTTGAGATCAGTGGATTGAATTCATCTGTGTGAGATACGGGGACCGGTTCCATTTGAGTTGCACTGGTGGGCTCAGTAACTCCAATTCCTTTTTAACTTGAGTTTCTACTGATCTTTACTGTAATAATTATACCTAGCGGCAATCACCCTCTCTGGTACACACAGAAAAAGTTCATTATATGACACAGAGATGAAGTGGCTCATTTTCACCCGTTCTAATTTGGTAAATGGTGATTACAGAGGTAGGAGCTTAGCGAAACCCAATGAGCCTTGATACGTTAGTTAGATTTTTAGCAAGTCATCTTTACTGAGACCTAACTGCATGTAGCCAAGTGAGATGACAAGTCCAAAACTCTTGCCTGCTGGTAGTGTTGTTATTCTGTTGATTATCCTCCAGCATGTTGAACATCCCTGTGTTAGAACTGCAGCACAAACAGCTATGGCATCACACGTGGCCGTCTTTCCCTTGTCCTTAATCAGAAATGTTGAACTGTTCTCTAATCCCTGAGAGGAAAAAGAATTCATTAGATTTCATCTTTTTTCACTCCTGAATGCTAAGTGTCTCTTCCTTTCTCTTTCTCTTCCTGGGGGAAATGTGTGAGGAACTGATGTTTAGAAGAAAATATTATCTTTTGCAAACCCCACCTGATGCTGAATTCCATCTTCTGCATGAAACTGCAGTCAAATGTCACTGTAACAAGAGGTAGGATGTTAGCAGTATTTCCTTTCAATTCAGTGATCAAAAATAGAAAATTAGCCACCTCTTTCCCAGCTTCGTGACATAAAAACCATGGGGTTGGTCTGCAAAAGTAAAAGGCAGACAGTGTTGGCAATGAGAAGAAAGTTCAGGGGGTCATGACCAAAGCTGTCATTTGAAAACAGAAATTCATTCATATTTTCACATACATAACACTACCAGATTAGAGTGCACAAGACAGAAGTTTTGACAGGAAATCAGGGAGGGTTAGAAGAAAGGATTAGAGCCAGAGGCTGGCTTCACCTGCAAAACCCCTTCAAGGTCAGCTCAAATCTTCTGTATTTATCACACGTTTCTGTCCAGTGAGCATTTCTTGTTAAACTGATTGAAGTTTGTACTGAAAAATCTACATTATTGCTAGAAGAAGGGAGCCCAGACTCTTACTCCTTTTTCTCCTGCCTAAGAAATGAGGCCAGCCCCAAATGGCATCCTTGGAGCTAGGCAGATTTCTACCAGCTCTGGTGCTATCAGAACCATCCCAGACAAGGGGTGGATATGAAAGTGGCACAGGGCACCTTCAAGGACACCTGCCTTTTTCTTCTTACTCTACTTGACTGCATGGGTGTGTTGTTTAATTTCTCCATGCTCTCATTGCTCCAATACACATACAACAGAGGATGTTGTGGCAAAGGATGGAGGATAAAAACAAAATAAAATTATTAGGAAATACAGACAATGCCAGTATTTACCCTTGCATCTTTCCTTTATTTAAACGGTGACGTTTTTATTTACAACTGTAATTTACATCTGTAACTTAATGTTTACTTACAGAATATTGACTTCATTCTAACTTGGGGAGTGTGACATTTTTATTATGGAAAGTTGCTGCCCATTGTACTTATGCACAACTGGACAAGGACATTTCCTGGTCTTTGTCTGGAAGGGCAGACTGGATTGGGCTAGTAAAGGACCAAGGAATATGTCTGGTTCAGAATATGAAGCACGTAGCTGTATTCCACTATTTAGCTATTTATGTAATGCTCTCCAACCTTACTGAATGCTAAGGGATTGGTTCAGTTTAAAAACACATTAATGCAGGAACTCAGATTCACATGTTATGCACAAAGAATAGAAAAGCTGCAGCATTCAGCTCAATAATATCTCAGCAAGTCCAACTTGCAGCTCATCAATGTTGTTAGCTATCTATCAAGACCTACTGCCTCTCACCCCCTTCCTCCTGCTCTGTATTGCTCTCCCCCTCTCCCTGTCTCCTTGGGAAGGCTGAATCTCATCTGTCTGAAGTTAGCGGAAACCAAAGTAACTGGACTTGCTGCTGGAATAGAAGAAATATGTGATGTTAACAGTTCATTGAGCTGTGAGATGAACAAGCTGGGTGTTGAAAAGGAAATCCAAGCTAAGAGTACATTTCCAGTGTTAATAAAGGTTTTTCCTTTTGTTGTGTATTTCCAAACACTGATTCTAGAATCATTGTCATCCATTTTCTTCCAGAATTAGACAACAGGACAAATTTAAGGTATCTTGAACTCATTTATCCTTGCTAAATGATAGCTCTCAGTGCTGCATTAGGAGATCTATTTCCTCCTCCATCTTTTGCTAAAAATTCTATCATGTCTACAGCTGTCATTGCCTTTTGCAACAAAGTCTTGTACAACAGTTTTGAGTCTCTCTCACATGTGTCCCTCTTTAAACATGAAATGATAAGCCAGAAAGCAAATTGTGAATTTACTAAGAACAGAAGCAATTATACTATCCAGGCAGAGGAAGATGGAGCAGTATCTCTTCTGATACATGAAGGCACTTTGCTCTCTTACATGATGACAGTGGTTTTGGGACCCAGATATGTTGCGAAGGATACAAGAGCAACCATGAAGCCAAGTGGAAAAGGCACAAGATGCTGGGTATAAGCTGTGAGATAATAACAGAGAAATACCCACATGAGGGAAGTTTTCCTTGAAAGCCATGGTTTTGTTCAGAATGTGATACCTTAGACAAAGTACTTTCTCCCCCTTTATTGCCAGCCACTGAGATATTACTATAAAAGTCATGTTATTTCTACCTTTTTAGAGAATTAACATAGGTAAGGTAGGTGAAGATATGAGCTGCTGTTGCCAGATGTTTTTGCTCTCACTCTACATGAGCAGATGTTGTATGCAGGCTGCTCTGTGCTATTCTTGGCAGGAGCCAACTCAAATAAAACTTTGCACTACACTTTTAGACAGAGAAGAGTTTTGGTTGATTTTTTTTAGGAGCATTATGTGTGGCAATTGCATAGCCTGAAATGATTTAGAGATCATCTATGTTACAGTAAGACCATTTGGCGTTTACTTTCATGAGCCACAATGGAGACCTCATGCTGAAGTGAGGTTTGTCTGGAATTCGTGTTTCACTGTCACAAAGCCATCATCATCTGTTTTTGCTTCTGAGTTTTATCTTTTGCTCAAGAGAGGAGTGCCATATATTATTCACATTGCATTAGTGTTCACAACATGTGAGGTGCTGGACAAATGCATTATAAGAAAACAGTCCCTGCTGTGAAGATTTTACAACCTAGGCAGAAAAAGCAGATTAAATTTAGAGGAAAAGAAATGTAACATAAAAACCAAATGAGATAAGAAAACATTCAAGGTGTCATGATTAACAGATGTGATTTAATTCTTTTTTTAGTTTTTCATTTTATTGGCAGAGATGGTTGAAAATTTTTCAAAACTCTCCCTCCTTCTGCTAAAAAAGCTTACAGTGAAAACACAAAACTGGTTTTTGATCTATATTTTGAATTTAATTTTGATTTTCAGAAACGCTTTTCATCTTTTGAAAACTTAACTGCAGAAGTGCTTTATTAAACTCTATTTTCAAAAAAAAATCACATGTTGAATTTGTCTATAAAAAAAAAGAAGCCAAGATAAATTCACCCAGAACTATACGCCCTTTTCAAAACTCTCTCTTACAATAATTCTACATTTCCTGCAGCACTGACACCACGTACCATGTCATATCCTCACATCCTTCACCTTGTATGCTATCATTACCTTGTGTTCATCTGCTGGTCACCTCCAGACACATCTACCAGGTATCTCTGTGCTTTATTTTGGCTGTTTTCAGTCCTCATGGTGGGTAATCACTACCACACTTCAGCATCTTCCTCCTCTGCGCTGCTGGCTGTTGAACACACATTTTGCCCATGAGGACCAATTCACACATAGCAACTGGGCTGCTTTCAGGTCTGCTTTTGACACCACAAAGCTGCTTTCCATCTCCCAGGAGGGCAAAACTTATACTTCTTCTGCAGAAATATTGGCCACCATATTCTGTAACGCAGGTCCGCTCCCTGCCGTGCCATCTAACCCACCCTGGGCTGTCCTAGGCAAAGGGGAGGTTGGATAGGAGTAACAAGGAGGGCAACAGGGATTTGCACCCAGCAAAAATCTCCTTTGTTAGAACTCTCCTCTGTATTCCCATGGAGAAAGACAAGGATTCTGTTCTGGCCATGTGACTCCTCCTGTCCCCTCAATTCTCCTTTCACATGCTTTGTTAAACACCTTCCCATCCTTGTTATTTCTTCCCACTCCAGGGAGTCTTCTTGCTCTTTCTCCTCCTCTAAAACATGCCCTGGAATGTTGACAGCAGCCCTGCTGTGAGATTTCTGGGGTGATCACCCATTAGCCTCTCAAACAGGTGGAGTTTGCTTTCCATCAACCATTTCTGAAAATTTCTTCTGGTTTACCTGTAAAAAACACAGATCTGGTGGCTCCGATACTCAGTTGCCCAGCAGATTGCACAATTATTTATATCAAAAGGACATACAACTACCAAATCAGAGCAGCAATGTCCTACCCCAACCTTTTACTCATTTGTAGTGGTACAAACCATTATCAGAGCACACAGGAGTACTAAACCATGGTGCTTAATAGCAACAGCCTCATTTCACTGTTTAAGTCTCTTGTTTAATTCCTCTCTAGCCCCAGCATAGTTCAAGCCTGTCCTAACCAAAAGATGTTGCACCACTCATGGTACCCATCACCACACTTCCATCATCTACAGAAATGAGTTTACCTGATGCTGGCTCTTGGAGGATCTCCTGTCTTTTGAAGACTACAAACCTGTATCTCTTATCGCAAGCCTGCACATTTATCACCAAAAGTCCAGAGCAAGCAGGTAGCTTTGTAGGTGCAAATTGTCCATGTAACTGGGGTTTTAGTTGGCTTTTTCTAGCAGGGTTTTTTTTTTTATAGCAGCTGATCTTCAGTGAGTCCTTGAATCATACAATTGCCTTTGCAAAACTACAGCAGAGAACATTGTTATTTTATTTTCCTCATTGCCTTTCAGTTCAGTTGCAACATCCTTGAGGTGTCCTGTAAAACCCCGAAACACAGCAGCAATAGCTTTTGTTTGCATCTGGACAGGAGATGGCAGGTCCAAGTGTGCTGTCACTTTGATGTGATTTGTAGGAGCAGGGATTATATTGCCAGTGTTAACGTGCTCGTTATAGGCGATTCATATTTCATTAAAAGCAGACTGCATCACTGTACAAAGTGGGGGAGAACCACTGTGTCATGTCACAGAGCTGAGTACAGAGAGGGGCAAGCTGGGCTGACCCTGGGTATTCTCTTTCCTTGGGAAATGAAAATTTAGAGGAAAAATTTAGAGGAAAATAAATATATTTAGAAGCAGGTGAGGTCCTCTGGTGTCATTTTCTAGGTCCCTTTCAATTAAATGTCACAGCCAAAATGTTTTCTGTTGATCAGCATATTTTACTTCAAACAAAGAAGGATAACTTTTTCTGAGTTTAATGCTAATTTTTATTCTCTTTTTATGTGAAAACTGTACCATCCGTCAGGATAACAGAGCTTGCCATGTGTGAGAGGGGTCTGAATGTTGCAGGGACTCTTAGTGAGAGGGGTGGTGTGAGTGGAGTTAGCTGCAGCTGAAGAAGTCCTAGCAGTGAGAGTTAGCCTGAAGGAAGCCCATTTCCAACCTGTCTTGAGCTGTCTCACTCTATTTAAAAAAAAAAATCAGATGAGATTCAAATAAAATGTAGCTCTGATGTTTAAACATCACTTCAGCTTTCTTGGTGTGTTCACATCCAGGAGAAGGTGCAGTTCAGTCTGCCCTAGGATCTGGCCAGCTTCAGTCCCACCACCAGTGAGCTCCACATCCCTGCCCTGCAGTCATTGCTCTCACTGTGTGTTTGCTCTTAGTTGTGTTTCTCAGCTGATGCCATGCTGTTGAGTTTGGCAGCAGATGCTCACACCAGTAAAACTGGAGTCTGGTTAACTGCTGCTCTGTTTTGTCCTCTCCAGAGGAGTGCAGTATAGGAATTTTGCGTTTTCAGGTTCCTGGGTGTCACAGGTTGTTGTTATTTGGGTGCTTATTTCCTATTTGTTATCAAGAGCTCAATTTTCTGCTTCAACCAAGGTATGTTTGCAGGGCATTGTGGCTGGTCTTTCTTTGCCTTGTTTTCTACCAGATTTCTAGATTTCTTTTCCTTGCTTCTCCTCCAGCTTATTGAATTCCTGTTGGTATGAAACAGACTTCACCATCTTAGTTGTTTTTCTCTCTAAGCTTTTCAATGTCTCCCCTGTCAACCCTGCTTTTGGTTCTCAGACTTATTGCTCTAGGCTATTTTCACAATTTATAGCTGATTATTGTTGCCACTTTTAGTGTAACGTTTACTTTCAGATATTAACTCAGGTTTCACACTCAGAAATGATTTCTATTGGAAAAATGAAAAAGCCATTGAAATGTAAAACTTGCTGAAATAAATCATAGAATAATAAAAAAAGAGTCTTGAAGGTGTTCTGTTTCATTTATATACTTCTTATAAATATACTTAAAGGAACAGGTGACATTCCAGGGAACTATCAGCATATGACAACTCCACCAGCAGCAAGCTCAGGGGGAGCAAGAAGAAATGCTCTGCTGCTTTAAGAATGAGGTAGCTATTTTTCTCTAGCGCATAAATCTATAGATTATAACTATGGCTTGACAACCTGCCACTAATTAAATTATAAATGACATGACAAGAAAGAAACACTTTAAAATCACTGGATAACTTTTTGGGACACTTTTAGTACATTCCAGCTATGCTCCATTTTCTGAAGCAAAGTGACATCTCCCAGTGTTTATATTTAAAGTAAATTGAACCAGTGAAGGATCTGACACATCTTGCTTCATGGGAAACTAAAGGAGCTGCAGGAGTCTCTGCTAACAGCCTGGGCTCCTTCCTCAACTCAGTAAGAGCTCTCCCTGCTCAGTAACTCTGCCTGGACTGGTCATGATCCCTCCATGAGCTGCAGCTGATTTAACAGGTGGGGGAACTTTCTGCAGATGGGAAGAGAGTTACTGCCCTTCATCATCCCTCTCATGCTGGAGGAGAAATATCCTTGTACCTAACAAATGGATGATCCCCTGAGGGGCTTGCAGTTCCATGACATTAACCACTGCACGTGGTGGAGGCCATAACAAATAAAAACTCAGGTTCAAATAACACAGGCTAAATCCAGAAAGGTTTCCTTTTCTCAGGTCTACCAGTGATGTCCATAGGTCTGTACTCACACCAGTTCTGAAACATCACTGGATTCATCTCCCTGATAGCCATTTCAATGAGCTCCATGCAATGTCCTACTGGATTTGCTTTCTAGCTCTGTGCTTCAGGTAATTTGGAGCTTCACTGCTGTCACTGCAAGGAAACAACATGGCTTTTACGTGCCAGTACCTCCCTGGAACCCATGTCCCATCTCTAGGTGCCTGCAGAGCCATATGTCACCATGCAGATAATTAGCTGATAAAGCAGATTCATTGCCTCCCTTTTTCCACTGGAAAACGACATAAATCATAGCAGATTTTTTCTTTGATAACTTAATGCTGCAGATGTGAAGTGTTTGGGGATGAATAGGATTCAGTGTTTGTTAATGAGAGTTTAATGTCTTCATCTTCTGCATTAAACTCCAGTTAATTAATATTCATTCAATTAGAAAATGTAAAAATAAATTATACAAAATTAAGCTTTACATAGGAAGCAAGTGACCTCATTTCTGCTGTTTCCAGGTGCTAATTAGATTAGCCTCTTTCCTCTAAAGGGGGAAGCACCAAGCTGTGCTGCCTCTAAAGGGAAGCCTCGCAGTTGGCTGTAGACCTTCTCACCTGGGAGTGCATGGTTCCAGCCTGCCCTGAGCTGTGGAGACTAAAAACTACAGCTAGGTAAAGCACAATAGTCTTTGTTAGTCTGGAAAGCTTGCTGGTCAGATGAAAGACTCTCTCTGATGGAATATTGGAATTTTGTGGAGTTGGGTGTTGCTGGGAGAGAAGGATGTGTGCTCAGCTGAGGGCAAAATGGGAGGAGTTGTAGGAAGTCTTGGTTCTAGTTTGGTTGTCTGCTGTCTTTGGTTCAGAGATTCTTCTTCCCTTTGTTGCCCTTTTTTTTCCTTCTTCTATTTTTCTCTGCTCTGAAAGGATTGTCTAAACTTAGAGTCCTTTAGGAAAAGCAATAAATGTTGCTCTTTTGGAGTTGAGTGAGTGTCTTTGGCTTAGAGAGGAGATGTAGTCCTCTGGGACAAAGTCAGACCACGACTTAAGCAATGCTGAAGGCAGAATAAAGCAAAGTAGCCTGAGCTGTCTTTGTGCAGACAGGCCACAGGGGTCCTAAATAATCACTATTATCAGCTTATCTAATGTAACTTTGAAGCTGTCCTTGCTTTGAGTCAGGGGTTGTACCAGATGACCTGAAGAGGTCCTTCCAACTTCAATTACTCTGTAATACTGTGTTCCTCCTACTTGCCTACATCCTGAAGCCATGCTTGCCTTCTGGTGCAGAAATACTGTAAAAGGTAGTGAGAGCTGGTAGAAAACTCGAAGTACTTAAAGACCTGCTGTGGATTATTGCATACTGTGCTGGGGGTGGGGAGAGGGGTAGGGGACATGAAGGTTTTATGCTGTTACCTGTTTTATGCTGCATCATTCATCACTCTCCTCTTAATCTGGTATTTTTCAGTAGCCCTGAATAGTAATTCACTTTTAAAATGGGGTGTGGGGCTGTGTGTGTCACCTGTGTGAATAAAGCCCAGAGATTATATCTTGTCTTTGGGGCTTGTCCAAAGGAGAAAACACCATTGGACAAGGATGGTTCAGTTACTAAGTGTTGGGGGAATTGGTTTTGTGTGTACTGTTAAGAAGAGTCAAAAGTAGTACAGATTATCAGTGACACTGCAGTGAGATTGTATGCAATGATAATTACCTCTTGCAAAGGAAGAGAGTATAATAAATACTTTAGAACAATTTTAAAAAGTTGCAACACTACTGAGACAAAGAGATATGGGACCCAGTTGTGTATCATTATGTCATCTTCTCCTGGAGAGAAATGGGATTATTCTTAGTGTGAAATTTCTTATTTGACTCAGGTCATCATAAAGCCATAATGATTTGCAAAGGGTACACAAATGGACTACAGTGTTACAGCCACAGGCACCTTGGCAGAAAGGAGGATATTTCATGGAAGGGAGGTCAATGATGCTACGAAGGACAGCTTTTCCTTTGCTGTCTGGTCCTGCTGTGGCCCTTTCCAATAGAACTCAATAACTCTACCATGGCTTGCCCTGTTGTGAATCCCTGCTATCCCACTGATATTTTTTTCTCTTCTACTGCTTCTGCATCTTTCTCTTGTTCTCTCTGCTACACCTCCTCATTAGCTGAAATATCTTAATCTTCAGAACCTGTGCTTGGTTTCAAGCCAGGTTCCTGCTTTCTTTGGCTCATTACAGCTATCACAATAGTTGGCACCAACTGTTAGGGCTGTGCTTAAGGCCCCAATTCAGGATATTGCTTAGGAGAGATACTGAGGTACTTACTTGTCTGGTGTAGGCGATGCTGAGAGGCACAGGCTGCTGCAGTGGTTCACTGGAGTGCTTTGTATTCCTCTGTGTCACTCAGATTATCTTAATTTACTGCATCCTACTAAGCTGCAAGGGGAGGAGGGAGGCCCTTGAGCATCAGGTTTATAGAGTTGTTCAGGTCATATGATATTCCCCTGATCACAGTACTCCTGCAGAAGCGCTTTTCTGCACATCCTTAACTCTTAATGCATGCTGCAGGTCTATTGAGGTCAAAGAGACCTGGTTCTGTGTGCCCAAGTGCTCTGCTGAATTGACGTGCTTGTCTTGAGTCTTGAAGTTACTCATCTCTCTGGACCTGGCACTGTTAGTAATTAGTCCTGCTCCTGGCCTGGAGATGAGCTCCAGGCACTTGGGAGATTGGCAAGGCTATAACAAGACTGATTTCATTAAAGGGTTAAAAAATAGAGCACACTTCCCAAGGTTATTGGGTTATCCTTGTTTGGACTTGTGTGGGCAAAGGGCAGGACACTCATCAATTGTTTTCTGCTGTAACCAAGAAAATATGATTGTCCATATATATCCCCCATAAAACCTCCTTGCTGAGAGGGAGGCAGAAGCCTTTGGGAGATGACAGAGACTTTACCTTGCATGCACTGTTTTCCAGGAAAGCTTTTCATTGCTGAAGTAATGTCTGCTTGAGTAGAGAGCTAACAAACACACCAAGCCTCTTAACATCACAGCTCTGCAGGTTAGGTTTCTCCCTAACATTATAGGTTGTCTTACCACATCATCCAGACAATGTCTTTCTTCTGTGATAACTGGGAAAACTGGCAGTTGTGGGTCTGTCAAAAAAGATGACCGGCTTCATGTTCCCCCAACCCACTGCTGAGTTATGAGTGTTTACACTCGACAAGATTAATCTCACCAGCCATTGAAAGACTTTACCGGAGTCTTTCATTTCACTGCTCACTCAGGCTGCTCAGGAAGATTAGAATGATTGCTGATGGCTTTGCAAACTGCTCCAGTGGACACTGAGTAAATATTTTAGGAAGCACAGCTGTAAAACACTCCAAGCCCAGCCCTTTCGATGACAAGTCTTGCCCAACCAGCCCAGTCAGAGGGGAAACAGCAAACCTTTGACCACAAATCCTACTTGTTATCCTGTTAAGAAAAACTAGAGTTGTGCTCAGATACCTCACAGCAGCATACCCTGATTTGCTGGTGTTTTCTAGCCAAAATTGGTCAAATGTGAGGTCAGAAGCTGGTCATGTACCTGGGCCTCCATCCATGTGCTTGGTGTCAGCTTGGGATCAATCCTTCTGGCACACTGAAGACTTCTACTTAATTCAGTGAAAATATTTGGAGATATTGATGTTTCTTGTTCTTTCTGATTATGGGAAATTTATTAATGAGTGATAGGTCTTGTTGTAATCATGTGTACATCAAATGAGCTTCCAACCAGATACGTATGACTGCCCAGCAGCCATGATATTCAGGGTAGACCAGAAGGGGTGGATATCCCACTTCAGGATTGGTTTGGTTTTGTGTTTGCTTTTTTTCAGAATCTGGGTTGCAAGTATGGGAGGGTTCCTGAGAGTACTTCATGCCCTGGTTGTTACCTACCCAACTGAATTTGAGCTTTGTACTTGAACTAAACTTTTCCAGTCTGAATTTACTATGGAATGTCTGAACACCAAAGCTATTAGAGGCTTTGCTATTGGGACCAAAGCTCTGGGCAGAAGTTCAGAGAAAGCAACCCTCAAGCACAGCAGGCATTTTCCAGGCTTTGGGAAATGAATATAGTATTGCCAGTTAGCCACAGGGAGGTCCCAACCCTGTGTTTTCTTCCATGCTTTCTCATTGGGATTCAGATGTGGCAGAGATCTCATTTTAAAAGTTCTGAAGGAAATCCAACTGATTGTAAACTCCAGTAGCTTCAGCAAAACTAGCTGATATCTATGATGATATCTAAACAGATCTAAGATTTGTCCAAAAGTAAATAAGTAGAATTTTTTCCATATGAATCTTGGATTGTACTGAAAATTATAAGTCCTTCTCAGACTTTATAGTGCTCTTTATGATTTTTGTGTGTTTAAAAGGGCTGTACGCCCTTCAGTTAAGGTGTCCCCTCACTTCTTTCGATATCATGGGTGAAAAGATGGGTTTTATAGTCTAGCTCTGAATAAGAGGGAGCACTGCTGAGTAAAACGACCTGATTCCTGGTGTGCTAGGTCTCCCCAAGTCAGCTCTGCTTGTTTCTTTTCACATCTATCGCTTTCTCAAGCACACACACACACTAATGATACTGGTAGTGACAAGAATTTTATGTTCATTTTATATTCATACCTGTTTCCTTGGCTTCTGTGCAGTGTGAAAGGTTCCACTAAAAAAACCAAAACCAAACCAAAAAGTTGTTGTGCCTGAACTGATTATAGGCCATCAGACTTGATGTCACTTCCAAATTATGACCAGTCTGGAGAGATGGACCAGTCTGTGCTCCTGTCTGATGCTGATGGGTCATGCATTCCTACAAGAGAAATAAGGGGAGGGCAGGCTCTGGAGCTTGCTTTTTTCCTTGGGTGAAGGGGACATTTTCTAAATGAGATTTTATTACAGTGACAGTTCTGAGTGTGAATCACCCCATTTATGTGATATTTCCAGCAGCTCCACCAATTATGGCCACCTTTGCCATGAAGAACAAGGAAATTAACAGCAGCTAATGGACTGACAAAGCTTTCAGAGCCAAGTTGCTAGCATATGACAAGGCAGATCAGTCCACGCCTGCCTCTTTTCTTATTTTCTTCACTGTCAGATATTTATTGTAATAGTTGAAAGGCAGCATTTAGCTAGAGTAGCACTTTCTATTTAAGGTGTTGTGCAGAACAGGCCATTCCACAGATAAAGGGAAAAGTAGGCTTGAGGATGATACTGGGACTGAAATGGAAATTGCCTTAAACTGGGTCGGCGAGCATCCTTGATATTTGCTGGGATGATTTAAGTACCTGTTTTAGAAAAGACGAAAAAATAGTAAAGGTGTGTGTGGGAAAATATTCTAAAACTGAAACTGTTCTCTGCTCACTCATTAAATAAATTAATAGCCCAGCAATGACTCAGGAACTCTTCCTTGCAGCAAGCTCCAGCCCAGCCAGGTTGCAGAAGGACCCTAGAGCAGGTCTATTTGGATCAGCTTCTTGGAGGGCTTTTGCAGAGAGCATCCTTGAGGGGAATATTTGCTGAGTTTGAGGACTGGTAATGGCTAAAGAAGAGATCCTGCCCTTTGCCTCAACCTCTGTGTGCAAGTGCTCCAAGAGGCAGGAGAACTGTCTGGTATAGGATTCGTGTGGGACTATCCTGTATTTATGGATGATAGAGCAGACCATAGTAGATGCAATTGTGTGATCCACTTTTGTGAAGCAACTTGTAAGCCACATAGGAAGCTACTAAAAATATGAGCAGCCCAGAATGAAATATCCTGGACTGATTAATCTCTCAGCTCACTGCAGGGTTCCCAAGAGATGAACATATCCTTTCCCTTTCTAGTCATTGCGGGTGTTCCCATGGCCAGTGCTTCAGGATTTTCATGACAATTCCAGAAATGACTGATACAGCAGCTACTGGCTTTGTCCATGGTCTGGACTGTATGATTTTACCTGACAAGTCCACAACCACCCTTTGGTAGTATCAGACTCCTGGCAGCTCATGGCCCTGTTTAGAACCTAAGATTCCTAAAGTGCTTTCTCAGGTGTACGTGCCAGACTCCCATGTCACGCTTTTGAATTGCAACCAGTTTGGAGAAGTACATTACTGCAAGTGCTGCGGGGCAGCAATGCTGTCCCAATATTCAGGGCAGAAAATGAGGAACCACAATATCTAACTGCAAATGAGTGAGGACTGTGCTTATCAGAGTGTAATTACCCTGATCTGTGACCTTGAGGGAGCTGAGGCTCTGATAAGAAGCCCCTGGGAAGGGTACTCTCCTGTCAGACTGAGAACATGTACAGAGATTAGCTTCTGCTGTTATCCTAGTTTCTCCTTTATTTCTTCCTCTTTTTTTTTTTTTTCCTACAGAAAAAGCTTTGTGAGATTTGTGTCTTTTAAGCTTCCTGGGCAGCAGTCTGAAGAAATTCACTTTCGCATCCTTTTTCTGGCAGGGTCTTGGACATTTCTGGGTTCCTCTCTGCTGAACTCCAGGCAGCTGTAGTGTCCCAGTGTCACCTGTGGTGATCTGCTCTTGACAAAACTTTATAGTTCAGTATGCTCATATTCCCAGTAGCCATTAGCTCTGCAGCCTGAGCATCATTTGATGGGCTGGCTGTGTTTAGAGGCCCGAACACACAGTGTATGAATAACACTGAAGGCAAAACTGAGATGATGGTTTCCCCTTGGGCATGTGCATCTTCACACGCCGCTGAAAGCCTTTTAATGGTTTAGTTCAGACACAGGCTTAACTCTACCTTTTCCATCTCCAGCCAAAACCAGATAAAACACTTGCACTCCTGGCCAGACAACACAAGATGCCTCCTCAGCTGCCCAGGTTCTCCACAGCAAACCAGAGCTGCATTGCACCTATCCTGTATCATTTTACACTTAAAATATTCCCTTCCTCCTCGGAGCATACTTACAAACAATATCCTGTCAGTGCCACGAGGAAGGACTGAATAATGCAGAACAGACAGTGTCTTATGCTTGGCAAGTAGTGTGGCCCTATAGGAACACCTGTGGAGAACAAAACAGTTGATGCAAAGGACCAGTGTCCAGGCTATAATCATTTAAAGAGAATTATTTTAGGCTACCATTGGTCTGGTCCCAAAGAGTGTTCATTAGCACGCTTGGAGCATGCTTCATCCAAAAGTAATTCAGTTCACGAGCACCAAGCCTGTTCACTGTGTGAGCTGAAGTGTAGTAAAAAGGGAGATTTGATATGCAGAAGTATAAAAAAAATACACTTTTGGTCTGGATCAAAATGCTGGTGTAGGTGCATGCATACAGGCAGCATGGAACTGCCTAGAACTGCAGAGCAAATTTTGACAGAGCTGTGAACAGGATCAGGCAGCCTCATCTTCTGCTCTTCTCTCTCAACTGGTAGATAATACTCAATGTATCCTCAGAGTAGATGCTACTGTACTGGTTCACTTATCTTCCCTTCCAATAGGGTCTGAAATACCTAAATATCTAGCTGGGTCTAAACAAAATTAACTGTATGGTATGGACCCATGATGGGGGAACTAGAATGACCTAGGAAAAAGCAGTTGGGATTTCATATAAATAAAAATATATGCACCATATCAGGAGGAAATAGAAAACCTTCCATTGCAGCTTTTGCTAGGAATCTTATTTATAAGCATTTGTCAGAGGATTACTTTTTAGTTTGTGTCTGGAAAACTGTTCATTATTTAAGAAAAAAATCCTGTGAAAAGTATTGGACCTGAGGCAGATGCAGCAACCTCTGAAGCTGAGTAAAATTCCAGTCCATAGCTTCAGTTTTGAGATGAGAGTATATAGATGGAGTCCTGGATCTTCCTATCATTGTAACATATGGCATTGCCTAAAAAGAACTTAAGTTACTGGAAAAAGAATTAGCAAGTATATCACAAGAAGCTGTGCAGAACTCCTTTTTTGTGTGTATTTCCTTTAGCGTCTCTGACTATGTGGAAACCACATGGGTACAATTCAGTTTTAAATAACCATGCCTGCTAACCATATATAAACCAACAAAGCCTAGATACAGATGTACACTGCTCGCACAAGTTGGCTTCTGTATTTGGAAACAGATGTGTTCCTCGTAGGCTTCCTAGGTTAATTAAATATCCAATGCCACTGTGTTACATGTAGCCCTGACGTGGTTATTTTACACTATGCTATTGCTTCTCTAAAATGCTAATAACAGTGCTGTGCCCTGCCACATGAAGATCAGTGTGTATGTGTTATTTCCAACAGGATAACAATTTAATATCCCACTGGAGCAGTTCAAGAAGGGCTATTCTAGGAAAGGAGAGGGTAGAATTTTATTCTTTCTTACCTGCATCACCTTGTGTATGTGGTTTCGGTTACATTTGGTGGCCTGCATTTCCCAAAGGCTAGCACTGATTCGTTCCAGAGATCCTGCCTTTATTTATAGAAAAACTTCTGGAAAGTTGAAACCAGAGGGACACCCTTTCCAAAATGTCTGTGTCTGCATTTGGGGTCCTCAGCTGAGGACCTTCCTTTCTGTGGGCTCATGCTCATTGGCAACAAGCTCAGAGCTGCAGCCTTGAGGGCTGCTTTATTCAGTCTCAAGAGATTCACTTGATTTAGAGCCTTTGGGAGCATCTCTCCTTTCTCTGAGACTTGTATGCAGAGCTTTAGGGATGTACTCTTGGCAAGCCAACACACACCCTGAGAGTCCTGAGCTCATCCTGGCCACTGTCACGCTGAGAATCTCGCCGCAAGTGGTGTGCTGGCTGCTCTCAAACCCAATGTCAGCAATGTGAATTGACAACATCCTGGGAAATCTCAAACCAAAACTGCAAGTTTCATTTTGCTGCTAATTGTTTGGAGTTCTTTGAACTCACGTCTGTGGATGGCACTTAAAACTGCCTCTGCCTGGTACACCTCATAAACAGATGGAGCGTTTGTTGACGTTTCTGTGACAGCTTGAAAACTTGTCTCCTACCTCTGAGCTGAGCCCTTTCTGCCTTGTCCTCCATCTGCCATCTCATTTTAAAACTAGCAGAACAACTCGAGTGAAGCAATTCCGACTTTTTCCATCTGTGCACAGTTAATTAAGAGGGTAATGAGAGCTCCGAATGAACAAGCCCTGCATTAATTCAAGATATGATTAAGGGAAACATCCAAAAATGAAAAATATATATGTGCCTACACACATACATTTTAAAAAAAAAGTCTGAGTCCCTTTTGTCTGTCCCTGTACTTGCCAGCTTTCTGGCTATGGATAATTTAAAAAATAGGGAAGATGACTTTGGAAAACTGAGTCCATATTCTAAGTATGAAATGTGTGCAAATGCAGCTCAGATGTATAGGGACTATTGTAGCCGAGGCTCTGAATGCTGGGTTTTCTTCTTGTAACACCTTTGCATGTGAAGATGAGTGTTTGATAGTGGGAGGAGAAAATGCTATTTGCTTTTTTTCAGGTTTGAAAGGTGAGCTACAGAACTGAAGGCATGGAGAGGTGCACAAGGCAAAGATTTGCCCCAACTGAAATTAACTCAAAACGTATGGTTCTTCATCGTATTTGCTTTTGCAGCATCTCTGTGTGTGTTTTCAGCCAGGCAATATGTGATCACAGGAATCTACCTGGGGAAATGTTCCAAGCCAAGGCTGTCTTGGCAGTTACTCAATTAGTAATTCCAGCCTAGGCTGGAGAAAGGAGTATATTGCCTAATTTTGCTTTAGTTAGACTTGCACCAGCAAGAAGCCCGGTTGGGGATCTAGGTGTATGAATTGTACAGGAAGAGTCAGTCTCTGGTCCTGCAGAGTTTAAAATCAGGAGCTCAGCAGCCAGGGAAGCATGGGGCTGAGATAATGGGAGAGGTGACACAGGACAGGCAGGAAAAGGGCATGGAGGCTTCGTAGCAAGGAAGAGGAGAGGGCTGCAGAGCAAAGCAGCAGCTGGTGAGGACTATCAGCTTTTCCTCTCCCTTGTGGCTCCCTCCAGATTTATAGCTTGAGTTGTGCTTTACCGGGGGTGGAAAAATGAGTGGCACTGAAGAGGCTGAGTGAATTCCTGTTTGGGTTTTTTCCCCTTCTTGGTTTCTTGCAGCAGCAGGAAACACAGAAAATATTTCTAAACAAAGCCTGAAATTGGCTGTTTGCATTTTGCCTGCGAAACTTCCTGTGGCTCACAAATTGGACTCTCATCCCTTCGCTGCTGGGGAAGGCAGACGCATTAGCAGCAACTTGGCACAAGTCTCGGATGCAGCCAGCAGAAAGGGGCTCGGCTTCACCTGCTAAAGGCTTTATTAATTTTAAAAAAGTTTTCTGTGGCTTCTGGTGCTTACTCATTGTGAAGCCTCTTGCCTGACAGATGCCATTGAGAATAACCCTTTAAAACCTGTCCTGTGTGCTCGGTGCCAAAGGAGGGTTTGCACAGCAGCCTTGGGAGGGGGAAGATTTGATGAGCTCCTGGCATTTACAGATGGATCCCGAGGAGACAGCTAGAACGTAATGTCCCAGACCGAGTGATTACACAGAGGAACGCAGGGTAGGATGTAAGCCATCAAAATATGTATTCTTTCTCATTTCTAAAGGATTTCCAGAGCACTGTAGGAAACAGGGCTGGAAGGGAAATCATGATATAATCCCCTGCCCCAAAGGAACATCAAAATTGTCACTCCTGTCAGGTATTTGTCTAATCTGTACTGAAAACCTCCCAGAGTGGGGATTTCACACCCTCCCTGGGCAATCTTTTCTGGTGTTTAACTACCCTTGCTGTTACAAAGTTTATCTTAATGTCTAGTTTGATTCGCCATGACTGTAATTTAAGTCCATTACTCCTTGTTCTACCTGACATGGAGACCAATTTATGCTCCTTTCTGCACAACTCATTCTGAAAACAGGTATCTTCCAAGAGGTGTAGGTAGAGTTCAGCCTGGAGTCTGCTGGGAGGAGCAGGATGCACAAACACTTGCTCTGAAACACATTGGTGACACTTGTATGGCAGGACTCCCCTTGTTCCTCACAGCAGTCAATATTTGTACCCCAACACCAGAGCTGGGCTGATTTTTGACTTGGTGAGGCTGACACAGTGTAAACCAGAACTGGAAAGTGAATTTGCCCAGAGAAGTGGAATATCAACCTGTACAAAACAAAATTCAGCTGTTAGACAGTACATATCCACACTGCCTGCAATGTGACTTGGATTTTATGGACTGGCCTTGGGAACACATGGTCATCAGGACTTCTTGCACTGGAACCTTCAGCAGTTATCCCTGGGATAAGGATGTCCCCTGTGCAGATATCCAGAGCTGTTGTCTGATCCTAGTGACCCAAATGCCATTTCTGAGGAGAAGATGCCAAATTGAACAGTATCCTAAGACAGTGTATTGCCTTTGCATTGAATGGGTACACATGAATAGAGAGTACACACCATGCAAAATAGAATTTGTAGTCTGAGGTAGGCTTTATTATGTTATTGAAGATGTACACTAAATAATGGCATAATTATCTGTGTGTGTATACATGTGTAGGCCAAGTAATGGAAACTTCAGGGTCCTGCTACCTAGAAGTGCTAGACAAAACCTCTGCTTAGGCAGAGCAAATACACGATGGTGTGCTGAGCCTCTCCATCCTTCTGGGGTCTGTAAACACACAGACAGGGGCAAACAGATCCAAACACAGAAAATTCCTGGGGTACCTGTATTCCCAACACATGAGATGATCTACCTCACTGATCAGAGCTTCCGTCACACTTTATTTGGTCTAAGTTTATGGAAAATAAGTTAGGGATGGATTTCCTTTTTCCACTGCAGTGTGTGCCCAGCTCTGAGATCTAAACCTCTGCTGTGAACTGCTCCAGTGAAAATTCCCATCTGAGTTTTCAGCATTCAAGAAATATTGTTCATAAGGCTCCTGAGTTCAAACTTCTGGAATGTTAATCTTCTGATTGCATTTGAACAATAAAATGGACAAGTAGTTCTTGCTCAAATCTGAAGGAAATGAAATTCTTCCCCAGGCTGGGAGTTTGCTATAAGTTCCATTTAAATAAATAAATAAATCCCCCACCTTTCTATCGACTAAGTCTGAAACTCCTTGAAATAAGGGCTAGTAATGGAAGTGCTGACAGTATCTTAACTAGAGCAGCGTGAAAGGAGTGATATAATAGTTTATTTCAGGTAATGCCATGGTGATTTTTAATTTACATAATGTCAAAAATGCAATATGTGAACTTTCTGAAAGCAAAAAAGTGGTGATAAAAACATCTATTTATTCCTCTTGCCTCCATGCAGAAATGAGAATGAACAAAGCCACAAGGAAAAACCTCAAGGCCATGGTATTTGCATGAGGCATGCTGCACATAATGTACCCTAGAAGTGTTTGAAAGAGAAGCTGACCCTGTATACTTACTCTTGTCTCAAATAATTTGTTAGTTTAATAGCTTAACATTTGCAAAATGATGTTTAGATTCTTTTCCCTTCCTAGCATTAAAACATAACCGATATATAATGAACGTGAGTGTTCTGTGGAGGGCTTACAGGTCCCAAAGTCAATTCTCAGAACAGTTCAGCATGTCCTAGCTGTGGATGCACAAAGTGTGTTTGCAAATGGAGATGCCTGTGGGGTCTGAGAGCCCTACAAGATTTTGGGGGTTTATAGATTTGGGGAATTTTTTTTAGGGACTCAAAAAAAAAAAAGCTGTTATCAGCTTTTTTTTTTTTAGAATAAATGGTCCTCATTCCTGGAACAAGGCAACCAGTCCCCAGCTGTGCTGCTGTGGTGAGCTCTGGGTTCAGAACTCTTGCATGTGTTCCTTAACAGGCTTTCTTCTGGACATGGACAGGAGGACAGATTTTGCCCTGGGAGCTCGGCTATGTCATGTGCTGGTCACGAAGGCTTTGCCTGAGTGGGTGGCAAGAGGACACTCAGCCTGTTCCCTTGAGCCAGTGGCTATTTGCAGAACCCTGGCTTTCTTAATCAGAGACTTATTCTGAGATGATCCTGGAGGCTAGTAATAAATCCATTGTCCATCCCAAAGTCTGTGGAATAAATGCATTAGAGTTATTAAGAGATTGCTGTGAACAGAGAAGGATCAACCAGTTCCTTAATAAAGAAACTAAATGGCAGATCTACAGTACACATACTGCTTAAAGAAAGTCCTTTTTATTCCAGGGTAACTGTTTAACCATTAATCTAGAAAGAAATGCAGTTTGGTATAACCAGTCTCCTAAAATCCCAGTTCAGACTTCCTAATATTAAACCAGTCTGAGTATCTTCTGGGACTGGAGTTAACTCCTACGGTCCCTTCTGCTAGAGCCCCGACAGACACTGCTGGCTTACAAATTATTTTATTAATTATCTCCAAGAAGTAGATCTTAAAAATCACTGTGGTAGGCATTGAACAAACATAGGAGAAGGAACATGTCCCGTGCCAAAAATGTTACATGAGGAAAAAACCCAGGAAATGTGGGAAATGAAGTTGATGTGGGTCACCATCATCTCACAGCAGCAATGCAGAAGTCTTCCAGTTGGTATCAAGTTCTGAAATCAGCATTTTAGCAGATTTGCAACATGTCGAGTCCTTGTACTAGTTCTCCACACAAAGGATAAACTCCAGCTTGAGTTATTAACACAACCCAGTGTGACACAATAGAGCTTGCAGCCACTAAAGCAGCCTAGTGTGACAAAAAATTTCTGAGAGGAGCTAATAGAAATCCTGCACGATAAAAGAATCCACAGAGTAAGAGAATCCCTTGTGACAATATTATACTTTGAATATCATTCATAAAAATAAAACAAAAGTCAATTGTAAGGTCCAAGATACCATAAAATATGAGTTTGGATAGAGACATTTAGAAGGAAAATTTGTTTTAAGTCTGTGTAACCACCTTGAAACCTCACACATTTACAGTTTTAATCTAGCACATTAGTGAGATTAGTACATGTTTTTTTGCAATTAAACTGCATATTTTATCACTTCTTCTACTTTCATGCTATATAAACTTCCAGGAAATTACAGGCCTATAAAATGTTGCCAGAGCCCTGCCACTGTGGGAGACAGAAGAACAGAGACAGAAGCAGTGTAGGCGGCTGCTTCCTTTTTTCCCTAATTGTGTCATTAGTCAATAAACCCAGACCTTTGTAGAAGCAGTGGTAGGATTAGGATGCATGCACACAGGGAAGCTCAGAACTCAGGCTTCCTGCTGAGAGTGCTGTACCTGTAGGCACAAGCACTTTCCAAAGAAGGTGCAGAATAAATCTCCTGTTATACCAAAGAGAAAACAGACAGCAATGGCAGCATTGACAGCTTTCCAATGGAGTACATATTGGCTAAATCACATTGCTTTTGTTTGGCTCCTCTCTTTGATGTTAGGCTGAGTCACCATCTGAGGAAGGAGAACTTTCTGTTCCTCAGCCCTTACACTTACTAAATGCAAGGATGTTCTTCCCCTCTCTGCCTGTGTCCTCACATAACTACTCCCTCTCCTCCTGTGCTGCTCATCAGTTTGCCCAGGCATGTCTTCTGTTATCACCTTTTACATTGCCTTTGAGTTTTCTGTCTTCCTCAGGCATTCATTCCTAGTGACCCCTTAGTTTAAACCTGAGGTGGACCTTTCTGTATTGCAAAAGACATGCTATCATCCATTCTTGCAGTTCTTTTTAGGGTTTTAGAAAGCTATGCCTTGGTCATATCAACCACAGCTCAGCCTTTCCTGCTTGGACTATGGAGCAGCTGAATGTGCTTCCCATTTGTGCATCAGACACCAATGTTTCAGAGGATGCAGGAGTCCAGGCATATCCTCAAGTCAGCCTTTTTCTAGTCGTTAACTCTTGAGTATTGTGCTGGACCACAGCCGTGTGTGTCCTGGAGAGCAGAGCAACCCTGGATCTGGTTCACTATGTTGATCTATGGGTCTTAAACTCCAGACTCCATGTCAGAGGTACCTTCTGGCTCATCCAAAGTGCTTTCAGGCATGTAAAAGGGGTCTGAGCTTTTCTACCAAGTCATACACTATAAAAAGCCAGATAATGCTCTCAGCAGAAAGAGGCAGAACAGGATGCAAACAAGAAAAGGGCAGATGCCAGCATTTCCAGAGATCAAGGCACCTCTGTTGTAGGAAAACAAATAAATAAGAACTGAGCTTTAGGCAAGGTTTGAGTAGCTTTAGAGTCAGTCTGGAATCTTGATCCACTCAATCCAGTGCTGCTGATGCCTCTAGCATTGTAAACTCTGCTCCCTTAAATGTCACTTCGGAAGGTGAACAGATGGGAAGTGGAGCTAGAAATACATAATTATGTTAGATTTCTTTTAAGAAAAAATAATTTTTAAAAAATAATTCTTCCTTGCAGGCCCTAATCTGACCTGTGTTCTTTTCCTTCCACTCTTAAATCTAACAGAATCCTGATCTGGTGCACTTCAGTACATCTTTGTCAATTTAAGCCAACAGCTGAAAGAAAGACCCAACTCAATGAATGATATATATTTCACAGAGCTACCAGGAACATTTCAGCAGGCTCACTCAGCTGGAGCTGCAAGTTTCTTCCAGAGTGTACCTTTTGAGACTGCCCCAGTAGTAACCAGATTTCAGACACGTTCATGTCTCTGGCACAAGCAGCAGCCTGGGAAGCGAGAAAGCAGTAAGAACTGAATGTGGAGAATTCTTCAATGAACCAAAGAAGATTTGCTGTAGTATCTCCAACTAATGTGCAAAAATCTGTGTGTTTGTGTATGTAGCCAGGAGGTGGCTTGGGTTTAAAACTCCTGGCAAAGCCTTTGCATGCAGATTATGAGTGTGCAGATTATAGGAAATAATGGGGAGAACAGAAAGACTCTTGCTTCCCAATGGGGGCAATAACCAAATTCCTTCATCTTATCAACCTAAATTTTCAAAACTGACAAGCAACTTGGGATGCTAATGCTTCAACAAACCCATGGCTATATAGCCTAAAGAGAGTAGTTTCTCAAAGGCAAACCTATTAAACACATTGCATAGGAGCTCCTACTCTCATGTTCCTTGCTAACAGCAGTTGTGTCTCCTCCAGAGCTCCTTGCCGATCTGAGGTCAGGCCCACCTGCAACATCAAGTGCCTACATGGTAGAGAGAGGGCAGGACTGCAAAAATAGTGCTTAGTAGTCAACATATGCTCACTCAAGGGTCACATCCTAGCTTTGACTTTGCACCATAGCTGTTCTGCCGTAGCAAGATTTGCTACACGAGTGCACGCATAGCATCCTTTTTGGAAACAGCAGAGCTCTGCAAAAACCTTGGAAACCAGGAAGAACAAATGTCTCTGAGTTCACACCCCTTCTGTGTAGCAGCCTGCATCAGAACTAGCATGCTGACACTACTAGGTACAAAGAGAGGTAAAGATGCTCCAGGTAGATGTAAAACAAACATCCTCAAATATCTTTTAACCCCTCCTCCATGGTCTGGGACAAGGGCTATCTGGTGTACTTGATACCAGTTAGCACTACAAAGTCCTGCTCTGTATCTGGTGTCCTGAGCTGGCACCAGTGTGGGACATCAGTGAATTACCAATGGTGAAAGACTTGACAGCCCTGCAGTGACACTTGGGAGGTTTATTTCCCTTCTAGTTTGTGACTACAAGCTGATAGACATGCTGGGAATTCATAGTTCCCAGTTGCCATTTGAATAGATATCACAAAACCTTTCACCCCAGAGTTATCTATTATTTATTTATTATTATTTATTATATTTTTCCACCACAGATTTATCCTCTTCTGATTCCCAAGTTCCCCAGATCCTCCTATCTCCTGTCATTGAAGATACTTGGGGAAAGAATTGGAGAGGGGAATAAGTAGTGTAATTCTGTAAATAATGTAATTATTTGCAGTTTGAGTAGCACTGTCGATCTATGAACCTACCTGAAAACTTGATTCTGTGGAGGGGTTGTTCGTGGGGGAAGGTATTTTTTTTCTTCCCACTGATTTGTGTCTGCAGAGAAATGAGTAAAGCATTTCAGACGAACGTGGCATAGAAAAAAGAACATATGCTGTACATGCATTTAAATAGCATTTATCTTACTTTTCACTGACGTAGTGGTGAAATATGTTCTCTTTGCTTTCAAATTTTAGGGACGAACAGATGGTAGAAAGCTTAGTTTTGGGTATTATGTCCATCAAAATAACCTGTATTGCAAGTACCTCTTACTATAATTGGGGATTTTAGCTGCAGTAGAATCTGGACTCTAGGAAATGTCCCCTGCAGAAGTAATATGCCAAAAAAAGGGCTGAATGTTGTCCTATCTATGTAATTTTTCCCCAAAAAATATAGTTCTTAATGGTGTGATAAGAAATGCACTCGTGGTTTTGGCCCTGCATTGCTATGGATGGAGTAAAGCCCTAGGGACCCAGTTTCTGACCTGACTCCTACCCCTTCCCAGCTCCAAATCCTGTACCACACCTCCAAATGCATTTACTCAGCACCACAGGGATGTATGAAAAGAGAAACACAAAGATTTGCTTGAAGCTTCTCTTTCAAAAAGAAAAGCCCAACAGGCCAAAAATTTTGCCTCAGCTATTTTGAATATTCCTACAAATTCTGAAATTCCCAATGCAAAATGGGTTTGGATGCATGTTCTGCCCCAGCCACCCTGTTCTGAATAACTCACATTGTACCAAACATGTAGGGAGTGAGGGATTCTGGTATTGTATGAAAAAAATGTAGTTAAACACTGTACAGTAAGCCCAATGCTTTGCTTAATGCACTGCAAAAAGGAACAACTTGGCTCTGGAATTAAATGAGCTTTCTGGGAGAAGGATCATGTCAAATATATATTTATGGTATAACTAGTGTGATGGGAACCTCATCTGATGTGTGCCTCTAGGAAGGAAATGCTTATGTACCACCATGTTTATACAGTCATGTGAATGATCTCGTGGGTTTATATATAGACAGGCAAAATCTGAAATATTCAAAAGCTGTCTTGCCCAATTTTAGAGTATTTTCATTTTGTTTGTTTTTTTTCCCCTCTCTATTTTTTTGGTTTAGTATTATTTTGTTGTGGGTCTTGTTTTGGTTTTGGCTCTGCTCTGCCTGTTCTGCTCCTCAGCACTTTTTCTGGTTCAGTGACTCAATTTCTAATCTCTTTGGTGAGTGTGTGTTTTGCATGAATTTAATACCTGGTCAGCATTATCCCAGCTTCATGGAGGAGGGTCTCTTATGCTGCTGTTTCATTCTTGCAGCTCAGATTCAGGTTAGTTAATTGCACAGAAGGGATCCTCCAGCAATGCGTTTAGGGACTTAAAAAAAAAATATAAAAAAAAATATATATAAAAATCCCAGGAGGGAAATGTATAATTCCAGCCACTTTGCTGGAAGGGAGCCCAACACAGCAGCATTTAAAAAGTCACCATTTGCCAGTAATAGCTGCAGAGTGGCAACAGTGGTGCAGTCTTCTCCCTATGCTCTGAAAAAGAAATAACTGCCTCAAGGATGCTAAAAATAATTATGGGGAAGATACTTCAGACACATCCCTCATTTTTAGAGATGTCAATAATTTTTAGTCCCAAAATTACAATGTACAATCAATGTCCCTCCCATTCTTTTACCTTCAGGATTATTTACCTCGCATCTAAAAACATAATAAAAAAATAAGTGATAGATAGAGATGCTTGCAGAGAAGGAATCCAACCATATTTTGTTTACATACATAAATATTTCTTTTATTTAGTGTGGACTGTATCTCACATTTGGGCCCTGTTAGACTGAGAGCTATTGTTCTCATTTTATACACTGAAGTGTGTATTTGTTTAAATTAAAACTGGGGGCTCAGAGACCCGTAAAATGTTTAAACATGAGCACCATTATAAATTGTCTGGTGTGTGTTTACCATGGCCCCCCGCTGCTTGATATGAAGTTACTTAATTGTGCTTGTTTGCATCATCTGTTCTATAATGCTAACAGCATTTTATTCATGTAGTAGGAGCTTATGTTTTTGCATAAGGAGGAGATATTTTTTTATTGTCTGTGATGGAGCAGGTTAAAAATTATGCTTTTGATTCTTTTTTTCTTTCTTTTTCAAAAACATGGCAACTTTTTTAATAGTGAAATACTGAAAATGTTTTGAAAGGGATTTTTTTTTCCTGACAAAAATGCAGAAATTTTGGAAACAGAATAGAGAATTTTCACATCTTATTACAGCAAAGAAAAAATAAATATCCATTTTCATCCTTTTTGTTTCCACTGTGGTTCTGACATTATGAGTGGTTGTTTTAACCCAAGGTGCTGCCTCTGGGTGTTTTGGGTTGCTACAAATGTTACTGCACCAGATCTAAATTCCTTTAAGGATAATACACGTAAGGGGGAGAGGACAGGAACTACACCTCTATAATGTAAAGGGTGAGGGTCAGGAGGAGGGAGCCAGGCTCTTCTCAGTGATGTCCAGGGATAGGACAAGGGGGAATGGGTGCAAGTTGGAGCACTGGAGGTTACAGGTGAACATAAGGAAGAACTTTGTCACTGGAAGGTGACAGAGCACTGGGCCAGGCTGCCCAGAGAGGCTGTGGAGTCTCCTTCTCTGGAGACATTCAAACCCTGACTGGATGCATCCCTGTGTGCCCTGCTCTGGGTGGTCCTGCTCTGGCAGGGGGGTTGGACTGGATGAGCTTTCGAGGTTCCTTCCAACCCCTGACATTCTGTGATTCTGCTTCTCTGAGGGTGTTACATAGATCTCTGATTTACTTTCATATAAGCACAGCTTTGTTCTTTGTATGGTATACATTAGTATATATGATGTTCAATAAATAATGTGGTTATTCCCTATTCAAGCCATAAAATCCAGCGCAGTTTGGCTCAGATTTGGCTGCAGGCACTTGCACCAGCGAAGGCTCTCACCAAGCACACCACGGCTTTTAAAAACATACAGGTCAAGTGTGCTGAGATGTATGTTCAAAGGACAGAAGGATAAAAGCTGAAGCTGTTTACAGAAATCTTTGGCAGTAAGACTCAAAATACAGGGAAACGGCAACGTTCTTTCAAGTTCTAATCCCCATCCACGCTGGATTTGCCAGGTTGGAGCACGCGTAGCTGGGCTTGTGTTGGGGCAGATCCACGCTCACTCTGTGGGTGCTTGATGAGCTTTGCAGCCTTTTGATAGAAAGGTTTATTAATTGAGCTTCTTCCTTTGGAAAATTGTGGTGTAGGACCTAAAATCCATAGGTAACACTGGGGAGTGTAAGAGCATGAGAGCAGCCAAACCAAGAGCCCCATGTCTACCTTTGTCAGTCTTGGGCACAGAGACATGGGCCAGGTAAGGGCACATCCCTCCTACCGTCTCCCACCTACAAGAAATCTGCATTAAAGCATCTCTTTGTGTTTAGTAGTCTCCAAATTTTGTTTGCTCCTTTATCAGACCTCTCTCCCTACACTTGTCTTAGAGAACTGATCCCAGCTGTGTTACCCCAGCAAACACAGTCATGACACTGTCCAAACATGTCTTTTTATCTCCATATACAGATCTACACATGGCTGTAAAAGACCTCCCACAAGTACCTGGAGATGTTTACCAGCTCCTAACTGATAACCAGACTTCTGCCATCTCCTAAAATCCACCTCTCCCTCCCTCCTTGTCACAAGGGTGGCTGAGCAGCCAGTGTCTTTATTCTGCAGCTCCTCTTAACTCCAGCTCCAGCATGACCTCTTGACCTGTAATTTTTGGAAGTGATTCAGCCTCTTTCTTTCCAGTCTCCAGGGGTTAAGGGTGGAGGTTACAGCTGTAAAGGGCTTTATAGCAAACACAGCTTTGTGTAGTCTTTGTAACCACATTGCTCTTCGTAGCAGAAATAGGTTGGGGCAAGAATTCAAATGTGAAAGCCACTGAGCCGAAACTGCACAGATTTCCTTGTAGTTCACCAGGACCCAGTGTAAATCCACCCTGCTCCACAGAAATTATACTCTTTCCCATTTTCTGAGAATAAAAGAACACTGGAAACAGGAGTTTTCACCACTGCCTGTCTACAAGCATGTGCTGTGTTACCCCATTACTGTCACTCAATCCAATCCTTGGGATACACAAAATTTTGTCCAAATACTTTTGGGCAAGTTTTGTATGAAGCACAAGAGTTGCTAGTTAGGTCTGGATGAGCTGGGGAATGCAGTGAAACCATGCCTATCAGAAGCTCACAGATGAAATATATCCCTCTAAGAGATGATACAAACATTTCCTTACTGGCAAACCAGATTTTAAGCCTAAACAAAATGACATTATTCCTTTAAAGAATTCCTATTTCCCTCCTACCTTGAAACATCTTAAAACCCTTCTGCTTAACAATTCCAACTGCATGACTTCAGTGTGTCAAGGTTATCTATAATTTCTTCATTTCCTTTCAGAAGGGCTTCCTACCTACACGCTACATCATGCATCTTTTATTACCACCTTAACGTATTTATAAAATATTGATAATTCATTCCAAATAGCTTTGCAAATGAAGCCATGTGGCATGGTATTCCCTTCAATTAGCAGCATGTTTGCCTGTTTACTGAAACAGCCCCATATTCAGAAGCTGGTCCTGAAAACGAGCCTTTAAAATAAGCTCTTGTGTATTTTACTTCTTGTGCCAATTTTTGCCTCCAGTTACATTCACCATATACCCTGAGTAATATTTATTTTTTGTTTCATTCTATGACGTTGCTCTCCACTTACACTGCACTAACTGGGGGACAGAATGGGGTTTGTGGGGCTACTCTGGGTTTTTTTCTGCAGCAGCAGAGTGCAGGGTAGATTTAGCAGAGACTCACATTGCAGTAACTGAGAGCAGCAGGGGGTTGCTCTGGGTTTGTTCTGGAGAACTGAAGATGCAGTAAGGTTGGTCTCCATTGACTCCAGTAGAGCTGAGCTTTGAATTGAGCACCCAATGTGTAAATTAACACCTGGAATTAATTTAGCATCACACTTGCTGATGAGAAAATAGAAATGATAGTTTATAAAACAAAGAAACACACGATTCAGGGGAAAGAATAAGTGATAAGGAGGGCTTGTTGAAAGACTGAGCTGCAGTCTCTTTCATAAGGCAAGTTTGTTGTTAAATTTAATGGGCTATAGGTGTTGATTGGTAGAGTCATAAAATGAACTGTTAATTTGCTATTCTAAGAGTGGAGAAGCTAAATTATGCAAATTGCTTTTAAAACTAGTCTGCTCCCAGCATACAGTATAACAAGGTAACATGGCCCTTTCCACACCATTATTTTTAGGACTCTTTCCCACCACCATCGTTGGTAAATATTAAAGCTTTGAAGTGCTGCAAGGCTTTGATTCCCTCTGGTCTGCACTCTCACCAATGCAGCTCTGTTAGGTGCCACCACGCTGCGTCAGCTCAGAAAGGGGCTCCATTTTGTCACCTGTGTTTGAGCACCTACATGAGTGAGATTTTAAACTGACAGCCCAAAGGAGACAGAGACTCTCCTTGCTTTCAGAATGACATGCAGGGAGAGAGAGACAGAGCTGGGAAAACCAGCGTGTGCCTTGGTGACTATGCAGACTTCATTCATCCTCTTCACAGCTGCAACCACATCGCTCAAAGAATAGACTGGGAAGGTGTCAGCATTTACACTGTATGAAGAATGAAATGTATCCTGCCAGATGTGGTGTTTCCAACACAGCTATGAAAATGTCAGCCCCGGTAAGCTCAAAATGAGCACCTGAGCAGATGAAACACAGAGCACATTAGAATCAGCATAGACAAGGTAGTGCATTTGAGCACGATATAATAAATAACAAGTGTGTGCTGTGGATGTGCAGAGCTGTCTCTCAGCATAATGCTGAAACATCTCAGATCTGATGTGTGAGTTGTCCTGGGCTTTTCGTGCCACGGACATGATGTTGGCACCAACCACAATGCTGCAAACTTTGAAACTCTGTCAGCTATGATATCAAATTTGTTCCACACTTCTGTTGAGTTAGCCAGAGTTCATCCTGAGGCCACCTTCTACTTCAGGGGAATGGAAAAGGTAGCATCTAGGTCAACACTTGGACTTCCTTGGTTGGTGCCCTAAGTATGTCATTCCTAATATTTATCTAGTGGCCAAGTATATATAACAATTCCTTATCTTCCCAGGCCCCCTGCCAGTTTCTGGGACACACGTGGCTTGACCAAACACATTTGTTGCAGAACTTTGGGATCACTGTCTGACAGTCCCAGAGAGGGGACAGACAGCAAGGACATGAACATTCAACTTCATAACCTGCATCAGCCCCCAGGATGAATGAAACAGCTTGCACCCACTGTCCCAGGGCTCTCAACAGGATCCCTTGTCACATTTTTGAGATTTCTTTTGGAACCGTAGCACTTAGAGCTGTAATTTATTTTTTAAGAAATGTGAACATCTGGATTCTTCAGGGAGAAACTAGATATACCACATTGACTGTAGACTAGATTTTCTAGCTGTTTCAAACTGGAAGTCTTTGTAGGTTGGGGGATTGCAGCATAGATGAAGACTTTTTCAATATCCATAAAAAATAACTTCCAAGTGAACAATATTTCTACCAAAATGGCTTTTTTTTTTTTCTTTTCAGCGAGTTAGAGTAATTTGTGCTGGTAGGCGAGCAGAATTCTGCATCTAATATTGACACTGAGGAGAAGTATAAAAGCTATTACACCCAGTGCCAATAGCTTCTCTTTTCTAATCAAAACAATGTCAAATAAGTAAGAGAATAGGAATGAAATAAGCCAGTTCTTTCCAACTCACCCATCTCTATAAACCAAGTAAGGAAGTGTGATATTTGGAGCAACCAACTATGAGGTCTTGCAAAACCCTGTGGTTTTCTTGTGTGTTCTTTGGGGTTTTTATTATTGTTATTATCATACTCACAACTGTTAAGTGAATTGCTGAGGTTTCAGCTGAACATCCAGCAGAAACATGCCTAGGGCAAGAACAAGGTTTATTTATTTAACTTCAGAAATCAGGAAGGGAGGGAGGATCTCTGATACCTGTCCATCTTCAGCTAAGCATCGCCCATCTGTTGATTTGGTCAATATCTGTTCCCTCAGCACATCTGTGCCTGGTTCATCTGTCCCCACAAGACCCTCTGCCCTCCTGCCTTGTGCACCTTCAGGTGAGGAACTTTAGCCCAAATGCCTCAGGCACTGCTGAGGGAGCAGCATGGCTGATGTGTTTTGTTACTGTTATTTTCTGTTCCATATCAGCTGGGAAGGAGGTTGTGTATGCAGTGTAGTAGATGACTCATTTTGACTGGTTAAGACCAAAGCACCTAGAGTGCAGCCATCCCTAGTAAAACTGCAGCGATCTCCATTGAGGCAAAGACTCTTTATATTGCTAACAAACCATCTGTGAGAGTTGTGGGTACTTTTCCAGTTAAATCTGCAATGAGCAGAAACAACTGAAAGCTCAGCTTCTTCCCTCAGCTGCGTCTTGGGCTCAGAGTGAGCCCAAGGCAGCCTCTCAAGGGCTGCAAAAGGAGCTTGATTGTCCCATGGCCAGGCCAAGACCCTTTTCAGGATGCAAATATCTCTCCTCAGTGTTATCCCTTACCAGGGATAGGGCTCACACAGAAGTTGATGGGAGCCCCCACATTAACACTGAGGAGATCAGCCCCGTGTGCACTTGGAATCATCTGGTGCTGAGGGGGGTAACTCCAGGCACAGGAGGGACATAGCCCCCCAGGAGCACACAGGCTGTGTCCCACAGCAGTGTCCCACCACCTCCACACCACCAGTGGAGGACAAAGTGCAATCCTAGTCCACAGTGCTCTGCAGCTCCATTTCCCAACTGGTTTTGAGACCGCTCTGCTCTAATTCAGATTTGCTGCAATCTCTTCTCCTTTGATTTTTGGCCACTTTTTGTTCCCTAGACCATCCCTTCCCAGGGTAAGAGGTGGCACAGGTGGCTTTGGCTCCCCAGTGGCAATGGGAAGGGGCAGAGGGGCATGAATCTTCTTCCTGAGGCAGCTCCCTGTACAGGGGGCTTCTCATTGCCCAGCTATCAGCATTCAAATCAAATGATTTTCTATAACAAGGGGCTGGACTCTCACACCTCATTTCTTTTCATTACATCTTTGATTAAACACTTCCTTTTAAGTACACCTGCTGATATCAGTGGTTCTAAGTAGCAGGCTCCATGTTAATATTTTGGCATCATTGCTCTGAGAAGCCCCTTATATCTTGAATAGCTTTGTTAGGTTCAGCTGTATTTCTCAAAGAGAAAGAGACCTCCCAGCATGGGTTGGAGGACACCAGAGTTCAGCCATCGGCCTGAACTGGACTGCTCCAGACTTTCTTGAAACTTAGTATGTTCATTGCCATTTCATTGATTATTAAATGCAGAACTAATTTTTTAGAAATAAACAAATAGTTGCTCTGTTATATTTTATATGCTGGTATATTATTATAGTAACAGTATTGTGGTTATTCTATTTTAAATTAATCTGTGTATGAAATAGAGGGAAGACAGATGCTAATTGGGGGATTTATTCTTAACAAAACCAGAGGTGGCTGTCCTGTACAGTGCTATCGGTAAGGCAGGCTGGGTGGTGCAGACTCTGCCCTTTCCACCACTGAGTGACCAGGCTCATGTCATCTGGAGCTGCTCAAACTGCTTTTTGTGGTCCCTAGAACAAAGCTATCCACCAACCATGGCATTGCTCACAGGGGTTACAAGCAATGCAGGCCATTTATTGTCCAAATGTTGATGTACTTTGCTGTAAAAGGAGAAAAAGGATCACATTTAGTTCCCTAAATTAGGAGCCAGGAGTCCTCCCGTATGTTCCTCACTCCCTTGTCCCTAAATACATGGTAGGGTCTAGGGTCACAGTGGGACACAGCAGATATATTGGCTCTTTCCTTCCCCTTGTCCCCAGGGATGAGTGGGACCAGACAGGGAGTCAGGGACACATCTTTAAGCAGTGCCAATGCCACTGCACACTCTGCTGAAAAGCAAACCACTCTCATCCTGCAAATATTTGCCTCCTGCGTGACACGGGGACACTCCTGAGTGTGTGTGGCACAGGGAAAAGGAATGGATCTCTGAGCACTATTTACCTGGCTTGCCTGACCTCTGACTGGCAAACCAGGCACACAGAATGGCACAGGCTGATGTGTCTGGCTGCTCTGCTCTGCTGGAAGAGAGCATTTTTCCTTCTCTCAGGTGTAGCTCCATGTTTTTCTTCCCCTGGTTTACTTCCATGTCAGTAAAAATATTTCACACTGCAGCGGTGAAATGAGTTTGTGCTGTCTCACTGCCTGCCCTGGCTCTGTCTCAGGGTGATGTTTCCTCTCCCCTAGCAGTATGCTCCTGCTTTTGATGTTCTTGCATACATGGATTAAGCTGTGCAGGAGTTGAAGGAGGCTACCTGCTTTTTTTTTTTTTAATCTAATCCTAGATTAGCCAGAACTGGAGATGGAAGATCAGTCCAAGTGAACTTGATTAGCGGGTGCTCGGGAGATCTGGATTTCACATGGTGTTGTGCAGTCACTTGAACTATAATCCCAGCCCAGTGCTTAATGATATAAACAGTGCTAATAACTCTGGGTCACCTGTCTGGGGAAGACAGATAAGGAATTCAAAATTATGCACATTACCATAGGTAATCTACTACCAAATACTGTTGAGTAGAGACCTTGATTTTTATTTTATTCCCCTTATGTTCTCGACCTGATTGCACAGCAAACAAATTGGAAATTCAGGATTAAAGGGTCTGCTAATTCAAATTGATCTACAGCCTCCAGCACCTTGTTCCCTGCAGAAGGTGTAAATGGATCCTGATATCCACCCTGTGACAACAAATCTCAAGCCTCCTCTGCTGCATTATCAGGAATAGGGTAGAAAAGACTATTTTCAGTGACACCAGGAAAAAGAAAAGTTTGCAGAGGGAGCAGGTGATGTTCTGCTTTATTGTATCAGACAATTATTTGCTAGCAGTTAATATCCACAGTACTATTCCTGTCCTTACAAACCAAACAGTAGCTTCAGCTTGAAAGTCATGCTTAACTTTCAGGACAAAATGCAACCCTGGCCTTTGTAGAGAGCTGGACCTGCAACAACCTCTAGTGTCAAGCATTGGGCAGAGACTCCAGACTGTAGGGAAACCTACAGCCTCTCCCACTGCTTTTTAGACTGAGGATTGGGAGGGCTGCACAGCACGGTGGAGGATGATTTATTTAAAACCTGACCTGGCAAGAAAACCAGACCCAGCACCCTAGTGTGATCTTTATGGATATAACTCTGGCCTCTTTCCTAAGAGAAGAGTGGAAATAGTAAATAGATAAAATAGAGGGAATAAATGAACATATTTAAATGTCTAGTGCTAAAACTGACCAGTATTTGCAGTGCTGTAGGCAGGGGGCCAGCTCTGGGGAAACACCACAGGCCACCTGGACATGTGGGACCTCCTCTGCAGCCACACAACAGCCTGCAGGTCTCATGTAAGGACAGTCCAGGTCACAGCAGCCTAGCCCTGGCACATGCAGATCTCATTATGGGGACATTGTATTTTTTTAGTTTTTCCTCCTTGCAGGGACGTAAATTGCTTTGGGCCAGGTGGATTCACCTGCCACCTCTTCAGTGAGCTTGCAGGGTGAGGTTGGGCTAGCATGGCTTATTTTTGGGTCTGATTTCTGAGCCCACGTTACAGCTGCCACCCACCGGGCTGGGAACTGCAGATGAAAAGTGCCCTTTGAGCAAAGTGAAAATAAAGAGAAAGCAGTGCTGTTACTGTAGATTACATTTCTCTCTGCTGCTAGCCATGTGACAGACAGACTGTGTTTCTCTATTTGTACCTGGAACGTTCCAATTTCTCCCGATAGTCTTAAAACCTTATTTTTAAATCTTTCTTTTGACACTTACACAGTGTGACTTGATTTGATAAATAAAACCTTCTGGTGCTGTTGTTCAGGTCTGAGATTAAATGCTTGATGCTCTACATAAGGAAATGCTTTTGATGGGTGAATTTAATAGCTGTTGGTTACTGGCAAGGACTAAGTTAATTGCAGACAGTCCAATTCACAGGTGAGTAGTGGTAGGACCACATACCCAAGTCTGTGAGCACAAAAAGACCCCTCGCTTTGGATTGTCTCTGCTGAACATCGTGTCTCATGCTGTTCATGATAATTTGATGGCATTTTATTTATAAGAACAGAACAAGCAAAGTTACTTTTCCAGTAACTCAGAAACGACACAAACTAATTTTTAAAATTTATTGTGGAAGATATTTTTTATTGCTCTGGAGCAGGGAGAGCCATATCTGAGTCATCCTTCTTGCTGATTATGTCTAGCTGGTGAATAATACTGCAGTCTACCGTACAAATTTTACATCTCAAAGCTCTTAATACATCTCAAAACATTTAAGACATGCTGGTTGGTGTAGTTATCTCCTTGTTGCAGATGTGGAAACTGAGGCACCCGGAGGATTGGAGTGCACAGCATCCCCAGCTGCATCTGCATCAGAGTGAGGGCAGAAATGCAGGATTGGACCACTTCCCATTTGAGCTTGCTACTGGAGTTTGTTGCTTTATTCATGATGTTAATAACTATTAACATTGCAGTGGCCACTACAGGCCTGCAAACGAACCCATCTCACTGGGTCCTTCATGTAGTCCTGGCTGGGCACACTCCATGTCCCAAGAGGCTCCTGATGCTATAGGAAAGGTAGATAAGGGAAAGCAGAGAATGACTCCCTTGGCTTTGTCTCTCGATACCTGTGAATATGGTCCTGTCTTGTGCTATCTTGCAACAGTATCATCAACCCAATAGACCACATATTCTAACTCTTGGCCTTTTTGTTTAGTGAAAGAATAGTGGGTTTAATTTAACTTTATTTCATTAAGTGAATCTAATGTTACATATTTCAACTGTTCATTTACCAAATTTCTATACATTATGGCTCATGTTGTCCTTCCTATAACAACTCTGCAGTCATGTTCCATGCCAGTTCTGCCCTGTACCTATGAGACTAGTTGGAGAATTAGAAATTATCCATAGCCCAGCAACACAGAAATGCATGTGCATGCACAACCCCATTTAAACTTAGGCAGGGAAGGTTAAATGCTATGCAGTCTGTATCACTGAGATACAGTAAATTCCTTTGCAGAGGTATGAGCTTGTCTGATTCTGCGGAAAAAAAATAGCAGCATCAAAAACATGACACACAGAGGTCAAGGCAACATTAATCCATGAGAACTGTGTGTTACAGTCAGCTCTCTCCTTATGCCGGGTTTGATGAAGACACTTTATCTTTTTAACTAAACATATATATGCATACTTAAACATCTATATAGTTTTAAGGTTTGATTTGTTATGTATTGTAGTTGTTGCTTTTGGTCTGTGTTGGTAATAGGGATCTTCAAATTCCTACATGTTTTGGGTCTGGCTACTTCAAATATTGAATCTCATCCTAGGAATGATCACTTTGTTGCAACTGCATTGGTACAGCTCATCTAATTTCTTAAGCCTACTTTGAAAGTGGGTAAACTGAGGATAAAACGAGAGAGGTGACTTATCCCCTGTCACATGAAGAAGCAACAGGTGATTGTGCAGTGGATCCAAGGAGTCCCAGCTTGTGCTTGAACTTCTGGCCATTTTGCATCCCACCTTTTATAAGTTTCACTATGAACCTAGAAGAGTTTCACTTTCATATTGATTTTCCTGGACTCAGTCCCCTAGTTTTAAAACTACTGAAGTGGTAAAATACCTCCTGGCATTAAGGGCAAACAGACTCAGCTGTTGTCATGAATGCTATTGATCAAAGATCACTTAAACTAACAACATTACATCATGTCACCCCTGCTAACCAATTTGCTTAAATTGTCCATGTGTACCTGCACCAGTTCCCCAAGACAAGGCAGGATAATACTTATGGAAATTCCTGCCATATAAATAATATGGGATGATTATAACCATATAGATCTTGGCGAAAGGTCTTGCTTAAGGAAACTCATACTCAGTCAATTCCTGGAGATTTTCAACACAAATAATAATGCAATCCACTTCCTGGCCTCTTGCCTGAACCCTTCACAGTTTCTGTTCTGCTCATGGACTTCTGCATTTTATAAGCACTTTCTTTTATCTAACCCTGAGAGTTCATCATGTTTTATTTACCCTTCTTTTAGGTCTACCTATACATTTCCAGCTACACAAAAATCAATAAACGCATCGCTAATTTTACCTGGAAAACAAAATAATTACTAGAGAATCAAATACAGTTGGTTTTGAAGGCTGGTATTGAAGGATTCTTTTTTGTTTGGGAGGAGGAGGGTTTAGAAACTTGCTTTTTTTGTTGGTTTTTTGGCAATCAATTATTGGCACAAGCATGGATTTTAAACATCTATGTATTCAATTATGTTACAGAGCCATTATTTTTACAACTGTTTTGATTTGTACAAAACTTTTATAATAGATGTAAAATTAAAAGATAGCTTGATTTTTCTGCAGCAATTTCTCAATGAAGCCCTGGAAAAGGCAGGAGATTCCTAGGCTGGCTCTAGGGAAGTTTCAGAATGCTTAATCACAGCCTATAATGGGGGGTGGGAGGGGGAACCAAGGTCTTGATAGTAGGACATCGCTTTGAACCGGGGATCACTTGACAATATTATCCACCCTGCTCCAAATGTTCAGTGATGTTGTGTAGCTTGCAACCATACTCTGTGCTTCTATTTCCCCATCTGTAATGGCAGGCTTCTTTATATTGACCCCATTTGCCCAGCAATGAGAATATCCCAGCATTGCTGTGTTTATGTCTCAGCCTTTCCTTTCGGTGTACTTTCCACCTTCCCATTATTCTTGTTTGTTTAGGTCTGTGACATGGAATATTTCAGAAAAGATAGATATTTTCCTTGTGTGTGTACCTAGAGAATAGCAAATGAACATGCTGCATAAATTTTAAAAATAAGTAAGTAAATTAAATAAATATTCCAGAGCAATCAGTCTGCTAGCAGAATCTTTCAAAAGCACAAAAAATATTCAGGGGAGAAATAACTCTCAGTCCATCTATTTGATTCACTCATAAGAAAAAAAAATCACTTGCTCTTAATTCTGAATGTAAATGTGCTTTGGACCAGATCCTGAGAGATGCTGAGCTCTGAGTGTTAGCCTTTGGGCAATAAGCACCTTCATCCTCGAGTGAATTCGGTGGGAATTGAGCATCCTCAGCACTTCGCAGGATTGTGCTCTCTGTCAGGAGACTATCAGCAGAGCTTGGGTGCTTATTTGGAAAGAGATACTTCATGTCTTGGCATGATAATAACTAGATCTAGGAGTATCCCCCTGGAAGTAGGTACTTGCTTTAGATCTCATAGACATTGTCTTAATTGTACACTAAATCAGTGCTAGATGGAAGACAGTTGAGCCACAGGCAGCAGAGCAGACTGCACTGGTCTCTGGCGATACTGTGCATTATCAACACCAACCAAATGCTTTCTAAATAAGGTTTGTGGGTTTTATTTTGCTGGGTTGTTACTCAGAGTGATCTGTTAATGCATCTCTGAGCTTGATTTCCTTTATTTCCTTTCTTCCTTTTTTTTTTTTATTATTTTTTGTGGATAATAATCAACTTGGAGAGGGGTTTTAAAAGGAGAAAAGGTTATTTCACTGGCATCAATTTTTGCATTAAATGTGCACTTGGCCAAATGCCAAAATATTTAATATCTTTGCCATCTGTCCCAGCTGAATACAGTTTAAGATTTATTGGTTTTCTTTTTTTTTTTTTTTTTAATTTTGGCTTGAGACAAGGTTAAGACTTCAAAAAGAAAAGAAGCATCTTTCTCCTCCAATGGCATCACAAGCTTTGGCTAAGACAAAACCGCTTCTTGACAGGCAGCTGGTGCCAACAGTCTAGGGCTATAAATGATCTTTTTGGAAATGCTTTCTCCCCTGGTCACCTACGACTGCACACATCCTATCTGTGTGTGTCAGGAAGAGACACTGTGTGCAGAGGGTTATTCTTTTCAATCACTGGGATACCTCATTAGAGAGATTCATTAATGTATCAGAGGTTGCAGTCTGTGCTGGTTTCAAACAGATCTGGGGCTTTCCAGTCTGCCCTCCTCCTCCTCCAAGGTAAGGACAGCACCAGAGAGGTAATTCAGGAGCACAAGGAGATCTCGGTGAAGATGCTTCATTGTCTGCCAGCTCTTTGGAGGAAGAATTGAGGTTTTTTAGTGTCTAGCACACCGCAAAAGCGGTTCCTGGGTGATGACAGGGATCTCTGGGCAGGAGCCCAACAGTGTTAATAACAAAACACTTCAGCAGTTGCTTGGGAGCTTCCTTCCACGTGGTGCAGAGGAAGGGGAAGATGGTGTTTCCTAACGAGGAGGACCACCAGCCCAGAGGCAGCCTTTGCTGAGCCATGGGGCTGATGGCCAGGTTTGCATTCTATAGCTGCAAACCTGCGCTATGTAACTTAGTGTTAATGACTGCCACTTTTCTCCATCACCTTTTCAGCAAATCCTTACCAAGGGACACAGAGACAAAAGCCTTCTTCAGCCACAGCAGTGATCAAGGTTCAGTCAAGGGCCAGTCCCTCTCATTTTATTCTAGCTTGCTATCTGTTTTAATGACCTCCTGCTTTAGCAAGTTCTGCAGCTTGAGTTCAGCCACAGGAATTAATGGGAGCATTCAGAGGAGCTTGATTAGCTCCAGTTTTATTCACACAACCCTGAATATCACCTAAAGAAAATGCTAGGTGTATTTGTGAGCAATTATTTGTATCGTATCCACTCCCCTTCCCGTCTCCATAATGCAACCTGATTCACTTCCATGGGAACTCATGTTGTTCAGCTGAAGTGCTCTTCCCGGAGCCCAACTAACACCATGGTGCTGTGCTATGGTGTGTCATGTTCTTTGTACCATTTCATTATTGTTTTAACCTTATTATGTTATGAGAACCTTCGCATGGTTTAGTGCACTGGATAAGTGGTGCAGGTCACTAATGTACCTCTAATCTGGTAATAGATAATTAATAACGATGACAGCTTCACCATATGATCCCACTTCCCTTTGTGAACACTCCTAGTCACTTCATACCCTACTGCCAACCATCTGTTTAGAGGCTCTGCTGTAAATGATGCCTTTTCCCACATCACCCACCAAAGAAGCATCACCCCCCACACTGACCTTCACTTGCACTGATCACACCACGCATCCGTGGGTCTGCCATGAGGATTGCACAGCTCTAACGTGGTCTGTGCTGGTGTTCTTCCAGAGAAGTGGTTAGACTAATCTCCAGTTCATCATTTTGTGAAGCATATGCCGTTCAGATTGTGTGAACAAAAAGGGCCAGCGTGCTGGCTTTGTAAATTAAGTCAGATGCTTGTTTGCAGTAGCATCCCTCTTTTGACTTCAGCTGAGCTGTGCTAGTTCGTGTACACAGATCCAGCTCTGACTGCTCCTCCACCAGGCTGAAACCAGTAGCCTGCAGGAATGGCTGTCTCCCACCTATTTGGAAATTCAATAAGGTTGTCTGCAGCATAGATTCCTGCACAAGGGCAAGTAAGATTTTTCATCAGCGTAAATGTGTGTAGCACTAACACTAACAAACTTATCAAGCTGTGCATTGACAACCTGATCCCCTGTGGCAAGAAACACATGGCACACTTTCCCTGGACAGAACTGAGCCATGTTTGTTTTTCACCATCACTGCAACAGGAGGATTGCTTTAAAACATATTTATTTTCTATTTACCTTTTTTTTTTTTTTTAACCACAAAACATTTCCCTGGGCACAAATTAAAAATAACTGCAGCATTCACTGATTTTTAGGAGAAGTCTGAGCTGGAGCTTTATAACTTAGATGGGTCTTCACCATAAATCAGAAGAGCTCAGGCTTTATTTTGGTGGAGCATTCATTTCTGGACAGAGTCAGAAAAGGGCAATTTCTCCCTGAAAACCACATACATGCTGCCTGCCCAGCTCTCTGAGAGCTCTACATTTACTGAGCATGCAGAGCATATTAACTCTGCTCTTGCATGTACATCCAGCAATTTGCAGGGACGTAGCTTTTCACTCGGGGGAATCCCAGCGCAGGGGCATGGCTGGAAGCAGGCTGCTGTGGTTTTAAGATTTTGTGCCTGTCTGGGGGAGCCAAGCCCTCCTGCCTTACCCCGTGCATGGCTCCAGCAGCAGTGCTGCTTCCCACCTCCCCACAAAGGCTCCTGCTCTGGCCGGTGGTGGGGTGCACATTAGCAGCCTGGTAGGGAAGGTGCAGGTGAGCCTGCTAGGAAAGAAGGGAATTCATTCAAGGCAGAGTGAGCTGTCCTGACAGTCTGCTGTCTTTCTCCTCTATCACCATGTTTGTGCTAGTCACAGGTGCAGGGAGAGCAAAAGGACTTTGGGACAAATCACTGCAAAGCTACATCAGCAAAGTGGTTTGTCCACCTTATGAGCCACACAAGTGCCTTTGGGAGCATCCCCCAGACCTGGGTGCCAGGCACCCACCAGTGAGAGATCTGGAAATATGAAATACTTGTCCCTTGTTTTTAGGCTTTTAGCCCCAATTCACTGTAGTAGATGCAGAAAAAGTCACTGTACTGCAGCCTCCCAAAGCTTCACCCATTCAGTGACGATGCTGTATTTCTCTTTTGGAACCATGGAAAGACACACATCGTTTCCACTGTATTTATAAATTCACAGATGAACATAATGCTAATTATAAGTGTCCACCAGAATTTCCTTGGACCAAGAGCTGAGATCCTGGGCATTGCATTTTACGTGTTAGTGTTCAGACAGCCTATTGCCAAGTGACTTAGTCCTTAAATACCACATGATCAGTGTTGCTGTGAAGAATTCTTCACCTGCTGAACAGCCAGGAGCAGCACATACAGTACCGGTGCAGGTTATCCCTCTGCTGGGACTGGTTCTCAGGCCTTTTTTCTCTGGTCTGTGTAATCCTGGGCTTTTCAACTTAGGATACCAAGCTAAACTAATATTTTGGTGTGCAATAGGCTTTTGGACACTGGGATGGGGCCACCTATCCAACTTTCAAGTTCTGTTTTCTTCAGTGCTAAGCCCACGTGTTCAGATTGTCACGTGGGGTTTAGCCTCTGAAAAAAAATAAATAAAAGAGATTTGATATTTTGTATTGATTTCAACCAGAAGGTAAATATAGCAGAACAGATTCTCTGCTGGTTTATACCTTCTCAATGCAATCTCCTGGAGGTTCAATAGGATTGCTTGGGTTGGCACTCAGGTTAGAATACAGCCCCTTAATATTTGTACCAAATAAAAAAGAAATTTTCATTATTTAATATCCATTCTGAAGTTTGCTTTTCCAAATGTGCAAATACAAATCAATAAATGCTCTTCACAGATGTTCTGAGACATCTCTGAGTCAGAGAAACTCCATGGGCTCCCCACAGAGGGAAAACTACCTTCATCTTTGGCAGCAACCATAGCAAAGCAGAGGGGGAGCAGGAATTCTTTATTCTCCTTTCTGCTTGCAAGCATTGTCTATAAAGCAGGAAATTCTAGGGAGATTTTATAAAATAATCCAACATGGATAGTTCCATTTAGTTTCAATAGAAAGTCTGTAGGAAATGTTCTAGGAAGATCCATTGAGATTTCTGAGAGTAATGCATCACAGCAAATGGCCTTTTTAAAGTTTAGCAGACAGGCAAGAGAGTGCATATACCTTACGTTACAAATGAGGCCGGGGTCATATGTGTTTACAAATCAGCCCTTTATTAAAATCCTCTTTAATAGGACTTTCTTTATTGTAGCTCCTGTTGTGATTAACAGACCTGGACAGGAGAGGCAGTGGTAACAGCAGCCCATTAACTTACTGCTTCTGTGACTCTCATTGAGCCTGGAGAGAGTGACTTCCCCTAGCATTAATGAACCAAGCAGGAGAGCTCCTTCCCCAATACCTCTGTAACGAATCTGTAACCCCATTGATCCCATCCTGGCTCATGTAACATCTTGTTATTAAAAGCTCTAATTTGAAACATCAAGATACAGTCAACGATGCGAGGGCCAGGCTGTGGAGTCTCACCATTGGCTCCCATTGAATGTGTTTAGATGTTACATAGACTGTGTCTTCAGAAAGTACAGGTTTTGCCTCAGGTGCCAGTTCTTACCAAGCTGCAGCTTTTTTTTCCTTCCCCTGGAGATCTGAGACCAAGGTCCTCGGTGCTGGTGCATCCCTGCTTGCAGAGTGCACTGCCACTGACCCTGTTTTTTCTGCATTTGCTGAGAAGGTAGCTCCTGACATTCTGACCCTTTCATCTTTAGAAGGAGGTAATTTAGCCCTTGGTTAATGCTTTTATTCTAGAAGACCACCAGGGAGGTTGGCCCAATCAGCCACAGGGGACACAGGGGACCTGGGTTTGCTCCCTATGCATCCTGCTGGATGATATTGCTCAAGGCACATCATCTTGCCATGCCCCATTTGTGAAACTGTTAATAACACAGAGAAAGTGCTGGGAGAGCTTATTTCCATCAGGGTCCAAGACCTAGCAGAGGGTTTTTTAAATGTCTGTGATCATTTAAACCATGCCAACCTAGTAGCTGTTAACCAGGTACTAGGGAGCATGGGAGGCACCAGCAGCTTCCAGCGGGACTGTGGGTTGGCATTCAGTGAATGAAGAGGCCACCCATGTTAGTGTAATCCAATTCTTATGTGCCCTCACACTCACCCTCATTTATCAGCTTGTAAATTATTCTCTGCTCTGTTATCTTTGCATTTGGCTCATCAAAGCTTTGGACAAGATAAGTGTCTCACAAGGGTGTAAAAATACACAGAGGCAGCTCACTGCCCCTACTTCCATTTGCACTTGTATCTTTTGGACATGTATTTGTACAGCTCCCACTGCCCACCCATCTGTGCTTTGCTGAGTGGGTGTGCAGGGTCTAAGGCAGGTGTCATCTTCAAATTCCCCTGCACCACACCAGTACCAGCCCCACGTGTCCCCCCACTCAGCTCAGCCATGGAGTAAGGCAGCACAGTTCCCATTGAAGCCAATGGCAGACAGCCACTCTGAGCCCAGGGATGGATTTGGCCCATTATTTACAAATAATTTAAAGCAATTCTGTAAATGTTTGTGTGCCTCAAGGTCTGGGGATGATTTACAGCTCTCTCAAATTGTGTAGACCCTTGATCCGGCAGTGTCATTCACAGTAATGGGATGTCTCAGCTGTCCAAACAGAGACATGTTTTAAATGTTAAAAATGTTCTGTGATCGATTTTCTCTGTTTATAGTAAATGCCTTGATTAGATTCTCTTGTAGATGCTTCAAAGGCAGACTCCCACTCACAGCCTTCCCGTATTATGAAATCTAGTTCTTTCTTTGCTCTACTTTTTATTTTTCCTTCCCTTAAATGAATTTAGTGCTGGAGAAAGGTGTCTGATTGATGGCCTTGAGGACTAGGGCTTTCAGGAGCAGCATCTAGAACTGTCCTTCTGCTGCCTGACCTCCAGGCAAAGGGGAGATCTCTGAAGGCAGAAGGACACAGGAGACATGGATCTCCTTGGGGTGTAAGGAGTCCCTGCTGCTTCCTGGCCTCCAAGTTAAGGTGTTTAGCTTTAAGCCCTAATAAAAAGCAGTCTAATGTCATCTCGTTTATGTAAAGAGAACTGAGGCTGTAGGAACCAGGTGATTTGCCAGAGCTGGGAGAAATTGCAGAGCGGAGATGGGAATGGACAAAAGATGCCCCAGTTGGGTACCTTATTCTCAGATTATTCTTTCCTCTGATCTTTGCTTTTCTATTCAAAAAATGCAAGATGGTTTAAGGCATTTTCATGAAGTCTGCTCTGAACTGGATTGAGACCATCAATTCATTTCACATCCATCACTAACCAGCCATTAAACGTGATGGCTTTCATTCTCCCTATTGACCTGGTCTGTGATCAGACCAGAGACCTTGAAATGTGCACTGCGCTCTATCCCACTCTATCCTATTAACAGACCCCTGAGCAGTCCAATACCCCTGATAGTTGTGTAATTTTTTTTTTTTAAAATTGAACTAGCTCTGCTTTAATCCATGTCTCTCTATTGATCAGGAGATCAAGTCTACTTGATGTGCCCTGTGAAAGACAGTATGATGCTCAGAACAGCTTGTGACTCGGTATGAAAGGGTCAGTTTAACTTTCACTAATGAACCTCCCTTTTTTAATATTGGTTAATTTGCAACTTGCCCTTTTGAATTTTACCTCTGTTCCCTCTCTTCAGTCAAGATTATTAGCCTTCCTTTCCCACTTCACAAACTCTCTTTTCTCCTGAGCCTTTTCACTGACGTATATGGACATTTCATCTACGATGCCATAATGTCATGGACATTAAAACAAATAACATAGCCCTCCCATTTCTCTTGAGAATATCAGTATAGCACATACAGCAGCAGAACAGAGCCTCATAGACAGAAAGAAAATTTCACTCCATTTTTATTTTCTAGATTTGGGTGGTTAATTGGTGACAAGAGAAAATTTCTCCCAGAGCTACGTAATATAGCAGAAGGGAATGGTCTTGTCAGAAGATGCTCTCGTATTCATTTGACTTAGAGTTCAGGGAGCTAGAGGAGCTGTGCTAGGTTTCTTCACCAGAGATAGATCACATGGAGAGCTCACAGCACTCTACTCTGCCCTATTTTCCTTCCCCGGGCATCAGTTTGTGCATCAGTCTGCCAACACCATATTGATCGAGGCCCTCCATGAGAGGAGGCCCAGGCCTTTCCACTAGCCAATGTGTTAATAATACATTTTTGATTGTCACTGTAGTGTATTGTTCAGCTTCTTTCCAGTGAAGTTCAGCTTAGAGATGCTGTTCTGCAGAACTGCCAGTTCTCTTTATTGGAAAAGAGATGTTATCCCAGTCGAGCTCTGGGGTTTCCTACCCTGTTAGGGGTTCGGGTTGTTTCTACCCACATCTCTGTTTAGAGAAATCACTCTGATTCTCTACTAAATGATGGCTAATGTCCTTTCATACCCTTAAAAATAAATATGAGATATCATTGATCCTCATTATTTAATTTCCCAGGACTATACATTGATTATTGAATAAAGCTGTCAAGGGTGAACTAACTACTCATCTCTACTGTTACAAACCTACAAATTAAGTTGAAAGGGATCTTAGCTTTTGGATAGTGTTCCAGCATCAACTGTCTTCCAAAGCAGACCTCTCTGTATTGTCAGAACCAGTCATCTCTGTCATCCTTGTTTTGTTTGGATCACATCTAACCCCAATGTGTGCTGAAATGGAGCCAGGCAAGAGGCACTCTGGATATCTGCAATTCGCTGGGCACAGTGATGGACAGACCCAGATGTAATTCCAGGTGTGGAGAAGGATTAGGAAGCACATAATAACCCCAGTGAGCTAGGTGCAAAACTTTCAAGAGCCTAGCCTGGTTATAAAGAAAAGCACAGTTGATGTAAGAATTAATTCAAAGTCATGATGAAGCAGAAGGAAGCTACTGTGTGTTTGAATGTATTTGTGTGTATGTGCCTGGAATCTGTTCACAATATGTATTTTGGATGCTGCATTTTAAACCCATTAAGTGTGAGAAGCAGTTATACACAGTAGCTAAATCAAGAGATTAACTCTATTGCACAATCTCCTATAAATAAATAAAATTTATTTATTTAGTGAAGTTTGGGCTAATGAAAGGATATGAGTTGGCCACTCCCTTTTATTTTAAGGAATTTTAATCAAGTAAAGATTTACAGCACAGTTCTCCTTGCCCACCTTTGTGTGGTTTTGTGCTGGGCTAGCGAAGTTTCAGAAAGAATTTGCTCCACTTTTTCTTGGGACTTGGTTTCCCTCTTGCAACTATCCACAGGGGCAGCAGCTATGGCTGTGGTTTGACCAGGACAGTACAGACCTCAGAAACCAAGAGAGAGCAGCATTAATGCACCACTGTCTGGAACCATATTGCAATCTCCTATCTGGCAACAAACTCTCGACATCTCATTGTCATGTCAGATCTTTGTTCTAGGATGTTTTTCTCTGTGCTTCTCCCCAGCGTGCATCTTCTCTCCTTGTTTCATTTACTAAACATCATCACGACTGTATTTCATTTGTAGACCACAGCATGGCGTTAAACATGCCAGCACCACCAGTTCTCTCTTTACAGATGGGGAAAAAGAGAGGCAAAACTATACTAAACTTACACAGGGTCACTCAGCAAGCTCAAAGATGTAGAAGTAGGTCTTTGGTTCACTGTGACCAGGTGGAGGTGAGATGAAGCAAATGTATTTTGACTAGAATAAAATTGGAAAGGGTGGCTGGATTTCCTTGTAGGAACTGGCAGCTGGGGGGTCACTTGTGTCTTTCACCAGGAGTCAAACCACACGCTGGTTGAGCAGGAAGAGCAAGTCACATTCTAACTCAACTGCACTTGCAGTCGTTTGCTGCCAGTTTTTTTCCAAGCCTGAGCACAGCACACTTGGCTCGCCTTGCTGCTGGATCAGGCACCAGGAGCTGGAATAATAGGAGGGGAGAAAGCACAGATAGTGTCTCCAAATGGCAAAGAGCTGCTGAGCTGTTGAACACGCTGTCACTCAGGAGTCTTGTCATGCTGGCTGCCTCGGGCCGTGGTGCTGCCTGCAGGGCTGTGCTGGGAGCCCGTGGGGACTCGGCAATGTGTCATCCCTCCTCGGGCAGGAACGAGCTTTGGGTTCACAGGTGGTACCGAGGCGGTAGAATAAGTTGACTAACAGTAAGTAGAGAGAAAAATGTTGCTTTAAAGGAGCACTGTGGAAATTATGGTGCAGCCAGACCATCACAAGGCATTGGCTGAGAGTATTTAATGTGTTGCCTCCATGGCTGGATGCTGCCACTGATTCACTGGAAGGGTAATGGCTGGTTCGGAGACTTTTCACCAGCACCATGCAGGGACACAAAGACAAAGAGTGCTTGTACAGTCAGATATAACACCTCACCTGAGAAGGTCCATAGCTGTTTTTAATTGCTCTAATTTAACTGGTGGTGAAGGTCTGTCCATCTCCTTGTGGCAGAACTAGGGCATGGCAGCCCAGCACAGCAGGGTTGCAAGAGGACACTACATCTGAATAAGCTACAGGCAGGACAAAGCATGTGCCTTGTCCTTATATACAGGGAGTTAGATTGTGTGCAAGTTCTCTGAACCTTGGGTTTATTCAGTTTGACTGGAAATCTTGTGAGGACAGATCTTGCTTGAAAAATGTTGAGCAGCCCTCCCATCCCTGGCTGCACGTTGTCTTTTTAAGTGTGACATCCTGCCATGCCAGGACAAAATTTGAAGGGCGTGCATCCAAATGGCTTCACAACTGGGAAATGTTTGTGTAGCCAGGGTATGTTACAATCCAGTCATTATCTTCCAACAGGAGCTTTCAGCCTGACATCAGTCCCCTCGGTGTTGTGTACCTGTCCCACCACATGACAGTTATGCAATGGTCCTTATCACTGTTTATTATCTGTAGCTTCACATCTTGTGTGTGGCTGGGCTGGAATTTGGGGTTTTTTTGCTGATGCTAGGAGACTGAGATGCTTTATTCTAGTATTTTATTTCTCAGCCCATCTCCATTGTTTGGGCTGCCTTTTACTGCATATCCCCCTTTGTTCCCTAAGGGTCACTGAGGCACGGTGAGAGGGCCAGGAGTTCTGTGCAACTTAAAATGTCACATCAAAATATGGAATTCTTCCTGGCCCAGAGACACAGGCCTGAGATTGCTTATACTTCATCCTTGATTATCTCTTAGCTCCAGGTCCCTGCTAGCAGGATTAGCATTTAGAAAGCTCCTCAGGCTCTGCCTCTGCCACTGACCTTCCCTGCAGCTTGAGGCAAGTCACTTCATCCTTCTGGATTTCTGCTTCCCCTTCCACCTTTCCTTCATTTCCTTGAATGGTGTGTGCTTGAGGCCAGGCAGTATTTCTAAGTGTGTATATCTTGCCTAGAGCAACAGAGCCCTGATTTCATTTGGGGCCCGAGCTGCCGTAGTACAGAAGAATGAGCTCATTCCCACCTCTGTGTCTCCCACAGGTGCTTTGGTACCAGAATGAAGTGGCATTTAATAAGAAGCAGTAGTCTTTCAGTCAACGTCAAGAGAGAATGAGGGACAGGATGTGTCTACTTACAGGTATGCCTTTCAGTTCATGTGTATCAACTCTGTATTTTTGGAAGTAAAGGAGCCAGATTCTTGTCTGGAGTCCCAAGGTGTTCATATAGCAGCAGAGCCTGCAGTCCATGTATCTGTTAGAGCACCTTGAAATAACAGCTGGAGCAGTAATAGGCATCAGAGTATGCTGGGGGAAGCAGGATTAATAGAACCCAGTGGGAGATAAGTTGCATCATTATTTGCTGATGACATAATCAGGACTTTTCAACAGAAGCATAGGTGTGTTCCAGGGGGGGCTCATCATCTGGCTCAGGCTTTAACCATCATTCAGTCATAAAATATTTTCAGGTGTTGGCAGGTGGAAAATAATTCAATTTTTTTTAAACAAAGATTCTAAGATAGTTTGAGTACTCTTAGAGGACAGTCAATACAGGGGGAGGTCATACTAATTATTGAAATCAAGGGTGATAAACGCTTGTGGTCCCAAACTGCAGTCCCTTTATCAGAGCAAGACCCAGAAGTCCTCCTCACAAAGCTTTACACCATGCACCAGCTCATGCAGCCATCTCTGAAAAGGACTCATTGAGACACACAGTGCATTATAAATTGATGTCCACACGAACATGGATTTCCAATCCCTGCAGTAAATGTAAACCCTGTTTTGTTAAGAATTCCTGGCAAGGTTCCTTTGTTTCCTTCCTGAAACCAAACAAGAAGTCAAGGGACTTACAGCAGTGAAAGAAAAGATATTATATTCAGCCTTATTTCAACAACTTCTCCCAAACTCACACGCTCTATATCCCCTAACGTTGAGAAGAATAATAATACACATTTACCTAATGCAATCAGTAGTAGTTACCCATGTTACTAGACAGTGACATGTGAACAGGAATTGTGCAAAGACCTATTTTATCAGCAAGTTAAACATTATGATATTGTAAACAAAACAACACTGACTAAACCCAGACTTCTGACTTGCAACCTGTGACTGAAGTAATTCAGCAGGCTAGAACAAGCCTAGGCTTTGGGGGTTGATTTTATTTATTTATTTTGCCTTGGAGCAGTAGAATTTGTAAGTAAAAACCAGTGAAGTTCTCTGGAAGAGTGGCCACCCCTTTCCCCCCATGGAAGGTAATGGCTCATCTACCAATTCAGCAGGAGTCAGGAGATAGTCATCTTACTGTAATATCTTTTGTCTTTCTCCACTGACACCTCATTGATGGGCAATTTTTCTAAACAACAGCAAAATTGCAGTGCCTGCTTGTCTGTCAATAAATTCCATTATTTCACATGGAGGTTGGTAGCATAGCTAGAAAATGCTGAAGTGATTGCATTGAGGAACTACATATCTGTGGTCTGAGCACTCTATAAATCTATGGACAAAGTTTGATAAAGCGCATTGATACTTTATCTGACAAGAGTCTGTCTAGATTTATGGGACTCAAAGCTGTTTGCACGGTCATCCTTGATTTAATTAATGCAAAAGCACTTCCCATCTTCACACTTCTTTGTTGTTGGGCAAAATGTGATCTTGACATTCTTCCCCCACTTTAATGAGCAAAATATAAAGTGATGGTATCAGCCAAAGAATGATAGCATGGCTCTGGAGCTGGTGGGATAATGCAATCAAAGGCTTTCAGGTTAATGTGCTGTGATCCATGGAGGATTTGCTTCAGTGTTGGGGTGCCATCAGTTTTTCCCCTTAATCTTTTATAGTCCTAATGATGAGCAGCAAAATCAGACAAAATTGTGGCAGGTTTAAAAAATGTTGTACTTTACTTTTTCATTTGTTTTAAAGTTGCTAGGATTGAGACACCAAGAGAGATGGAGATGGAGTAGATTATACTTCAGTACAAGTGGGATGTAGCTTGGGGGAAAGGGTCTCTTGTTACGATACCCAGGGTAAATTCTGTTGCTATCCTGCTTTTGCTTTCTGGAAGTTACAATACGATGGGAGAATAAATTTGGTGCAAGATCTGTACTGGATGTAGCTTTTGAGAAATTATTGTTAAAACCTTGATTTTTTTGAGGACAAAGGATTTCTGTGTGATAAGCATGTTACATCATAGTTTGGTGGAGTGTAGGGTTAAAGCAGCCTCTGCCTCCTGCTCACTCTTTACCACAGATAGTTGCAATAATGTACTCCTGTAACTTGCTCTGGCTTTGTATTGATTTGCTTTATCGCAGGAATAATGTCTCTTTAATGCTTGCTGTTGCATTGATGTCTCAGGCCTGCTTTTACATCCCTTAAAGTTCCAAAATCCTGCTGGTGTGAGAATTCAGAACTGTTTTCCTGTTGGGATGCACTTAAAGGGGTGTTAGGGTTGGGTATAATATTTGGCATTGCTGTGCATTGTGGTTTTGTGTAAAGGTAGTATCTTACCATGGAAAAAAATCATGTAAAGCAATCAACCTGCTGGATTAGGATGGATTGCTGTGATTTCTGCTCAAGAAGAGAGTTTCTCCTGGCCGTGACTTGCTGAAGTTTGAGGAGTGAAGTGACACTTTGGAGAAGTGCACAGGCCTTGTGCTGACCCCTGGGGCAGGGACAGATTTCACCCTATAGCATCGTTGCCATACTGTGGAGATTGCTTGCTTTCCCCTGACATGGTGTAACTCCTCTCTGCTCCCTGACAGGAATACAATTTACTGCAATTTACTATAAATCTTCATAAAAGCCCTTCTCTTGTGACACACTCAGTCAGAAACCCTAAAAATGACTGACAGGCTCTTCATAAATATTTATGATCTCTAAAAAAAGATTGAAAAGAAAGAAAAGTTAAATTCTTCTCTCGGTGAAGTTTGATGGTGGAGACTTCTCTACAATGGCCAGGTCTACCCTTCCTCTGGTGCCAGCTGCAGGAGCTGGGGCTGGCCCAGGAGAACTGGCCTCATCCAGCCCAGCAGAGCTGACCCTGTTTGGGATAACCCTCATCCCCAAATGCACGTAGGTGTGGAGAGCCCAAACCAGCCAGCTCAGCTGTGGTGATGGAGCTGTGTCCCCGTGCATAGCCCTCAGGAAGGCAGCCCTGCTGCTGCTTTGCTTATGGCATAAAATCCAAAGGGAGCATGGTGGGACTAGAAATGTAAGAGGCCTTTAAAGCCCTAAAAAATTGCCCAAAATAGGCAAAGCTGCTTTTCTGACTGCCTTTGAAGAAGGCAGCTGCATTTAGTTGTTGCTACTCTTTTTGCCATGGGGAAAGCAATCACGATCCAAAGAGGGTCCCTCAAGTCCACATCTCCCAAGAGAAATTAGGCTCAAGCACTTGAGCCCATCCATTAAATCCTGTGGGGCTGATTAAGAGTTTATATCCATTTTATTTTGCTACTTTGACTTCTGTTCTTGTTCAGTTTATAAATAGTTATGACATTTACTGCTTTTAGTTTAGGAGGAAAAAAAGCAGAATAAGTTTGAACCAAGAAAAATATTGGTCTTTGCAATGCAGAGTCGAGCCAGGAGAGGAAATCTGAATGTGGTAAATTAAGAGAATGTTCCTCAGATGAAACTGTCTCCCAATCATAAGTCATGTGATGATAAATTTCAGTTGAGTGACAACAATATTAACAAACTGAAAAAAAGATTGATGTGCATCACGGGTCCATGAATGCAAAATAAAAGGGAAAGGCTTGCTAGCCTGTGATAGGCAGAGTATAAATATGTATCACTTGGTTCTAAAGTGAGTTATGATTACATTTTCTTACTTGTACCTGAAATCTGTAGAGGTTATTCATCTTATCCCTATATCAGCCATGACAGTTATAGCCATGCAGTGCATACGGCATAGATACCTGTTCAGCAGATAAATCAGCAGGCATGAAGGGACCTGTTGTTATCAATTTGATCTTCAGAATAAATATACAAATATGTGTACAGTATTGTTGTCACCAAGAACAATTTCCCTTCTTCTTGCCGATACGTTTTTAAGAGGTTGTTCCAAGAGCCACTTTCCAACAATGCCAGAGGGAGATGGAGGGAAGCAATGATCAGGCAGGAGAATGAGATTTATGGACTGTTGTCTATTTTATTTTAAAAAAAAAAAAAGCAACAACACTTTCTTCTAGCGTCACTTGTCCTCAGAGTACAATGCTGGCTGGATGCAGCGGGTGAGGGTAGGGAAGAGAGGCGATGGGGACAGTTATGGTCAGTGAACATTTGTAAAAGGAAACCATTCCTGATGAGGCTGAGAGTGGTATTGCCTCCCAACTGGTGCTAAAGAGCTAAAGGTTTTATGGTGCAGCAGAGACTGCACTTTAATCCTGATTTACCACGGCAGTTCAGCCAGGAGGAGAGACTCATACAGGACTCAGCCAGGCAACTCAGATGCTGCTGGGACCTGCTCACTGTGCACAGAGGGAGTGGAAGCCAGGGGTGATTTCTTCTCCTTCACTTGCAAGTCAGATCACAGCAACAGGCAGAAGGATGTGGAAATGCTGGGACCATGCCACTGTATCACTGAGCAGCATCTGAGCAGGGTGGACATCAGGCCACGTTCAGATCTGAGTGCAGGAATTAGAGGAACGCTGTCCCAGAGGAGTCCTTCCTCACTGGCTACCAACTGGCTACCTACTTCCAAACTGGCTACCAGTTTGGCCAGGCCACCCATCTCAGCTGTTCCAGGTGCCAGTCTTGAGGGTGGGGTAGGAGACAGTACTTCACAGCCCCAGCAGCTGGAACATCCTTGCCAAGGTACTGAGTGAGGCAGCAGCTCCTCCCAGCATCGGGATACTGGAAGATCCCAGCAAAATAGGAAGGCAGTGAGTGATATCTGCACATGCACATTTTGCTGAGTCCTGTGGCTCAGGGTACAAAGGCTTGCCCAGCTAGAAATGCTGGTGGGTACCAAAATCAAGATGTTGAATTCAATCCCTTGTGATGATTGCTGGGTGCATTTCCCAGTTTTACAGATGAGGAGATGGAGGGGCTCCACAGCCACCTGCTCAAAATCTCAGCAGGATGCAAAAGCAGCAGCAGCCACGCAGCCAGTCCCTTGCCCTCATTTCATACATGGTACCAAATACCCATGAAGATGATGACAATATGAAATACCTACTGTCCTTGACAGCTACATTCTGCCCTCTTACTTTTTGCAAGTCTGGAGAGAAGGAGAGTTACTCTATGTAGTTACAATTTCCAGGTAAGGCTGGAATGCAATCTCCTGGTGATGTCTGCCTCAGTAGCCTGGAAGGAAAAGGTATATGCCTGAACTCTTTTGGTTTTTAAATGCTGTCTCTTCTGGGGAGGCTTTTGTTACTTAATTAGTATCATTGATTTAGCTCGAATCACAACTGTGCTCAAGGTCCCCAGCAAGGATAGAGGCCCAGATTTGCCAAGAGGCAAAAAAATTTTGTTTCCAAATAAAGTATTGCTTGGATAGGTCTTTGATAGTTACAAATCATAACCTTCAGGCTCCATCCTATCTCACAGAACTTATCATCTCGACTTCCCTGTCAGGCAGCCTTGTATTTTCAGGCTGTAACACTCATAGCTAGACACTAGATTGTTACCTCAGATACACTGTGCCTTGGTACACATCCAGGTTATAAAGTTTTCTGACCCTCTCTCCTTGAGCTGCGGAAACAAGATTGCGCCTTCGTTTTTATCAGCTGCAAATATTTCTCGAGGTATGGCAAGGCTTTGATTTTTATTTCCCCGAGGAAACCTCTGGATTTACTCAGGGAAGTCAGAGGTTAATAAAGATGTGTTTGATTTGGAAATGAGAAGGCAACATGGAAGTGTTGGAGAGCCAGGATTCTGAGAGATGAAGGAAGCATCAAACTTGGCTCGGAACATGGCTGAGGACGTCACCCATGAGGCCCCTGAGATGCTGCATGCTGAGCGTGTTTAACGACATGGAGGGAGGGTAGATGAATCGGGTTGTTTCTTCTAAACTATGATACTTTAATGAAAAACAACTTCTGTCCTTCAGCCGTGAGAGCTATTCCTATTCCTGAACTGTGAAGGAGGAGGAGGGAGCAGGAAAATGCCATATGAAATTGTTAAGCTAAATTCAGAGACGGTACATTCTGGCCAGCAAGGAAGATGTAACCATATATCACAGCATTCTGTTAATGAAGAGTCATTTTTAGCCCAACTTGTCTGTAATGAAAAACCCTAACATTTAATTTCCATAGAGCTAGAGTTAAGGCTGGTTTCAACATCAGTGTTCTCTACACATTAAAGTTTTGTGATAGCGTAAATCTACATTGCTTAAAGAACAATATAGGAGCCATCCCCTACCATAATAAATGGCTAATGCTGAGTCATAGCTCATTATATCATGTAATTCCAGACTTCCAATGTGCAGCTTCCATTGTTGGGAATACTGTTGCTAAAAAGGTGCTGTTGATTTAGTAAAAGAATCGTAAAAAGAGGCAATTTGTCACAAATCAAGACTTCTACAATTGTGGTAAACTGTTGGTAAAAAGGATGTAGGTAGATACACTTGTTTTGTACCCATATAAATTGGAAAAATTCTATTTTCCCCTGAATTTATTTCCAACTATATTAGTGCCTTACATTGCCATGGCAATTTAGGCACCTACTTTGTGTTCCCCGGTACCAAAATACCTTAGAAAATTTGGACCTTAGACATTACAGTGATCTATTTGCAGTTAAAGCTAAAGCAATCCACTACCAAATGAGATAAAAAGGACAAATCTTGTGTCCCTGTGGCACTCGAGCATACTCTAAATAGCCACTTTCACTCACCTGCGGAGTTCTTATGCATCAGTGTAAAAACAGGACTCAAAACGATTGCAAATGAAAAGGGCAGAAGCTGACGTGCATGTTGATATAAATGAGTGAAAGTTGCAGAACAACATGTTGTCAGATGTGTCTCCATTTCATCCCCTGCCAAATGAAGACACTGGCTCCTTCAAAGCAGGTCTGTGGGTTTTACCTCCCGAACGTCTGGAAAGTGCTCAGAGGGTCCTGGGTGGAAAATGCAGGGGAATCATAAAGTATCGTTACACTAGGGCTGCCTGGAGAAATTAGGAGTCCTAATGTTAATTATTGCTGCATGAATAATTCATAACAGATCATTTATTAAAAGAATGCTGCTACTTTTTTCTATTTGCAAATTGTCCATAAGCAGATGGTGATTTTTCTGGATTGCGTTCATTATTCAAGCCTATTTGCTAAATTATTTGGGGGAGTAAGCTCTGCTATGTGACTTATTCAGGAGGAGTAAGCTGGGCGTATTTAATGGTCAGAATTCACTGTGGTCATGTTAGTTTTCATTGGACATATTGATCACCTGGTATGTTTCTGTTCCTGCCTGGATGTGTTAACATTCAGAATAGGGAATCCAGCACGAATACTCATACCCTGTATTACGGCTCCTTGTGCTCCCCCATCTGTATGCCACATCAACCCGCTGTCTCTCTGTACAGAACTTGCCTTTGCATATAATTATTCAGAAATGTTTAAATCAGAATAATTATTCCTGAATAGCTCTCTCTGTGAGCACTTATTCTATAATAAGAGTGCTGTGTACCAGTTTAGTTTAATCTGCTTGAAAGTGATCTAAACTAAACAGGAATAAGGCATGCCAACAGCTAAAGGAAAGATGCCTCAGAATTTAAATTCACAGCCTATCTCTTGCTTTTAAACACAAAATACCTTTTCTGGGTCAAAGAGGCCTCCAAACAGCGAAGCTGTGGAAGCTGGAGGGCTGCAGCAGGGAGGGAAGCACTCTGTATGTGCCCTGTACAGTGCACCCACTGTTGGAGAGGAGAGGTACTCAAGGGGACCTTGAGTCTGACCCCAAACAGGTCTTTGGTTATCCAAATTAATCCCCATGTGTATATAAATCCTTTGGCTCAAGTACTCTCTTTGTTTTGGGGGTGTGCAGCTCCTAGCACCACAGTGCCTGTTCCCTGGTGTGCAGGGGGTTAATGAGTCACCTAACATCACCTAGCAAGGGCAGGGTTAGGATTAGGCACCAGTATCCCATGACCAAACCTCCATTTCTAACCTCTGACTATTACCCCTCAGTGGAAGCAGACACAGAGACTATCAAAACATTGGTGGATAAATATTCCTCCTGCACTGCGAACTGTTGCTTACAGCTAGTATTTTTTGGGTAATGATCTGCTTTTAGATTTTCTCAGAGATGTATATTCCATCTCTTTGACACTGTCTCAGCCTTATCTCTGCTCATTTTTTTTTCTTCCTTAAATCTCTCTCTTTTCCTTTAAAATGCTCTTTCCCCGAGCAGTTACAGATGTATCATTGCCATTGAGCTCTTAGTATGCAGCTGAACAACTTGGGAAGCAGAAGGAGGCTGCTCACAGCAAACTCTGCTCCCTGGATGCAGCTGAAGAACCGGCTGCAGCTGACCCCTTGCCTTAAGCACCAAGTGTGGTGGCACTGCATCCACCCGTGGTGAGGAGAGGCTTAGAACAAAAACTAGCAGCAGGACACTACTTTTTTCGAAAGGAGCTTTAAAATATTCATAATAAATTTTAGAAATGAGGAAACTTATGCAAAAAAAGTCTTTAAAGTCAAAAGTATGGACTTCATTTTCTGACACTCGGCAGGAAGGCTCCCTGTGCAACCACAGATGAGATTTCCACGAGTGCATAAAGCAGTTGCATTTCAGTAAGAGCCAGGCATCTGACTGCCACAGTGATAGGGGGTAGGGCACTTCTTGCCAAACTTTAGCTGTCTAAATTTGGTACCAAGTTTTACCTGGTGAGCTAAGGTTTGTATACAGCCAGAGGAGGGAGAGAGGCATTATCAGGTGGATCACTCAGCCAGAAGAGATTAGTTGCTATCTTCTGCAACAACAAATCTGCATTAGATTCTCTAGTGAGGCCAAGAGGAAAGATGTGCTGAAAACAGGAAAGGCTGCCTGGAAATGTGTAGAAAAAGTGCTGGACATCCACGTACATAACAGGAGATTAATTTAGTGCATTAAGAGCAGTCCATCTCTCCCGATCTTCCCACGGGCCAAAAGGAGGGGGAGCAATTAAGGAGATTATGGAAAGCACAGAGTAACTCACCAATACTTCTGTGTCAGTCTTTACTGGAGAGAAAAATGTGAAGATACTAAGAGAGTTTGCAGGAGGTAAAATAAAAGATGATTTTTGATGTTATGGCTTGAACTAACACACCTGAGAGCAACAAATTGCCAAGATGCTAGGGGGGCACTGGCCATAAGAAAATGTGCATTTTAATGTGTGCCAGGGCAGAGGTACTAAGTGTGAAACAGGCCATGCTGCTCTGACTGACATCTCGGTCCAGGGCTGCACCCCACCACTGGCATCTGATCATTTCCCATCCCACCACTGGCATCTGACTGTTTCCCATTCCACTACTGGCATCTTCCTCCACTCCACACCATCCTTCTCCATCCCTTAGTCGTGCCTCTGCACAGACTTGGCATAACTTTCCCTAGCACTCATTGGTTGCTTTAGTCCTGACAGCTCTGCAGTCTAGCAAAGGCTCATCAGGACTTGAATTCAAAGTCTTTGGTATGTCCCAGTGCCCTGATCCTCTTGCCTCAGTTTCCCTAGAGAGAGACAGTGCTAGGTTGGCCTTCTGCTCTGGGGCAGGGCACAGGAGCATGGTGTTCATGCAGTGAAGAATGAGACAGGAGGGATCCTTGGCTCAGGTATACCCTTGGCATCCCATTCCCTCTATTCCTACAAGGTCCTCACCCCATCCCTTTCTGTGCAGTGGGAGACTGACTCAGACACGCTGAAGCCCCATGAAAGTGTCGGTGTAAAGCATCAGCCTGATGTAAGGCTTCGTGCTGACTCTCCAGACAGAGAGGAAATATTCCACCCAGAGGCACCAGGCACGCTTGAGAAAATGCCTCCCCAGAGACAACTTCAAGAGCAGAGCCATGGCTCTCCCCGCCCGCCTATTTTCATCATGATGCTTCCACACTGCAACAGGGAGTTAAAAATGAAGTTCTGCAGGTCACTTGCCAACCTCTCCACAACCAAGTCTATAAAGAATAGCAGCTAATGTTTCTTCTGTGCTTGTGTTTCCCGGGAAGGGTATGTTAATATAGCCTGTCTTTATTATCCTATCCAAAAAGATATTTCATTTTACCAGTTTTTACTACACAATCTCAATAACTGGAACTTGTTTAAAGGCTCACTGCTCCAGGAAAACGCATTACATCTTGGCTTTTAAATCTGCCAGCTCCCATTTATCGATATTAATAATACATTGGGAAAGCTGCTCTTTTTATTTTATTTTGGTCCTCCGAATATTTTTTTTTTTTGGTAGCTCAGAAATCAAATATTTAAAAAAGAAAATGTTTCCAAACAGCATTTCTGTATCCTAGAGGTAACCATGCTCTGCATGCCATTGAGGAGTCTTTTACAGTGCTTAGCAAAGGGAAAAGGCAGAGGAAAAAAAAAAAGAGAAAGTAGCAGAACTGTTCCATAATCATTTATAAGCCCAAAGTGTCCAGGGAAAAAGTTTTTAATAATAAACAAAATAGCTAAATTAGTTTCCATTTAAAGTTTAGGAGTCTTTAATTTATAAATGCTATTTAAGCAGAGCAATGTTGATGAGGGCTAGAGTAATTATTCGCATAAGTGGAAATGCAAAACTTTGGTGCTTCTACACAGTTCATTCTCCTCCTGCTAACTCCACTGAGCTTTTTTTAAGCTCAGCTCACCCAGGGAATTGCTGCTGCATGTTTATGTATTTACTGTAGAAGATATTTTTATTTTTTTTTGCCAAGCTAGCAGAGGCTTTTTAATCTTTCGCTCATTTCAGCATTACTATTGTGAAGGAGGATATTAATGGTCAGGCACTTCTCTCAGGAACAGTGCTGTAAAATCAGAGTAAATGGGCTGAAGTCAGTGGAATGTCTCCACTTCTCAAGCATAACCACACCTGAACACAACCCCCAGTGCTCCAAGGACCTGGTAACCCAGGATCACCTCCTGCTTACCTTCATCTCTCTCCTACTGTGCTAATCAAAATGGGAGAGAGGAAGTTGGGCCAATAACAATTTTTTTTTCCTATGCTGTGTAAATGCAATCCCTGCATTATTATATTGAAGCTGGGAACCTCTAAGCAATTACTTCCCTGCACATTAGTGTCCATGTACTAAATGCTAAAGTGTTTATTCAGTGCATTGCAGGATCAGGTTATTGCTGAGTCTGTCCATCATGCCAAGAAATTATTGCTATAAGTGCTTTCAGAGCATGGCCAGTGCAATGGAGATATAACCAAGCTGAAGGACTGCGGTACTCCTGCTCGATGTAGGGGGAGGTCAGGCATGTCTTTATTTAGAGGATAAAAAAAAAAAGAGAGAGACTGCAAAACTGTTCAGATGCACAAAATCTCATCATCAAGCACACATTGCTGTAGGAACAACAACAAAAAAAGACACAAACAACTTTATACTGAAATTGAGTGGAAATTGGAATAGTGAAGGAAATATGCTTTCTTTTTCAATTCCAGATGCTCATGCAGACTTTTGCCTGGGATTAAGAGGTCACTTATTGCAGCCTTAAAGGATAAGGACTGGGCTAGATAGGAGAATCAGCAGCTGTTTATTCTGTAAATGTTTAAATATGAATCAGGTCTTCCTTTTCAGAGCTTCGCTTATTACTTTTATTTACCAGGATAATATCAGAAGTCTAATTAATTCTCCCCACCTCTCTCAATTCTCAGTGTCTCAGTGCTTCAGCAAAGCTGGAACCCTTTAGAGCTTTCTATCTATTGAATGAAATATCCCTGTTTATAAGGATGGCAATGTCTTTATCTTTTCAGCTGAGCTTGGCTTAAAATGTACTGGTGCAGAGCACACAGATAATGCTGGGAGAATAATAAATTTGTTATTTTTTTTCGCATTTGGTTATCAACTGTTGGTTTATTTCTGTAATCATCTTTATCACAATCCTTACTACACAGTGGTTAATATTCAGGAATGATTATTCTCTCTTTCAGAAGTTAGAAGTATCAGCCTTAGTGAGACAAACTGAGGTCCAGGGCTGTTAAGCGACTTCTCCAAAATCACACGGGGAAGGACTTTAAGGCTGGGATTCAATGGATCTAAATGTGATGTTCAATAATTGGTTTTTAGTACTCAAGTACTCCTGCAGACAGTTTCTGGGGTGAATTGCCACTCTGGAGATACTTCTGGAGACAGCTATTAGTCTAAATGCAGCCCTAAAAGGGTTAAAAGGGTGTAATGAGTCCCACTCTACATATCTGGGCTTGTGCTGCAGTGGCTAAGCCAGAGGACCACATCTGGGCTAAAACACAGAGCTGCACAGGACTTCACAACTGTCCTGCTTTGCTCTATTTCAGCCCATGTTTAATCACCACCTTCCAGAGACATGGGAGGGGAGCAGTTTCCTAGGGCAGAGATGCCAACCAGCATTTCACCAAGCCTGCTGCAGGCACCGGTGTCTGTGCTGAGTTGGGAGGGTGCCAAGGGTCACCCTGGGGCTGTGCACATCCCCAGCAGGAGGAGGAGGACGGTGCAGTTGGTGCTCACAGGGATGCACCCTGCTTTCCAGGATCAGGTACCAGGTACCACTCTAACCTTGAGCTTCCCCTTGCTGAGATGACAGCCCCTCCTCTGAGGCTTTGTCGGTTTGACTGTAAGCTCTTTAAGTTGGGTCTCTTGTAATACTCGCACATCCCATCCTAGAAAGCTGCCACAATAACAGCCCTTATCTTGATGAGGGACTCAGTGTGCTGCTCTGGCACATTGTAATAACAATATCATTAGAAAAGTCCCTTCATATCATCCAGCCCAAGGACAAACGAGATCTCCCTCTGTGCTAATTCAACAAGGATTTTGTTTATTCTTGATTATTTCTGTTGGTGATGCTTGTATTACTGGAGTTCATTCTGTTTGCTCACAGCACCCTCTCTGCTGGTAAAGCCTTTCCTCTTGCGCTTGACCTAAATATTTCCAGTTTTTAAAATGTTTAGGTAATTCCTAGTGATTCCTCTTAGCTTTTGAGCAAATCTCCCTCCTTGTCATGTCTCTGGTAGCCCCAAAATACTTTTTTCAGTAACAATATCTTGTGATAACATTGCGGCCAAAGGGGGTGCACAAGGGGACCAACCATTTCCTAAACACATAATGAGAAGCTCTGTGTTGATTATGCATTCGTTATTGATAATTATTAATTATATGATGGTTATTACAGCACACTCTTGTTTTATTGGCGTGCTATGCATTTTACAGAGGCAAAAGCCACTCTAAGAGAAATGGGTGACAGTAGCTCAGCACAATGATTAATAACTTTATGATAATGATGTATATCTATTTATCATTGAGCTCTGAAACACATGAGAAAGTCCTGTGCAACCTCATTCACACCCGGCTTGGTACATAAAGGGGTGACTTTGTCACTGAGATTGGGCAACTTCTAGAGCCAAAAGAAGGAGATAACTAGTGCCTGTTCATCTGTGGAGGTTGGCTGGGCTTGGGCCTCTTGGATTTTTGCAACGTGATTTTACACTTGGATTTTTGAGGGACTCTAAACATACACCTAAGCATACACAGCCACCTGGGCTTCCTTCAGTAGGCTTGATGTCCAAGAAACATGAAGTAGGGTAAATAATGTCCCTTCCTTGGTGTCTAAATGTAGAAAACTAAACAGGAGTCACCTCTGAAAATCTTCGTCCTGCTGCTCCCACATCCCTTTGAGAAATTCAGTGCTGGGAACAAGCTGGGAGCACAACCTGAGCCATGGGGGTCATCTCGCTGCTTCTCCTCCGTCCATCCAGAGCACTGGGGGCATGGGGATGATGCAGATGTGCTTTGATGAACAGAGTCACGAAGGATTTACACCAGCATCCAAACTCTCCTCCTCATGTTTCTGTAACTTTGGCTCTGCTGAGCTGGTATCTGTTTTGATACTGAACCTTGGGGTTATTTGAATGTACAGTAAGCAGCCTCTTGCTGGCAAGTAAGAGATGCTGATGGCTTCTGAAATCTATATTCCATCCTTGAGATAACAAGACAACAGATTTTTTACATCTTGGGGGGGNTGTTAGGGAAGGAGTTTAGGATAAGTGCAAGCACGTGTCCTGTCCCTCCACTCAGGATTCAATAATTTCTCCAAGCAGAATGACATAATCAGGGTGATGGAAATGTCCCATTTCCCAGAGAGGGGTCAGGAGGAGGGAGGGGAGACCTCAGCACTAGGACTGGATTGATTTCCCTCTGCTGGAGCAATTACACCTCTGAGTGTTAAGAAAATAAATAATAATAAATGAGTAATAAACACCCCATTTGAATCTTTAAATGAATATTGGATTTTAATTATAAAGGTTTAATTTTCAGAAAGGAAAAGCTACTTTTGCACAATTACTGCATGCAACTTTTAATTAACTTTCAAGAACTTTCTCTTACTTAAAAAAAAAATCTAATTAATAATCCTTAGGGAACTATTAGCATAAAATAAGTCATGGAAAGGGGGAGAGAAATATGAAACATATATTGTACAAAATTACTTATGAGAAAGAGAATTGCTAATTCTGAAAACAAAGCCAAAGCCTCCAGCTTTCTTAATTCTGGCCTATTAGGAGCTTTTTCCTGAATGAAAGCATGAGAAAGACATGGTAATCACAGGATTTAAAACAGAAAATACTGATATGTTAATCAGCTGCTGCAGAGACCTGTAAGACTAGGAGAGATGATCTGTTTCACTCACCAAAGTTCCTTTATTTTGTGGAAATATGAGAGCGGTAGATAAGATGGTTCCAGGGAGACAGTGAATGAAGGGGAATGGGATGGGAACCCACACGATTGCTCCCCAAAGAGCCCTAAACCCAACTGCAGAGAGAGGAGAGGTAGCTGAGCCTCATCAGCTGGGCAGGAGAACGCAGACGAAGAGGCATTGTGTTTGTTTGTAACCTCCTGGGAGGATGGGGATGGAGGGGAGCTGCAAAGCCACGAGCAAGAGCTGAGGAAAGGAAACCTTTCTGAGCCATTGCACAGCCCACAGAAGGAAGGCTGGAGAGACTGCAAGGGTCTGTATATGCAAACTGGTCCGAGCATAGCAGGTTCGGAGCAGGAGGGGGAATACTGATAGGATGTGCTGGAGCAAAAGTATATTATGAGGAACCAAGAGGGAAATTAAGTTAGGGTATAAGGACACAGGGGGGACAGCCTGTGGTAACACTTGTTGCTTCAGTAATGGAACAACAGTGAATGAGAGTCACTTCACAATAATGTTTGGCCCAGGCCTTGTTCCAGCTGGGTTTTAAATTAACCAGTAGATACAGCTGTCAGTATTTCTTTTATGAGATTGCTCCAACACAAGAAATCCTCCATGGTCTAAACAGCATGTTTTGAAATATCTGTGTTTGAGTGTATACAGGAGGTTCAGCCTCTCTAATCTTGAGCTCTGCCAACATGGCCTTGACTCAGCTAAATGTACCTGGAATTAAACTGAAACCTAAAAATCTCAGCCATAGTGCCCTTTATGGCCAGTTCAGCCAGAACAAGCTTCCCTCTCTGTCTCCCTTTGGGGAGGGGAGGAAGGATGCAAAAGCAAAGATTTGAAGCATTCCTTTTAGCA
>VZRW01005026.1:381683-451315 GCA_013398125.1 Aegotheles bennettii
TAAGCAAGAGCAAAATACCTGGAACCAAAACAGTAGAACCTTGGATTGGGGACTGCCTGAAGACCCCTGGGGCAGAAACATCTTCCTCTCTGCTGGGTCAGCAGGCAGAGAGCCGTGGGGCAGACCACTGACCTGCCCGAGCAAGCCTAGGGCTGCCACACCAAGCTCAGGTAGACCAGGTCCTGTATCACCTGGTTGGTGCTGTCTGGGTTTTTCTGAGGCAGGACTGGCACATCTGCTGGCTGGACTAGACCGTGGTGATCACTGGTTGATACAGGTTATATTGGTGGACTCCATAGTTTTTGGCTAAGAGTTTTCTTTACTTTGAAGGTGTCTGTTCAGTGTTGTTACCCTCCCTCCTGTAATGCATCCCGCGTGCATGATGAAATATTTGATGTACTGTCTGGGATCCAGATTTCCCTTTGTTCTTCTCTGCTGGTGCATTTTAGAGGGTCTGTCTCTGATGTCCTGTTGAAGAACAGGGCTGTAGGCTCAAGGATCTGTTGTGCTACAGCCACACAGGGAGACAGGAGATCCACAACATGTCTGGCACCCTGTGCTCAGAGCAGAGGAGCAGCATGTTCTCCAGAAAGCTAAACATGCAGCAGGCTCTAAGGGCTCACCCACAGCTCAATAGCTTGTCCGAACTAACTTTAAACCACTTACCTTGGGGTTGTTTAGCAGCTTTTTGGATTGTTTCACCACCTGTATTGAGGGCCATAACCCAAAGGGCATAGTTTGGAGCTCACTAAGATGTATCTGCCCCTTTCCACTGCAGTCAAGAGAGGTGAGCGCAGTGTGTGGATGCCCTACAACCAGAAGGGGGAGAAAGATAAGGGAGGCAAAGAGAGGAAAGCATCAACTTCAGCAAGTTCACATTTAAATCAATATAAAAACCAGTGTGGTCCAGAGCCCTGAGTGCATGGGGCATGTGCTGGACCACACTTATCCCTGCTCCTCTAGTGAACTAGGGACTAGAAGATATGCTTTTCTCTGGAGCTGTGAAAACGTCTCAAAATCTGCTCCTTTTTTATCCCAAGTAATTTTACTTCACAAGGAAAAAACACCCTGAGCTCTCGAAAAAGAACCACCAAAACAACAGCAAAAAAAGAAAAGGGGAAAAAAAAAAAGACAGAGAGAGAATAACGCCCAAATGAGTTTAGATTCTCACATCCCTGTTAGGATGTTCCAAATATAAACACAAAACACAGTTTTTAAGCCCATATTTATTATTGTACAGATCTAGTTTAAAAACAGCTCTACAGGGGCTTGTGTTTAGCTGTAGCACTAGATCAGAGTAAGGACAACTATTCCAGGCAGAACTGCAGTGCTGCACTGACCTCCAGTGGAATTGGAAGAAATATTCCAGTCGTGGAGGCTTCTTTGCAGCCCTCTGGAGCCCAAATTTGCCTTGTTTTGGAGCTTCACGGGGGCATCAAATTCGTATGAGGATCAGGGAATTTATTGCAGGTTACTGTATATTTAGGATAAATATGTTAAAATGCTATAAGGGGATCTGTTTGGAATAACGTTGCCAGTCTAAGTGTAGCCTCATCAAATTTGAACTTAAATATGCAGATATTAAATAAAGCTTTCCAAAATCAATCAGCTTGAGGGGTTTTTAATTGATGGAGGTGCAATTTTCCTCTACTTCTCCATTCCAGAGAATTTTTAAAGATTATTAATTTCAATTTTCCCATCAGAAAACCTCTTCCTTTGGTCATTTAACCAAGAAACTCTAATGAGAGTCGCTATGTGATATTTCTTCTCAGCGCTTAGTAGGAGATTTTCAAGGTCAGACAAAGGTGATCAAATAACAGAGTGACACTTCTCGATCTGTATGTGAATGATTGATTGCCCTGATCAGATATTAGAGCAGCACCGCTTGACATTGTCTCCTTTGATGTCCTGATCAAAGAAAAAGAAGTACATAGCACACCCGAGATATTCTCCAGGGTGCCCGAATTTAATAGTCCTAAGGTCACCTGAAAGAAAATGTGGCATCCTTTTTTCTGGCAATCTCTGGCCACAGTGGCTCCATGTCTGTTGTGCTAGGATCTGTACGTACCCAGAATAAAAAGGCTGCCACTGACACAAATAGCTCACAGTCTGAGTATTAGAAAATCAGTTCAGCTTCAATTTTAAAAGACAACCTTTTTTTTCCTGAAAAAAGTCCCTTTCCCCTGAAACAGCTAGAGGGCCCTTCCAAGTTGTTCACGAGTTTCCTCTGAAGAGCAATTAGAGAACTATTGTTCAAAGTGTGCTCAACAAGGAGGCAATGAGGACTTCAAAGAAAGAGGCAGAGATTGATAAAGCCACTCTAGAAACAAGCAGGAGGGAGTCAGACAGGCAAGGGAACCTGAAAGGAGAAGGAGAACAGGAAAAAGAAAGGCAGTGCTCTGGGTTTTTTTGTTGTTGTTGCTTTTTTTTAAGCAAGATAGAAACATTTCCACCTGAAATATTCAAAAGAAGTGAAATTAAATGTTTTGGCTTTGGGTTGTTTAACCTTATTTAACCTTTTTCTAAGTCCTTTGCTCCAACCATCCTTTAATCTTAGGCCAAATTTTAAATTAAAATTGCAGTTGGACAAGTTGAAGAGTTTGCTTTCCTAAATAGCCTCCCAGGTCCTTCGTGGTATTTGCTCTGCACCCTTCTACATACCCTGTCTGTGATGAGAAATAAAAAGCAGGCATGCCAGGGGCAGAAAGACAGCCTATCATTCACAATCTTACACCCTGCCATGCCAGCAAGATCTTATTTTGACTCAGAATTGTGTAACTTAGCACTTGTGCTCACAGGACACAAGCATTTTTTAAAACCCCACTCATTTTGCACTCCCTCTTCGACTATGGTTCATCTGAAGCCAGTCCCATTGTGTTATGTGTTTGTATGCTGCCTGTTACAGTGGGATCCTGCCCCATGGCTTGGGCTCTTGGTCACTGCTCTACCATGAGCATACGTGAGTCTACACACACAAGGCAAGCTCAACATCCCCCTGCTGTGGTGGCAGAAGCAGAGGTATAGTTCCTTGGCTTGGATGTTGGAAGTGTATTTTAAAGTAATCAGATACAAACTTGTCTTAAGAAGACTGACAGCAAGGACAATTTCAGCCCAAATTTTGCCAAAGTTTGGCAAAATTATAATCAACTGACAACAGCGTTTTTATAATGAGAAGTGTCAGGCAATGTCAGTCCAACTGCCACTCCCCTGTGTAACTTATTGTGAATATGATTCAAGAAATATGTCAGACTGTTTAAATACACAGTGATTGTGGTTTTGCTGAAGACTCTGATCGACCTATGATGGAGTCTTCGAGGTATTTTTTTTTTCCTCTCACTGGTATTCCACAGGCAGTAAAAAATTTCACATGAGATTTCTTGGTATTAGTAATATCACAGAGCAAAAGAGTATTGCACAGCAGGGGGAGAGACGCTGCCTATGTAACCTACTGCATGCTTACTGGGGTTTTTTTGTTCAACACGCAGGTTTTGTTATTGCAACAGGGTCAGTCCAGCTGTGACTTTTCACAGCAATCCTCCCTGTATGGCTAGAGCCATCTGAAACACCTTTTCTTTCACACTGGATATAAAACCAGCTGCACTAGAAAGGCCCCATCGCTGGGTAAAGTCCCATTCAATGCTGTAAAAGGGACGTACTTGTGAATGTCCTTGGAAGCTGCCATGTTTTCATGCCTGTGGTGTATTATTTCCTTGGGAATGCATGAAAAATGTCAGTGAAGCAAAGAAATGGGACATTTAAAAAAAAAAAAAGCCCCAAAAGAAGGAAGAAAAAGACTTAATTTACCTTCTAATGATGATTCTTCATGAAGATCCAGGGATCTACAATTTCTAATTGAGGCTAGAAATGCATAAACAGCATCATTTGGGGTAAAATTGACCTTCACACAGAGCTGTGGTGTAAGGTAGAGGCAAGCTTTCTGTCCTGAGCACCAGCATCGGTTTTAGGAGACCCGAGTGTTGCCTGTGGTGGGTCCATGTGGTGACTTTGGTCTGGGTGCTGTTTCTCCCACCCACCACACGTGGAACCCCTGCCACACCGGGGCTGCTCAGCTCCGGGCAGAGCTCGGTTCAAAGGCTTCTACTTGCTTCTCAGGAAGGAAAACATTTCCCTGTTTAATCTGTTGCCACTCTTTTAGCTTCTACTTGCACGCTAATTGCAATGCAGTCAGTGTAGCGGGTTTCTATAATCTATCATATCTTAATTAAAAGGTCTGCAGCTTTCACTTGGACTTTGTTCATTCTGGTTTAGTATTACTAAACTAAAGCGATTGGACATTATTGAAAAAACACGTCTTGATGGCACTGAACCAAGACTCCTGACAAAAACGTTGGCAGAAAACTTCACAACTGTGACTGTTCATCATGCTTTGCACTCGTTATTTATTTCAAAATGTCAGAATTTTCCACCGACCAGAAATTCCTATTCCTTTTTCTGTCTCTGCTATAAAGTAGCTCAACCTACACTCCCCGACACCCAAACGCTCAGGCGCTGAATCTGTAGGAATGCCTGGATCAGCAAGACGTGCCAAGAGCTACTGAAAGGATAAACAAAGTTACTCAAATTATTCTTACAAAGCAGAAAAATATGGATGTTATTTTATAAAATTATTTGCTGAGTGCTGAACAATGAGACAAGCCCTCCAGCCCAAGTATATAACATCTCAATTATGCGAGCCCTGGACGTATTATTTCCACTTTGATGTCACACTGCATACAGGTATATTGCTGTAATTCCTCCCATCACGTGGCATTACTTTTTAGTTCATTATGGAAAACAGTATTTTTGGGGTAGAAATTTAACCTGTCAATTAGCAGGACGTGTATGCTGTGAAAATGTGGCAGAAGACTAAGTCAGAGAATTCCTTTCTCCTTCTCAAAAGGCATGTGAATTTTTTATTTAAATATGTCTTCATCTGCTCTACTACTGTAAAATCCAAATTATTTTTATTTCCAGGCCCAAGCTATCACTGTCAGATTGGGTAATACAATATACTGCGTTCTCCACCAGTCTTCAAATCCAAGGGTGGGCTTTTTAAAGCTTATTAAAGCTTTGTGTTGATATTCCTACCATCTGTGTTACGTGGTCAGACTGGACTATCGAGACAGCCCTTTGCAGTCCTGACAGCAGCTCTGGGAACTGGCAGAAGTGTTCACAACTGCAGTGACCTATAGGCAAACAGCAAAGATTATTTGTAGGAAACAAATTTCACTTGCATTCACATCAGAAATCTAACTCGAAGGATTAGATCACCCTGTCAGAGAGCTAAAACAATATCCTGCACGTATGCCCAATCAAAAGCAATCAACACAGCTCTGAATTTTGTGATTGCTTGTAACAAACTACCCGTAAACAAGCTGCAGACCTGGGCAGGAACTTCAGATAACAAATGAATTTGAGCAAATCTCAGCAACAGCTCCTGGACAACTCGTGAACAGAGAGGAAACCAAATTAATCAGATAAATGATTTGCTCAGCTCTGGTAGAAAATGTCAAACACTTCAAAACTAACCTTTTGGCAGCAGGATTGCTCTTCCCAGATCTATTTAAGATTTCTGTTTTTTGCATTTGTCAACAGAGCTGGGAAGCAAGTGTATTTCATCAGGGGTAATGTGCCATTCCTAGCACGTAGGCACAGACCCTCTACCTACCTGCAGCCAGCGTGCAAACCCCACCGCACTGGCTGGAAAGCCAAACACTGTTTCCTGGGCTAAGGGGAAACACTTCTGAGCATCTTGTAGCCAAGTCTGAGCAGAATATTTTTACTGGAATTGATTTTTCTCCAAAAAGCTTTGACTGCTGTTTTTCTAAGGGATATTTCAATGAGATTTATCTCTTCTATGGAAATATTAATTTTGTATTTAGAAATTAAGCCCAAAATTAATTTTTCTTGCTGGAAGTTTGAATATTTTTATTCCGAAAGGTTGTCAGAGTGCCAAGAAGAGCAATAGCCCAGCTGGCTTGCCTTACCTTACCCATTCAGCAGCAGGGCTCCCCAGTTAAGCCTCAGCTCCCGTGTCGGTGTGTGCTGGACCCCTGGTGCCCTCCCACCCCTGGCACACAGCACTGGGGTGCCCTGCAGGGCTGGTTGCTCATCCAGAAAGTTTTTCTGTTGGTGGTTGCTATTTTCCTCTAGAGTGAAACCACGCTTGCAGTAAATCAGCATTGCAACACTTTCACCTGGGATGATTGTGGCTTTCAGCTAAAAAAACCCCAACCCATCAAGCCCACTGGAAGTCACTTCTCTATTGACATGGACACTATATATTTAAAAAAACATTTTGCAAAAGGAGAAGGAGCATTTGTTAGTACAGCATAGTTGCACATCTTGCTTCGTTTCAAACCTAATTGCCAGGAGCTATTGCAGAGGATCAGCATAAGGTCCCTGCCGGTGGCCAGATGCCATCCCTCCCTTGTGCCTGGGGTGAGCAAAGGACAGGAGTGCACACTCTGCTTTACACCCATGCTTGAGCTGCATTGAAACGAGCGCCTTGCTGAATTGCAGCATCGATCCTGGCCCACGTGGTCCATTGCCTGTTACTGCTCCAGGTGGATTCCCCACCGGCACAGACGAGGAGACCTTGTTACACACTGCCAGCTCTGCGGAGTATTGATCAGCCATGGGTACATTTGGAGTGGAGTTGTCTCTTTGCTAGTTGAAGCACAGGGTGTTCAATGTTTATTGTGTTCTTAACAAAGTCTGTTATCAGCAAGTTTGAAGTTTGTTGCTATCTTCTGGTGTCTTAGACTAATCACAGTAATGAAGGCATTGAACGGAGCCCTTCTCAGGTGGCATTTACTATTGTTTGCTGCAGATAACATAAAGCTTTCTGATTACAGTCGGCTTTTATCACTTCAGAGCAAATCTACTCCACTGAAATGTGCTAATAAAACCCACGGAAGCAACAAACTGGAAAGAAGTGTTACAGCAATAAAGGAACATGAGGGAAAATGTACAGCTTTTGCCGCTGTTATCATTTTCAATTTATTAAGATCTAACCATTTTTGTAATATGGAGCTATTGCTTGGGGTTAATTTAATCTTCTCTAATACCAGACTCGGGTCAGTTTTCAGTGTCAATTTAGATGTAATGCATATTTCTGTGTTAGAATCAGAGAAACACCCTCCGTGGCCCCATGACCATATGCTTTCATCAATCCAAGTGTAAACGTCCAGCACTTTACACGTCCATTTTATGAGATTAGCTCCAGCCTTTAAACACCCAAGTCCCAATAAAAACGTTTGCCGTCGTGGCTCCAAGGACAGAGTGGGCTACTGGCTGCAATAGGAAGGCACAGAGTTACGACCTGTAGCAACCCATCTACCTGCACTCCACTCAGCTAAACATCCCAGATTTATCTACTGCCTCTCACTCTAAAGGGTCCCAGAAGCAGATTAGAAAACTGCTGGGCTAAATCCTGAGATCTTCCTTCAACCCTTGCTGAAGACAGAGGTTGTTTTGCCTGTACAAGGGTAATGTAAAATCCAGTAAAGATTTTATGCTGCCACCAGGGAGGCTAAAGACAGCAGCCAGGGCAGCAACCTGCATAAAACATAGACAAGGGAAAACTGGATCCAAATATTTGGACCAACACCAGAGAAGGACAATCAATATCCTTCATATCTGCACGTAGGAGACAGGATATAGAAAGACCTCATCTCTATAATCACACAAAATAAATAGTATCCAACTTTGAGTCTGCTTTGTATGAGATACACTAACTGGCTGATTACAATACTTTGTGTTCAAGTTATCTCTTGCAAATCAAGGACATCAAATGTCTTCCATATTCCACCTCCCCGATGGATACCAGGCTCAATTCAGTCCTACAGTCCTATGATCTCTTTTGTTGTTGTCCTTTCTGAAAGATTCAGCTCCTGCTTTTTCTCTTCTACTGTGCTTCCATGCCGTTAATGCATTCATATCACAACAGAAGCTGGAGTACTAGGATATGCTTCCCTTCTTTGGAGCCTTGTAGGACTCCAGATTTCACTGAACATGTTCAGCCTCTGTGGTTAGAGACCATGCGTGCTCGGACCCGTTAACATCTACGTGCCCACCATGGGCATGTGTTTCATAACCTGCCTCCTGATTCATTATAGCCTCCTGGCTTTTTTTCAGCCTTCATTTTGTTCCCTTAGAAGGGATGCTTTTAAGAAGGAAGAAGGAATGGGGATTAAAGAGGAGGCAACAGATCTCACACAGGCCTGGGACCATCCGAGAGAGTGTCTCTTGAGATGCAGGAGGCTTAAGAAGAGGGCTGAGCAAGAAGTGCCATGTAGTAGGAAACACCAAGCCCAGAGACTTGATCTGTCACAGTGCTGCCCTGTGTGCTTGCAGATATTCAAAGGACACAGTGGTCACACCATCCTAGGCTTTATTTGACACCCACCCTGCCTGTGTCCAAGTAGCTCATAAGCTCCGGTGTGCTCAGCCTGACATAACTGGCTCCATCCCCTCTAACCGAGCAGATGGAGAAATTGAATCACGATCCAGTGATTTAACAAGGTCACATAAGACAGAAGGGGCAGAGATTGAATTTAAGTCTAAAGAACTCACGTTCTTCTCTCTCTGGACTCTAATGAGAGCCCCAAATGTGGAGTCAGGGATGCCAACGTTGCTAAATAGAAAGGCAAGGTACCTGCAGTATTTTGTTAAAGCCCTTATGCAGAGATCACGCATAGTTCCAGCACCTCTGAGAGAGGCCATGAAAGATCTAGCAGGCAATTAATGAGACTTTCAAATCAGTGGGTAAATTAGGTGCCAGCAGAGAGGCTTCAAGCTTCACAGAGAGCTTGGGATGAATGAGAAGGATGGGTGCAGAATTGCAACGGGGCAGGGAGGGATGGAAGGTGTGCTACCCCCTCCCTCACCACCACAGCTCCTGGCACAAGCATCTATGTCCCTGTGTCATTTAATGTCAGGAAATGCTACAAGGTGATAACAAATGATGTACTGTGCAGGGCTGAGCTGAGTTACATTGGATTGTATTACACTGAAGGAGAGTGAGGAAAATACCAATCACCTATGAATCTCAATGATTGAGGCTGGGAGGGAGCGTGGAAAGGCAGAACCTTTGAATGCTCTGCCTGCGAGGTTGTGTCTTGTTTAGAGCACGCTAAGAGGCATTGCTTGTTGCTAAATCAAGATTTCCTCCTTAACTCGCTCCAGCAGCTTTCTTGTGTTTGCCTCAAGCCACCAGGCAGGTATCAGAGGTTGTTCCTCACCAAACAACTTCACCTCTCCTGTTGCAAGTGCCTCAATACCACAGATGAGATTTTGTAGGGTGGGAAGGGCTGAAAAGGGTTGAGCAGTCCCTGGAACCCCTGGTACCAAGTGTAGGTGAAGAGCCAGACATGGACTTCATTAACTCATCCTTCACTCTGTGTTAGGAAACACAAAGCCCAGGACAGTGTGTGGGGATGGGGCATGGAGAACAGAACAGGTAGGGTAGATCTGTGCCCTGGCTTCTGCACTCTTCCAGCTCCCCTGCAAGAAGCAGTGCAGGAGTTGCTTTGTGAACAACTAATGAGATTAATACTGATGGGTGTGCTGAGTTACACAACATATATATGCCCTTCACACAATGACGGACACCTTCTGCTACAGTTATTTTTCTAGCAATCATCAGTAGCACTAATAATAATTAAATCTCAGAGGCTGTGATGAATAATACATAGCAGCATTCTGTTAACAAAACAAAAACACTTTAAAAGATTTTCTCCTAAGCTAACATCAGTGCTTATTTCTTGCCATGGTTTATTTTTTGTGATGTATTAAGCACCTTTAAAGTTTGCAGTATTGAAACATAGATAGCACTGAGTCACTGATGCACAAAAAAATCCTAGAAACAATTTAAAGGAAAGCAGGCGCCGCTAAGCTGATCATTTTTATTTGTGTGCATCCAGCAAATATGAGCAGCAGTCTCAGCTCAAACTGGAGCAGTGGACAGGAATGTAGGGGCCTGGGAGGGGAGACTGAACATAGCAAGGTTTGAATCCTTCTGTCTAACCTTGGACACATTGATTAGGGATGAAATTCATCTCTTCCTGAAGCTAGGCATCCAGCTGAGGCTAATCAGAGAGGCTTCTCAAAGCCAAAGAGAGGACAGCACTGCAGAGAGCAGCATCTTCCAGCACACATGGATATGGAGGACAGCTTCGGTGGCTTTTGGTGGCCGAGGTTAAATGAAGTGATTTGGGCCAGTGTTATCTGTGCAGGTATCTAAACACATCAGTCAGCCCCCAAATCTGTATGAGCTGTGCTGCTGTTGCAATCCCGCAAACCAAGAGAGCATCTCCTGTTCTTGGAACTGCAGATGACAGCGTGTTCCCTCCTACTGCTGCGTTTGCAGAGCTGGAGGAGAAAAATGACCATGTCAAATGCCCCTACCTACACCAGCACGGAACAATTTGGGCACTCTCAGAGAGGCCTCCAAAGGATCCTCACTTACAAAGTGAGGTCTCTAATGCAGTCATTACTCAAGGAGTAGAGCGAATGAAAGCTGAGAATATGGTAGATCTGGGCCCAGGAGTGTATGAGCATCTTTTCCCAGCTGCAGTGGACACTCAAGTGTTGCAAAATCATGTGACAATGTGCATGCTACAGCTTGACTCACGCAGATTTAATTATCTGGTCTCTAGTATGCAATATAAGTAGGCAATATGGGATATAAGAGACCTGGTAAATGAAGGGGTGAAAAGTCCTGGCCATATTTTCAGGTACTGAAGGGGTTAATGCATCACATAACTCAGTTGCATGTAGATGTCCTGCTACTTTATAAATTGAAATTATCCCAATTCTAAGCAACCATTGGATTCAGGTCCTACAAGGGCTACGAGGCTGGTTCTGTGCTATGCACTATACCAGTCCCCAAAAGGCTAACCGGCAAGGTCCAGCAGAGGTTGGTTTACTAATTGAACTCTACCAAATGAATAAACCAACTGCAGGAAACAACAATCCCATTCAGATCAAGAGGGATGGGTTTGGAGCTGGCAGCAAATGAACTGCAAAAATAGATGATCTTACATAGTCTGTTTAGAAATTTCTAAGAAGAGGAGGGCTTGCAGGACTCCTGATGCCAGAGAACAGCAGAGAAAATCCAGTGCAGAACGTAAGAAAATTATTAGAGCTCTCTGTCTGGATTTCTGTGTGACCCAGCTCGTAACCTCCATCACACTGCTATAGAAATGCCAATTCAGAGACAGAGCTGTACGAGAGGGCAGCCTTGACAGCTCCAACTCATCTTCACTGCTGGTGCAAACCTTTAGAGACTCTGCATCCAAGTTCTCTGGTGGAGTTACACTGCCAGGAGGCTTCACAGAGAGTCAACCAAATGAAAACATTAATGTGAACCTGGTCCGTCTGAAGGGACGATTTTCCTTTTTGATAGTAGATCAGCAAGTGGAATAGCCAACCAAAAGGAGCAGCTAGTTTAATCAGTATAATCAGATATCCCAGGGATAAGCACCAGATAAATAACCCCATACCACAGCTACGAGCACGGCATGAATAACACAATACCCTAGCAATGTGCTCAACATAAATAACCCAATACCACAGCAGTGAGCTCGGTATAAATAATCCAATACCATGGTGATTAGCTTAGCATGAACACTGAGATACCACAGCAATTAGCCTGGCATTAATAACCCAAAATCCCGGCAATCAGCATGGCATGAATAATTGTGTCCCATACCAACAGGCACGGCATAGCTAAGACAGAGAGAAGACAGGTAGAAGGGCAGTGATATGTATTTATTAATACAGTTAGAGGTTCATACAGCACTATCAGCTTTGGAGCACTCCCAGTTCTTCCCCATGCAGCCAGCAAAGTTGACCCCTGTAGCCATCACAAAAGGGAGGGGAAGGATGGGTGCAGTGGGGCTGAAGCTCAGTTTTTTCTTCTGGGGGTCCCTACTGTGACACTGTCATGAATTCTGCTCCTGGCCCTGCCAACATCCTCCTCCAAATATGAATTTTGCAGTGTTACCACCCGGCGTCCACTGAATGTATGAATGCTTAATTTATATGTGAGTCACAAATACATCTTTTTATGCACTCTTAAAAACCAGAAGCATAATTACTAAGGTCAATATATAATGTTTATTTCCTTTATAATAGACATTATAATTTCACTTCAGGGAAAAGAAGCTGTATGCATAAAAATAATGACAAATATTAAAGTCTCCACAATAATGGAACCAGATCACTCTACTAATCCTAAATTTAAATGCATTAACGATCCCTGTAACATCAAAGGTCTGATAAGCCAAATTAGGTTCCTTGTAAGCATAATTAATCTTCTTTTTCAATGAAGATATTACAAGGGAGTTAATTTAAATCCCAAAGGCATTTCTAAAATTGAATTATATAGATAAAGCAAATATTTGACCTTTTACTGATAATTACTATAAAAAAATCAACATGCAAATGAAGCTTATGAAAACCTCTCCTGAAAATCGTATTATTGGGGTAATAAAATCCTCTATAACCCAAACCCAATAATATAATGACTTAAAAGACAGGTAGCCCCTACCTTCCTCTATAATCTGGGAGCATTAAAATACAATAGTGGGGCCTGTGTTGATTAACAAATAATTGAATAGAATAAATAAGCCATAGATGATTATGCTAAATGCACAGATTATCTAGTTCCATTCGTAGGTCATTAAATTTAAAAGACTGCTAGTTTTAGTTCACCTTCTCTTCTTAAATGATTTTTTTAGTGTCATTAAATGATGGCAATATTTATTGATTTAAATTGCTCTCTGACTGGAAGGTGCTTTTTCATGGCACTGAATCAGGATATTTTTAAAGAAAATTTCCATTCAGTTCAATGGAAACAGCATTCATTCCTTTATTACAAACTGAAGCTCCTAAAATCTCATACAGTTGGAGACTCATTGCTGGATGAATTTAGGAAGGATTCAGGTTCTTCCAATGTGTCAAAAGGTCCTTGATAGTGAGCACAGTACCCACAGGCTGGTGGGATTTGCAGAGTAAGAAAAGCTGGTGAGGATCTGCAGGATTAAACCACGGGTCATCAAACAAGTAACAAGATCACCCAGGGAAAGCCATTTTTGCCAAGGTTTTGAGTTAGAATGGAGGTTGCTAATGACCAGGACAATTCCATGTGTTTGCACAGCACCTTGTGTGGGGGTACTGGCTGTCAAGTGTTGGTCTGTTGTTGCTCATAGTCACACACGCCTGCATGGACTCTGTAGTGCAATGGGATAAACCCAGGGCAGTTTCTCTGAAACCTCTGACATTAATCTAAACTCTTGTCCCCTTTTGTCAATTTTAGAGTCTAGCTGCTACTTGTCAAAAGGAGCATTTTTGTGCAAGGACCAAGTTCTTATCACATGAGCCACCTAAACACTTCAACTTGACTGTCATCACACAGGCATGATGGCTTCATCCTTTTGTCCTTGCAGTTGTCTGAGCAAGACAACCTTCCCTGGTGAGGTTCCCCAGCCTTGGTGCTTGGTGAGCAAGCTGTTGTGAGCAAGGCTGGACCAAGAGACACAGTAAGAGGGCTTTGTTTTGTATGAGCAGAGAAAAAGCACTGAGCTTCTCACACTGGGTCACTATTGTTGGCCAGGGGTTTTATTAGCTGGAAAAGTACAAGAATAGATCCTTATCACTAAAACCTCAGCTCACATAACAACTAGGTGGAAATCAAACCTCAGTGTCACCCATAAAATGGCAAGCTTCCTATTAGCCAACCTTTTGGATAGGCTGGGAAGTAAAGGAAATTCTTTCTTATTTTTAGTGTTGATCCATTCAACCCAAATTTGAGGCCAAACAAAACAGTAGAACAGAACTGAAGCTCCTATTGTAACCACTCTGTCCCTGTTTTCCTGCTAAATTAAGGACCTCAGTCTCCAGACCTGTCAATCACGAACCTCTCACAAGCAGAAAATTCACTTTAAAAATGTATAAAGAAAAAGAATTGCTCTGCTGACCCTGGCTGCACACCAGCTCAAGACAATGCATCTTGTTATGAGTGTGGAAGTATTTCCAGCCGACACTGAGGTGCATTGTGCTGAGACTGCTCTGAGGCAACGCCGGCCCGTTTGGGCTGAATGTGCAGTGAGTAAATGAGCTGCTGTTTCTGAGGACAGCAAAAGGAACTTTACAACTCTAACAGTAAGCAGTGTCACATCAAGGAAAGAGTGGTTGTACAGCCATGACTCCTGGAGTTTATTTCCAGCTGTGCCACTGATTCATCAGCCAGTTCTGAGTCACTGAAGTGTTGGGTTTCTCAAATATTATCTTGTAATTTGGCCCCTCTTTGATTTTTATTGTTGTTGAGTCAAGCACGAGTACTGATGAGACACTCCAACAGCTCCCAGCACAGATGCTGCTCTGCTGATATGGCACTTGGTAGGAATTTCTTTCCAAGAGAGCAGCTAGACCAAACAGGTTGCTTTTGTGAAATTTTACCTCCAGATATTTCCTCCTTATGCTTGTGGTGGCTCCAAGAGCCCTGATCCCTGCTCAGAAACTCCAGGCATTACTGTAATACCAACAGTAACATTTTCAAAAAGCTCAGTATGCTTTGAATGTCCATCTTCAAACTTCTTGAACTGTTCAGTGTTAGGATTGAGTTATCAAGAAAGTCAAAGGAGCAAGTGAAGCTTATGTAGGTAGACCAAATCTCATTTTAAACTAGCTAGCTCAGGTGTCTGCAGCAGTCCAGCAGCACAGCTTGGGTCTCAGTTCAAGGTATAAAAGCCACCTACGATACAGTTGGTGCTGAGCAGGCTGGCCAAAAGCAAGCCTAGAGGTGGGACAGTCACCTTGGGAGCTGAGAACCAACAAGACTCCTCAGTCCTTTAGGCCCTTTTGAAATATCTACCTAGAAGCACATAATCACCTGCTTTTGTTCAGATCTGGTTTTGACTTAAACTGTGCTGATGGAAGATGCTCTCCACTACCCATTTTAATCTGTTCAAGGTCATTGGAAGCCTGCAGAGAAGCATCATTCCTTTATCAAGAGACTTTTCCGAGACAACATTAGCCAGTCTATTCTATCTCAAGCCCCTAGCCTTTAGATATAATTGCTTTATTAAATGTCACAAATGCTCATTTGACTTAGATGGTCTCTCTCTCTCTCTCAAAAGAGAGAATGTTGATTTAGACACAGAAAATGGCCCATTTGCTGTTGAATTCAAAGCAAATACCCTGTCTCTGACTCTAAACACAGCCTCTTCTGTTGGAGTGTTTGCAGTAAGGGACATTTAAATGGCCTGAAACAAAGTCATTTTCTTTGTCATTATTACACTGGAGTTTTCTATCTCTCTGATTAGATTAGAATTGAATCTGGTTGAAAGAAATTGAATTTGTACATTTCCCTAATCATACAATCTTCAAACACTGAACTTTCTAGTACCAATTAGTCTGTCCTGATCGGAACGAACCTTCAGAGATGTCCCTATTGATGGGAACAAGGAATGAAAAGCTGTTGATGAAAGTGATGATCGATTGATAAACTGCCACCTGCATAAACACTCTCGTGCTCTTTTCAGGTGATTGCATTTGTGGCATCTTCAGAGCTTCTCTGAAGCTGGTGACTACTGAAAAACATGCTGGTCTGCTCTGTATTTGCAGAAAATTCACATCCTTCATTCTCGTGGTCGTGATCAGGGTGGACTTGCTGTGTCGCGATATTCCTGACTTGTACTTGATTGAATTCTGGTATTTTCACCTGGCTGGGCTGGGCAGTCTGAAGGTGGTTAAGCATGCTTGGTCTTGTAAATCCCTTCTACAAGCAGCTAACTGTCCTTGTGCCTTGTGTGCTTCTAGAAACTCCATCCTGGATTCTCTTGGACACTGATACTTCAGCATGGCAATACACATTCTTTGTAACACTTTATTTTCTGGGCATAGAACTGTTTCCATCTGTCCTGTTTCCAACCTGAAAAAAAAAAAACCCACAACATTTTGTGCCCCCGTGTCTGCCACTCACCCATCTTTTTTGCAATAGGAACAATCTCTGACTTCAGACTTAAAAAACCCAGCTAAAGATGGAGAAGGGCAACTCAGAGACATACCCTCCAGCAAGAAGCAGTGGTTATATATGTGTGCACATGTAAGCATGTCAGCAGCACACACAATAAATGTTATCTTGAAAGATCAGTGCCACTGCCCAGCCTGCAGCCCCTGTCAGCTGTGACCTCACTGCAGCAGCATCACTGAGAGCAGGAGGGGGGAGCTGATGAAAGGAGCAGGGGGAATAAGTGCAGGATTGTTACAGATTCAGGAGTTATTGATGGGAACTTAATGGCAAGGATTCAAGGCAAAGAAGATGATTTCTGGCAGCCAACCAGAGTTAAATGATTGCTGAAGTGACATTAAATTAAGCTGATTTTGACACAGCTGTATTTACCTCTGTGTAAGCAGAGAATCACCTCGCTGGGGCTGGGGTTCTTCTTCAGGTGTGGAGTGTGTTTGATCAGAGCCCGAGAGATGCAGTGCAGGGTCACTGTTAGTGGAAAGGTGAAAATAAAATAAGAGAACTCCAACTTCGAAACATTTTGCTTCATTACTCTTCATTTCTCAAACAATCAGAAGTGCCTCGGGATCTTTGCACAGGTTTTTTCCCACAGGGACACTGTGCTGGCTCACGTTTGTGCTGCCTTGTAAACCAACACACTGTGGGAAAGGCTCTGCTTTCCCCAGGGATGAGCTGGAGCCTTGTCTGGCCTGGCTCTTTGGCAAGGTGTAGTACAGCAGTAGTATTTTTTTAGAAAAGTAATTAACTGTCCCACAAAAAAATGAGCAGCTAGGCTCCATCTATAATCAGAGAGAGAGAAAGGTATTTCAAGGGGGTGACTCACCATGAGATATGTCTAGGATAAGAGTGCTCAATGGACTTGTCATCATCTCCACAGCCTACAGAGGAGCGTAGATGAGTGGCATAGTGGTAGATGGCAATAATCAGATAAAATGAATCCATTCAAAGTGGCTAATCCTTTCCAGATGGCTTGGGGATGAACAGAAGTCCACAAAATTGGAGTTTGAGCAAGAAGTCAGTAAGACTGCTGAACGGCCTTTAGCTTTACAGATCATGGTGGAACAGAGGCACTTCTAGCAGAGCAATGTGATGAGGTCTTTGCAACGCCTCAGAGCTCAGGCTGCATCTCTGATGCCATGCCTGATGCAGCAACCCAATTTTTTGCAGGCACCAAGACAAAATTCTGCTCAGCTCTCTGCATAGTGGCTTCTAGCATTCCTTCTCCATCTGGTCCCTCTTGGAGGGACTGCAACAGCGCCCTTCAGAGGGAAGTCAAGGATGGCTTGTCCCCCAGTGACATGCATCAAACGATCTTCATGAACAGTGACTTCTTGTGACAGAATTACAGTGACACTCATTTTTAGCATCAAACAGTAGCATTGCAGAGGCTCCAGCTCAGAAGCTGATGAATGGTTGCTCAAGGAAGTTATTTTTTGCCAGCTGTTGGCAGTAGTTATTTTGCCTTTAATTGTGCGTTCACATGCCCGGGTCTGATAACAGTGGCTGCTGATGAAAAATGCAGTTTCATGAATAATAAACGGTCCCTTAAAAAAGCCCCACTCTGTTTTAGATACCAGGAACCCCCTGATCCACTGCTGTCAGCTTTGCAAAGTCTGGTATTCACCAACACAATCAGCACCCTCCCGAATAATGATAATTCATCTGTGTTCACTTCACTAAACTATCATATTTTATGGAAGAAGTTAATTAAATGGTGATTTGCACTTCCGCTGAACATTAAACATTTAATGCAGATGCTCTAGTCATTGCCTGAGCTCTAAAGTGGGAAATGGCTTCAAAACTTCATATTTCCTTAAGAGGTTTAATGATGCTAGATCAGGCTATTTGCATACATACATATACAGGCATATTTTATACCAGCATTTATTGCAAACAAACCCAGCTTTCCTTACTATGTTCTCAAGAATATGAGGCGGGACATACAGATTGCAACTGAAGGGTTCTCTCCGGATGATTTGCCCCTGCCACCATTAAATTAATGGGCTCATTAATGAAAGATTTTCTAGGAAGGCATTAGATAGGAACAGTTATCTACAGCAGGTCGCCTCTCCTATAACTCAGAAGAAATTAATTGGTAATAAATTAAGAATTCTAAAAATTAATTCTAGTACAGCAGGAGTGAGGCTTCTACACACTGCCTTCAGCTGAAGTGTCGCAGTAAATCCTTTGCAAAGTAAATAATTGTTGGGATGGGGGAGGAAGAAGAAGTTAAAATTAATGTGCGTTGGCGAGGATGACACAGAGGTGAAACGTAAGGCAGCCTTTGGATGGTGTGCAATGAGTGTTCTTGCTTCCTGAAATATGAATCTTCGTAGGAGGTAGTAACATAAAACATGAGACACTGCTGGGTGTCTTCCATCCTTTGTGCTCTGGGTGGCCCTGATGAATTACACCACTCTTGTCCAAATGGTCCTGTCTGCACAGCAGGTCACATTGGGGGTCAGGCTTTGCTTGCTAAGCAAATGGATGGCTGTCAAACCTCATCTGGGTTTGGCTTTGCAGGACTGCAGTGTTTGGGTTTGTGCAGAAGGAGTGTAGAAGCCCTCACTTTTACAGGATGTAGCATTTTTTTCCCTATTATCCTTCAAAAAAGATATAAAAATTTGGAATTGCTTCAGTTTGGGAATGCAATGCGTACAAGCGGAATAATTTCTTTGTTGTTTTTTTTTTTGAAGTCGTATGCTTTCAAGTGAGGGAGAGATGAGGAGAGGGTGGAGATGTTTCAACACATTTTCAAAAGCAAAGAACTTTCATTCTCTCCACCCCCAGTAACCATTTAAAAAAGAAAAAGGCAAACTTTTTATTTAAGTTGTTCCATTAATAACACTGCATCTTCTAAGTGCCAAATTGCTTAGGTCTTTCCCTCCTCCCAAATTTACACCACCTCAGTTTGAAATATAAGAAGCTCTGATTTGTCATTCTACCCCAGGATTTTCAGAACTAAACTTCTTTTAGCTATTACACAATAATCTCTTTCTCAAAAAAAAAATAAAAAGAAAAGGGCTTAAAGCAGTTATTGTTGCATATCACAAATGCACTTAGAGTACCAGTTATGCTTTAATGTACATTAATTTTAGATTTGCTGGCCCTTTTCCAGCTAAGCCTGTGCCTAGAATTTTTTTCTAGACTATGAAAAATTATTCACAGATATGCCATGCATTAAGTTAGTAAATGAATATAGGTTCGAATTCAATTTGTTTTAGCAAACTGCTGTTATAAAGAGTCTAGTGTAGCGTGAATTATTATCCAGATTTATGCTTAGCATCTGACAAAATGTTAAGCTAGTTCTTCAAGTATCCACTAATTCTAAATAAAGGCGGAACCGTGCCATTCCTGCATGGCAGTTCCCAATGCCAGCTTCACACTTCATCACATTTTTAACTTGATGCTGCTCCTGCCATTGATATCTTCAATTTCCAGGTGCTTCAGGATTTATTCAGAGCGTGAGTCATGCTGGCGAGCCTGTTTGGACAGAGGTGTGTGACTTCTCAGTATCAAATCCACCCGAAAGTGTGTTCTCCTCTGCTCCTCCCATGTCCTAAACATGCTTCAGGGCAAAGAGCCTGAGCCTGGGTGAGTCTGGGCACAAAAACATAACTCTAAAGGCTCAGTATTTCTCGGGGTAAAAAGCTCTGCAGCATCTTTTGGCTGGGGGAGTAGAGCACACAGAGAGTGGTTGAGTCACCATCCCTGGAGGTGCTCAAAAAACATTTGGATGTGGCCCTTGAGGGCATGGTTTAGTGGTGGACTTGGCAGTCCTGGATTGATGGTTGGACTCAATGATCTTGAAGGTTTTTTCCAACCGAAGTGATTCTATGATTTACAACAGAGCTGTACACAGGGCCCATGCACAGGAGCATATCTTCATCTCCAGAAGGGAGCCAGACAGCAGCATAACCCAACCCACGCACCACTCACACCATTAAACTGATATTATAGTGGGCCAGAACATCTGATTAAACATTCACCAGGCTGAGCTCCAGCCTCACCCTGGAAAGAAGCCACCAGCACATCACACCAGCATTGCAAGATTTACAAGGAGCAGATGAAGTCAAGTCCTACAATAGTTCATTATAGTTAACAAAGCTGGAATTGCACTGGGCTTTGAGCTGTATATCAATGCTAAATATCTCATTACCAGCATAAAATATTTATGTCTCATGGTCTTTATCACAAATGCAGGCTTGCAGTTAGTGTGTCCTGGTCCAGAAGATGAATTCCAAGGAGTAAATGAACTGCTTGGATTAAAAGGCTGGCATCCCTGCAGGAGAAAATTCCTTACTGCACGTGACCCCAGCGATGGAGGGAGAAAAGACAGCAATGAATGCACAGCCTGGGGCTGCAGAATTATGGTCCATGTGGGCTAACACTCTCCACTTTCCCCCCTGGCTGTCTCCCTAGGGTCAGATCAATCCCTGAGCTGTCATAGCTGATGGCAATTTGTGCTTTTCCTTCATCAGGGGCTGACAGGCTCTTCTGGGTCCAGCTTGAGCAGCAGTGGCAATTGCTGGTGCACACGTGTCCACGAGTCTGAAGACTTTCTGGGTAGCACAGCCTGTTCTCCCTCCAGCCTGAGAGCCTCGAGGATTTCCAAACACTGAGGGAGGAAATAGGACTGAGGGGCTGCTGCACCCGGGAGCTTTGGTGCCTTTTGGTGTCCCTTCGGGTCTCCTTTCCTCTCTCCATGGGGAAGGATGCACTTCTGCAAGCACAGCCTTCAACCCATCACATCAGCACCCTCGTGTGCCCATCCCCAGCTAGGGCATGGCTCCGGGGCCACCGCAGCCACATGTAAAGGAGAAGTTAAGTTAATCTTTGTTACTCTTTATAATCTTTTTTCTGGAGAACAAGGGTCAGGTCCTGGGCAAAGGCTGTAACTCGTTTTTGTTGGCTCAGCAGTGCTTCACCGAGGACTTGAATAATTTGAAGGTGTGAATACTGCTCTGGGACTTGGAAGAGCAGCTTCCCTCCTTGCCACGGGCTATCTGTGCACCTAGGCAAGTCTTGTTGGCTTGATTTCCTTCCTCTTCTGCAAACAGAGGCAAACGAACATTCTCCTTTCCTGCCTTTGCCTGGCCTGGTGGTGTGGGGCTGAGCAGGCACTGCCGTGTACTCTGCACGTGTCCAGCGACAGCAGCAGCCAAGCCCTGATCTCCACTGGGACCTCTGGGCTCCACTCTACTATGAATAAACAATTTTCCCCTCTACTGCCTATTACTTCAAATTTGTAAGTAATTCCCAGACTTACTATGAAGCTCAGGCATGAAGGCTGAGCTACCCCAGAGACACACAAGTGCAGCACACCAGCATGGGTCTTAATCGAGGGCATGAGCAGAGGAGCCCCTGTGCTTCCAGCTGCCCATCCACCCAACGGGCAGAGATGTCCTGGGCTGGGGTCACACTGTCCCCAGTCCCCTCCAGCCTGCAGGTCCCCCTGCACCTCGCAGGGTTCATGGCTAAACCCGTGGCCTTGCAGGGAACTGGTGTGCTGGCTGGGGACCAGCCAAGGAGGGAGGACACAGGATTGCCAGCAGCTTTCAGCTACATCAACTCTTACCAGTGGGAGCAGCAGTGCTATGGATCTGCCCGTGCCAGCTTTCACAAGTGAGGTGCTAAACTGTTCACCTCAGCACCATTTAGTTTCTAAAAGGTAGTATAGCTGCTGCCAACATACTCCAAAAAATGGGGCAATTTTTAAAATTCCAATTAGTGGGTGAACAGTTTTTGACCGAGGGAATTTGGGAGGAGGGAGGCACATTTTGTATACTTAGGACATTTATTTGGGAGATTATCACCTTCTAGTAAAGAGGTATTAACTAAAATCTATCTGAATTATGCTTCTAATTACTATTTCATTTGCAGTGTGTTATATTTATTGCAGTAAGCTTCTTGTGTATTTATTGTATTATGTATTGGAATGAGACTCTGGATGCTGAATGGATGCACTAAATGCAAAGGCTCATAGGCATTTCAGTGAATAGAACTGCAAAACCCTTCATAGGAGTCATTTTATTCAAACATTGGAACTTTTTTATTAAAGGCAAGAAATAGCCCAGGTGCCCACCTTTGTTCCTATCTTCACACGTATTGTTCAACCATCTTTGTTTATTGTATCTCTCAGTTTTTAGCATGTTGCCCACAATGCCAATCCTAACTTTTTTTCACAAGCATCTCTCTCTGTTGGAGGTATGGTTAATAGTTAAATCACCCTGTGCTTTTTCTGGAGGTCCTGGAGGTATCACTTTGCTGCTATTTTTTGCTGGGGACATTCCCTTCCACTTTTAGCAGGCTCAGGTAGGCTGTATCCATCCACGTTTCTGGGCTTGGTTGCTGCTTTTTACAGTGATGGCAACCTCTAAAGTGACCTAAGAAACAGCTGTGGATTGAGATCTTGCTCTAAGGAGCCCATTCCAGATTTCACACTATAATATATCGAGTCTTTACACAAACTTCAGAGAGCCAGGATGGCTATAAATCGTAGTTAGATGATGGTGCATTTAATGTTTCTCATAAACGTGTAAAGTTTGTCTCCAGAAAGCTATAATGAAGGAAAGCAGATTGAAGCCAGGAAGTGTCTCGTTAGCATGTGATGGAAATGTTAATCAGGAGTCTTTAAGGCGACTGTAATTAATTCCCCACACACTGCTGTGTGAGGTTCTTGGGGCCAATCAGGAAGCAAAGGGCAAATTAGTTGGAGGGGGAGGTGGGAAAAGGTCATTCTGCTGTGGGAGAGGGGCTGCTGGGGGTGCTTTCTCCCATTTCATGGGTGTTGTGGTTGGCCTGGAGCAAGAACCTACCTGAAAACCAGCCTCAGGCCACGGGGACAGGTAAGTCATGTTACTGCTTTCTGCTTCTTCATCAGAGTGTTGAAGGCATTCATAAGCACTCAGTTAGCAAAACTGTGCAACAGATACTGATGGAATAAGTGCATCATTTGAAAGCTCTTGCTAAGTCAGGTTCTGCTGAGTACCTGGTCCTCTCTTTTATTTTCTTCTGAGTCTTTCTCCCAACTGCTCTTACACCTGCAGTTTTGTTTTGCTTGTGTCCTCTGCTCTACATTGACTAGAATCTCTCTGGAACTCCAATCTTGTCTGTGAAATGCAAACTAAGCTTATGGTGCTATAGAAATGTCTTACAATAGTAATAATTGTCTGCTGCATTGACTCCTGGTCTTAGGGTGTGTTTTCTAAGGTTTAATAGCAACAAATGCCCTGTGCCACAGGCAGTGTGGTGCCTCTAATGCACAGTGGTGGCTGAGCACTGTGGGATACCCAGAACTTCCCTGGAAGTTCTACTACACACACAGAAATTGGAATGAGGATTTGGTTCCTCCTTGGGAATGGGTAGAGCAGTGCTGTTTGGTTTTGGTGTGATCCTGGAGGAAAGATGCTCCAGAGACCTCAGCTAGAGCTTGGCTTAGTCTGGGCAGCTTCTTTCAGAGTCTGGGCTAAAAGGTTGTAGGGTTTTTCTCCAAATGAGCTTCATTGGTTTCTACTTCTGTTCTGGTCAAAGCAAAGCTTCAGCTTTTATGCTGAAAATACAATCACTGTGTTTTAGACATCCCTCTGGAACCTCCTGCATTTTTCCAGTGCAAAAGGCTTTCCATCTGAACAGGAATAAAAGTTTGAGTTTATCCCTCGAATTTAAGCAATTCTGTTATCACTTCTGGTCTGGATCCAAATTTCATCCCTGTTATTGCACTCTTCACACTCTGCCTGGGGCCTCAGCATTAGAACAGAACAAAAATTCCCAGTCCCTGGAGATCTCTATTGACTCTTCCTCTTCCAACAGCTGGGACTCTCCCACCCCAACAGATTTGCAAGCACAGAGAGACTTTATTTTACTGGCTAACACTGCAGAAAGGAATAAAACATGCAAACCAGTGTAACTGTAAACCAAAGCCATTAAACCTGATTATTGTCAATTTGTGTCTAGTACCTGTGGCTTGTGGAAAGTTCCCGCCTGTGGTTAACCAGCAATTGTTGTTGTTTATGTGTTTATTACCTTGTACCCAACATCTGCTTAATGGCCCTCCTGCTCATTTTTTAAGCTGTGGTTTTAATCGTTGTTTTTGTAAGACACTGTGGCCACAGCAGTCACAAACTGTCTCTTCCCTGTAAGGTCTACTGACCTTCTTGTAGGAGGTCCCTTTTGTGACAGGCTTTGAACTTTTGTCCTCCTCTCCAGCACTGCTTTCAGCTGATGAACTGCAAGGAAGAATATAATAGTGAGGAAAATGGACAAGAAGCCCTGACTCAGGGCTGGTCAAGGTGGGATTAAGGCCATGACCAGTTAGAGAGGGCTGCTAGACCCAAGTGTGAGCTGAGAACTGGGGGAAATATTCCAGCTGCTCCAGAGCCAGGTGAGAGAGTGCTGCTCTCCCCATGGAAGAAAGCAAATTTGGGTTTGTTTTTAAACTGGATCTTGTAGCACCTGAAATTACTTGTGTGATGACTCTGAATGTGAGATCCCGTGTAGGAACACAAGCCCTTCAGGGGTGATTTGGGAGGATTTCAGATACTATTTCCTCAAGGTGATTGCCTGAAACCCCTGTTCAGCTGTCACCTGTGCCTAGAGGTGCCTGAACCCCTTGGTTGGGAGCCCTGGTGTTTCCAGATTTTTCTTTTGGTAGAAATTTTTCTGTGTTTACTCTGTCTTTACACCCAATTGTATCCAGAAACAAAGCCTTTATTGAAGTCTCTGAGGAGGCTGGTGTTTTTATTGCCTGCATAACAAGACCGGGAAAAAATGTTATTCCCACAAAATGCTGCCTCTCTGGTCAGAGGAAAAAGTTCACAGTGTGGCTCCTTTGGGAGAATTGTTGTACCAGGGCAAGGAAGGAGACCAGGATTTGCTGTGCAAAGGAGCTGGTGGCACACAAACCAGACCTGGGCACTTTGGCTTAAGGGTTTGCCAGTAGCTGTCTGACTTCTGACAGCTATGGTACTGGGAATACCCTGATTTCAGCACATGGGCTGTCTCTCAACTCTGCCCTTCGGTTAGGGATCAGTGGTTAGGGATCAGTGGTCCTCCTCTGGCCTGCCCAGCCAGACTTGGGAGCTCCCAAATTTCTGTAGCAAACCTTTCATGGTAAGTGCAATAGCTGCTATCTTCCTAACTCAAAAACCAGTGTTTCTGCTCAGGTTTTGAACTGAGTCAGTAAGAAATGCAAACGATTACTTCAGTGCCTGCCCTTCTCTTACAGGGCTGGGTGAGTGTTACCTTCACTTAGCTGGTAGAACAGATACATTCCACAACTCTGTAGGGAGTTAATATTCATGTTATTAAGCTGAACGTATTGCTCTCAGTTCCGCATCTTTTTGGTTTAACAAGCAATTGCAGACTCAAAATGATGAGCTTGGTTGAAAATGCTGCACCTCTCTTTGGGGTCTGGGGACTGAGTTTTACCAATTAAAGTGGAAATATGTTTGAACTGCACAGTGGAAATTCCACATTCAAATCAGGAGTGTGTATGATTAAAAACACTATGGTAGGAGAACCTCACTGGAGACCAGTGTCACCCCCACCCCAACCAGGCTGCCTGGGGGAGCAGTTTTTGCTCCCTTTGCATGACATTTGTCCTTGGTAAAGCGGATAGCTCTCAGGGGGGCAGAGCATTATTCCTGGACAGTGCTGCAGCCAGTGGAACTCTGGAGGAGAAACTCGTCCATGGGGTCGGTGCAATGGGAGCACACTGTGTCTCTGCAGGAGGTCAGGTGCAGGTGGGCAGAAATAGCAAACCTCCAGCATCTCTTCACAATATCTGCAGCCGGTCCTGATCTGGGGGGGTTGGTTGATGTTTTTTTTATTCCAAGCAAGAATGTCCTGGGAGATATGTCCCACAGATGTGAGGCCCAAAGGTCCAGCTCCTCACTTTGTTACGGGGTAGCTGAAGGTTTCTGCCAGAGGCAGTCCCAGAAGACCCACTTCTGGGCTTTCTTTGTAGCCTTCCAATTTAATAGGTGTTTTCATGCTTCCTATCCACTGCTGAAATACAACATGTGACATGCTGGGAATAGTCTTTAAACCAATGAAGTGATGATTAGAAAAACCTCTCCTCCACTTCTATTGGAAGATACCAAGGTTCAGGTGCTCCTTTACTGCCAGCTCAACTCCTCCTCCCTCCCCAGGAATGATTGCCTCTTTGGAAGGCTGTTCTACCCCCCCAGGATAGAAAAATAGATCCCTATTGCCTTCCTCCTCTGAGCTTATATTCTAACATTGTTTTCAGCACAAAGTTAAGCCCATCAGGGAAACCCACAGTAACATCAGGTTAGTTATTAGAATGGGCAGTAATAATCAATAATAGATTATCTGGAAGAAGTTTAAAGGTTTTTAATGAGTGACTTATCAGAAATGTGCTTCTGGAACGTACTTGTTGGGGTTTTCTGCTTTAACCCCAAGGAGTAGTTGATTTTTTTTCCCTAATCTCTGGAAATTAATCAGTGATTTGAATGTGATATTATTTTTTATTTCAATTTAAAAAATAATGACTCAAACCTTTAGAATGGAAGCACCCTGTTAGCCTTTGTAGTAAAGGTGGGTTTGCTTTGCCCTGAATTTCACAGCTAAAGTCCACTTTGCATTTTGAAAATGTTTTCCCACCTGTGAGTGAGGAGTTGTTTCTCCTTCAGTGGGTGGGTGTCAGTGCTGCTGGGAGCTCTTCTGTCCTGCTTTTGCTATCCTTGAACGACTTTCACTTCTGAAGCTGCTATAGTCAGTCCTTTCCATATCAGCACCCATATATATGCAATTGCATTAAATAAAGAAATAATAAGCCTCCACACCATTAAATTCAGGGAACTGATGCATTTCAAATGCAGAAAACAGAAGCAACTGAAAGTCTTGCTAATTTTTACACTAATTTACACCAGAGGGAATAAGAAATCTCTTAAATCAGATGCTAATTTTGTTTACTTAACTTCCTAGTCAGCACAATGACCTTTCATCCGCGAGTAGGAACAAATTAGCACACAAGTTCTTTGTTGGAGAGAGGAGAACTTGCCTCAACCTGATCCTGAATAATACCTAATTAAATGTACTTCTAAACAACTCTGCCTTCCCTCCTAGAAGGAAGTTTCGGATAAAAGAACAGAATGATATGCCTTTTATTTGCCACTTTACAAAATCTCTTCACGTAATGCAAACAACCCTAACCCTAGTGTGTCTGATACAGGATTTGCAACGCTCTCGGTTATTGGTGAGAGGATAAGACACTTATTACCATTTATCAGGGGAGGATAAAAGATCGCCTGTTCCCCTTACTAGGAGGGGAATGGATTTCCATGTTCATCAACAATGGGGGAAAGGTGGGTAGGAGGCAGATATTTGGGTAACAAAGCTGTAAACACACACACAAAAAGAAATAAATCTTTCTGGTAGGTGGAAGAATTGAGTTCTTCCTATTTGGTAATGGGATAAGAGACACTGAGCACACTCTTTGGTGAGATAAGGAGCTTACGCTGAAGTGGAAATGATTTTTGGTATCAACACAGAGATCCAGAGGCCTCCTGATGATTAGAAGGCAGCTAAGCAGCTACCTGGGGATTTGCAAAGGGGAGGGGGAGATTCTTAATGTGGCAACAGCTCTGAGTGTTTGCAGCTGCGGTGCAGGGGAATGACCACCTGCAGCCCTTTCTCCTTGGACAGATGTTTCCCCATAGGTTCTGGATGGGGAACCAGCTGCTGAGTAACAGCTACAGGAAAGCAATTGAGATGGCAGATGCCAGCTGTGCCCTTTGTTGTCACAGATGTGGCGTGGTACTGGCTGGGGGACAGTGCCTTTGATCTCGGGGCATACAAGACTTGAGAGGTATTTGAGATAGAGGCATCTCCAGCATCATCCCTTCTGCCACTTCCTGCTCTGTCCAGACCACAAGGTCTTGTCTCCAAGAAAAACTGAGCTGTTTGTGCTCAGCCTGGGAGATGGTGATGAAGCAGGAGGAAAAGCAGAAATCCAGATACATACCATGTGTTCAAAGTGACTCCTGTCCCTTCCTCACTCTGGAGGCACCATCTCATTTCCCTGGCCATGCTCTCATTGTTGGGTTGATGTCAATTTAATATCCTTGGGTTATAATGGCAGAAAACCAAAGGATTTCCATGCTGTTGTCACACAGTAAATGTAAGAGACAACGTGGTGGTGGGCAGAACATCTGACTCACTGAGGTGTAAAGGCAGCTGCCTGCAACACCATGTTCAGGTGCTTGTTGGGAAGAAAATTGTGTGAAGCAGCTGGCAGGAGGAGGAGGAAGGTGTCATGGTGAGCCCCAACACTGCTAAGTGTGTCAGGGGCCAAGGTACTGCAGGGGCTGAGTGGCCATCAGAGGTTAGAAGTCAAATGTATCTAAACATTAAATCTGTGGCACAAGTCTTGTTTCAGATAGGTTTCTTCTACAGCTGGTGGCAAGTTTTGGACATGAACAGCTTTCTGCTGCAGCTGGAGTGGCAGAGGGGTGACCTCTAAACCAGCACCTCTGCTGTGTTGGTGGCACCATGATGTCTTGAACATCTCTGGCACCAGCTCTCCTGCTGCACCCATTGGTTTGTTCTTTAAAGTCAGTTTTCACATGCTTGTTAGTTTTTGGCAGCTTCAGAGTCTCTCATTTAAATTAATTGTTCAGAGGTAGCCACTAAGTCTTTATTTTCTGGAGACCCAGGGGTGCAGTGCTCAGAGCTGGGTGCTCTGTGACTGGGAGCAACTTGGATTTCCCAGCAAGGCAGGTTTAGGTGACTTGTGACTTAGTAAAAAGAAACTACAGACACAAGTGCAGCATGATGGCCAGTCCCAGCTTTGCAGCTTTTAGGTAGCCCCTTCAGTTCCTGCAAAACAAAACTGGGTTTAAATGAACCCTGGTGAGGAGGAGGGAGGGAACTTGCCCTGAAGATTGTGGCACAGAAGTGTGAGCATAACTGGGGACCTTGTACTGAGTGTATTTTGCTGTGTATGGCATCCTGCATGGCTCTTTCTTGGTCCCAGATGGTGAAGTCCCACTGCCAGGTGATCTGGCATCCTCCCTGGAAGCTGCTTCTCCCGTTAGGACCTGGGGACCAGGAGTTAAGGTGTAGCGGGAGGTTATTTTTGCAACCAGCACTAGCTAATCCTTTTGTCCTTCTACCTCCTTTCTCTGGTGTCTGGCTGAAGAACTGGGAGCCGTCTGTCCATGCAGGTCACTGGGCTTCTTCCCTGGTGAAATGTCCACCTAATCCTTGCTATAGCAGTAGGGCCAAGAAGCCAGCAGAGCCCAGGACTGCTGCTGCCATGTGGTGTGTGACAGCCCTCAGCCCAAAGGGTTCAGACTGGAGGGTTGAATCCATATTCATGGCTCTGCCTCTCACCATGCTGCAGATCTGGGACTTGCACTGCCTCCCTCGCAGATGGGAAGGCCAGCAGGATGCTCCTCGGATCCAGTTCCAGAGCTCAGGTCTTTTCAGATAAGGATTTAGGTTTGGGCTTCTCTCCAGTTGGGTACAGGCAACAGATTCATGCCTGGCTTATCCTCCTCTTGACAAACCCTCCAGCTCTGAGGATAAGCTCCAAGCCTAACCAGTTATCAAAGGGATCCAGATGCCAGCTAGCCCAGTGTGCTTCCTGGCAAGGACCAGAGTTGGGCTCTGGCCTCTCCAGAGGATTGTGGAGTGGCAGTTGTGAACTGCTCCAAGGGGGCTGGCAGCAGCCCAGGCTGCCAGCACATTTATTTATTGGCAGTGGAGATGCCTGCACTAAGTCTATTGAGGTGCACAAGTTACTTTCTTGATGGGCACTGCTCTGTGCATTGGGTGGGGTTTACTTTTTAGAGCTGTGAAATGTGTCTGTTGGCTTTAGGTAGGAGCAGGGAAAGGAGATGGAAACTCATCCACCCTGAGCTCAGTTCCCTCCTGCTGCATGCCAAGGTTTTGCAGTAAAACTTCACCAAACCTCTAGGTTTTTGGTCTCCACGCTAGGGCCTGAGGATCTGTGGTGGGATCTGTGCTGGTCTGTCAGGAGCTCAGTGAAGGGTGAAGTGAGGTGGGGAGACCTGCTGCCCCAAGCAGGAGTGGGAGAGGGGAAGCACACTGCGCTGCTCTCACAAGAAGCAAGAGCAATGTTTTGTGTTTTATTTATTTTCCCCACCTGCAAATGCTTGCAAGGGCCATGGTTCAGCCTTGTCTCGGTGCTTGCAGCCTCTTCACCACCCCACCAGGAGCATGACAAGCTGTGGATCCAAACCCTGCTCGCCTGGGGGACCCAGGCACATGTTGTCCACCCAAAATAAATCACTGTGAGTCCCCCCCTTAGGCAGCTGCTGCCCTGACCAGGTGCCCTGTGGTGAGGGGCTGCGGGGGAGGCTCTCCCTGCCCTCCTGCCCACAGACAGCGAGGGAGTTCTTGTATCTCCTTTCCAGATGAATCTTTCCCTCTGGAGCTTAACTCCAGCAAAGGAATGATTTGCTCTTACAGCCTGTTAATGAATTTCTGAAATAAGGAATTAATTACCGTCTGTCTAAATTAGAGTTGTCCTATCCTTTGAGATCCATCTTTTTGATTCTAATTAATTTTAAAAATTACTTTTAGAGTCTTCAGTAGAGATTCTAATTTATTTTACTCTAATATTATTTCTCTGATAAGCAATTTAATTTTTAGATCAGAATCCGCCTAATCTCGAATTTGTCACACAAACTCTGCTCTCTAAGATACTGTTTACAGCTCTTTGGAGATGATAGATCACGATGCACAAATCATTCTTTCTTCTTTTTCCTTTTTAAACACCTGAATGTGTGTTCAAAGGAGATTAACTGAAAGCCTTCACTGGGCTCTGTTTAGGAAAGATCCTTAATATTTTAGAATCAAAAACAAATATTAGTTATAAAGCTTCTCTAATTGCCCTTTTTCATGGAGAAAAATGCATGTCTCATTTGCTTTTTTAAAAGAACATTTGCTTTATGGGTATTTGCTGGAGTTTGACAGTTATTTAACTGGCTGTTTTTATTAACTCGTGTTCTCAGCATCACGTGCAATGGCAGTTGGGGAAAATTCAGCTATCAATTTTATGTTCTTATCAAAGCTGCCATCCCACAGGCTGCAATAAACTGCGTAGCAAACTTCATTCTGACTCCTGAATTTGTCCGGTTGGAGTTTTGGACTTTAGATCATTATTTTTGTTTATCGTGGGGATTGCAACACATCAGCTGAGACTTGGGCTCCCCATGAACCGAGTGCTTCCTCCTCTGCGTCTTCAGGACAGATAGAAGGAGCGAGTGCTCATCCCAACGGTGCTGCTTGTCCTCTGCTGGGTGGCAGAGCTGGCACAGGACCATGGCGAGGGCAAGGATGGGTGCAAACTGGAGCATAGGAGGTTCCATGTGAATATCAGGAGAAACTTTTTCACTGTGAGAGTGCCAGAGCACTGGACCAGGCTGCCCAGAGAGGTTGTGGAGTCTCCTTGTCTGGAGACATTCAAACCCCGCCTGGATGCGTTCCTGTGTGATGGACTCTAGGTGACCCTGCTCTGGCAGGGGGGTTGGACTGGATGATCTTTCGAGGTCCCTTCCAACCCCTAGGATTCTGTGATTTGTGAGGCTTGGGGATCAGGAAGGGTGTAAAATGCTGGGTCCTCATCACGAGGGATGGCACCAGGCCTCTCGTCAGCAGAGGAAAATGATGAACCCAAGTAAAGGGTTAAGCAGACACTGTGGGCATTTCTTCTCTTCTTTTCTTTCTTTTTTTTCAGCCAAACATGCTCACAATTTGGTAGAAAGTTTAAAAATGTCTTATCAAGGGACAAAGACAACCTGAAGTCTTGCATAGTCTACCAAAATTCTAGCAAGCAAAGCCCTAGAAAGTCCTAGAAGTCTTTCTGGTGAACTCAGGGGAATTTGGACTCTCCTAGCGTGTCTCGTTCATGGAGAGGTCCACTGCTGCTGAGTACCCTGCTTGGACATTCCTCTGCAGTGCCTCCATGCCCACCTTGGGGTACAACATAAATCAGTTTTGACCCTGGAACATGTTGAAGAGCACTGGTGCATGAAGTGGATTCAATTGCTTGGCTTTACATCTGCTTGGTGTGTCAGGCATCCTGTAAGAACCTGACTTCTACATCTGTATTCAAGCTAGGAAAGAAACTCCTTAGTCATTTTGGACAATTTTGTATTATAGTTTGTTTGGGTTCTTAAGCTCCTTCTATTTGTATTTTTTAATTCCCACCTGTGTGTGGTATGGATCTTGGATCCTAAGAATCCCAGATGCTTAGCAGATGGTTAGCTTGAAAAAATAATCAAAGAGGCAGCAAAATTCTGTGTTCGTGAGCTCCTATTTATTTCAATCTGGTGTTTTGCCTCACAACAAGACTAATAAGCAATTACTCTAGCATCTCAAATGCTTATGCAGTGTAAATGCATCTGTCAACCAGATTCAACATCATCAATAAAGCTGCCAAGGCTGTTCATAATTCAATGATATATGCTTTGAGCATCTTTTTTGAATATAATTTAAAGATTGCAGTCCTATGATTCTGACATTATTTTCTATGTGTTTAAAATACCTCCAGCTGGAAAGATCCATGCATGCATCACATAATCACCTCTGCCTCTGTGGACCACTAGAAACCGTGCCATTTGGCTTGTGTGCCAGCCTTGCTTGCTGGCTGATCTCTGACAGGGCTCCCACAAGGACTGCTGGGGCTGCAGGAGTCTTTCTGGGATCTGCAGTGTTTCTTTCCTCCTTTCTCTTCTGGTGAAATTCACCCCTGTGCAGAACTTCATGGAAGTGCTGTAAGATTTACATGCTGCACATGAAGGGAACGTGTCCAGAGGGAAGGTGCACTCTGCAATACCCTGGGGAAATTATTGCATTTCAAATATCTCCTACAGCCAGATTTCATTAGGAAATGGGCTGATGTGATCAGCCTCTACGTGTACGTACACATCTTAGCTGCTTTGCTGGATTTAAACCCAACTTGGCAGAGATGTCCAAAATATGTTTCCATTAGTGCATATGAACAAATCACAGTGCACGGCTGCAAACGGGTACCTTGCCTTGGCTTTAAAATTTCTTAACACTAGAATCCAGCACAGGCATTGAGGGTCCCCCATGCTGCTCTCCCATCACCTTATACCTCCCCCTTCTCCCCTTTCCCTACCAGTGCAGCCTCCTTCCTTTGCTCCACACCTTGCTGTGCAGACTGTGTATCATCACACCCCACCAGTGCTTGTGGAAGGAGTCACATCACAAAAAGCTGTGATATTGGTGGCTCAGCTGAAGAAAGAGCAGCCCTGCAAGCTCAGCCATTTGTTAGATCCCAATGTGTCCATGTGGGAAAGGTGTTTCTGAATGTTCCAGCTGTAGGAAAAGCTTCAGTTAGATCCTGCAGCAATCATAGGATCATAGAATCATTATGGTTGGAAGGGGTTGGTTTCCCTAAGATACAAATCCATGAGGGATGGTCCTTCACTGGTGTCAGTGGTGGTGGGGAGATGCTTTCAACCCCAGGCATCACAAATGAAGTGTATTTTGTATGGCAAATGCCAGTGGGTGCAGTTGGTCCCCACAGGTCTCTGGTCTGGTGAGGGGGGGATGGAGACCTCCCTGGGGTCCCAGTTTTAACACCCATCTGCTGCCACAGCAGGTGAACTGGTAATACCCATTGGCCATGCCCAGAGCCCTGGGCGATGCTGAGCTCCTTTTGTGCCAAGCACCACACGGACCCGTGCTAAGATGAACATTGTCCTCCCCTGTGCTAATGCTTGTACTGACATGAACTGACAGGTTGGAGGGCTGCAGGGGGGCTGTGGGGACCTGGGGGTGCCTGCAGGCTTTCGGCTGGGCTGGCTGTGAGCACAAGTGGTAGCTGTGCACAGCCAAAGCGTTGGCAAGTGCCAGGTTTGCCACCTGCCCACCCGTTATGTTGTGATCGAGCTCGTCCAGTTGCAGGGTTGCAGCATCCAGACCACGGCAGGCTCTCGTTCCTGGAGGAAATGAGGAGGGGGCATCAACTTAGCTTGGCCAAAAGGCCTTCCTGGGACATTCTGTGTCCCATTTGCCCCGTGAAGGGTTTCTTACACTGCTCATGAGTGGCCAGAGGAGCTGGGGAGCTGCAGCTGAACTCTCCCATCCCACGGTGCTGTGTGCCCACTGCTGGGTGTGATGCCCGATGGCTCTCGGGGGCCGGTGCCAGCCAGGCTGGTAATGAACCACCGAGAGGGCTTTGCCAGGCTCATTTCTTGGGGCTGCTTCTGCCACCCCTCCTGGTGCTGAGCTTTCCAGGTCCCAGAACCGGAGTCAGCATCTGGCCAGGTCTGGATGGACCCTGCTCTGCTTTCTGCCAAGGTCTTCCCTCTGAGGGACAGGAACAAACTTCTTGTCCCTGTATAATGGGATCATTGTCACTTTCTTGTTTACCAGCTTTCCCTCAGATGTCTGTGTGTGGTGGTTTTCTGTCAGGGTGCTCTTGACTCTTATTTTTCCAAGCATGATGCACATGTTTTCCAGCTTCAAGTAGGGCAGCTAATCAATTGCAAGAAAGTGATGCTCACCAGAGTTCAGCTCCTTCTTATCTCTGCTACCAAATTCACACAGACCCCCTTGGCCACAGGCTCCTGCTGCAGCTCCGAGGAGGGATTGACTGTTCTTCCCATCAGGATCATTTTCTGTCAGCTGAAGTTCTCTGTTCACTTTGCACACTGAGGATGCTCATTTCCTCTGCCTCTGTTTTCAGCTGCCCACTGGTGTGCGTTTCTCTTTCTTTTGGTTTGCATCCTGCCTTATGGCAGAGTTAATGGAATACAGATTTCTGAGCAAAGGGAGATTCCAATGTGTTGGGTTTTTTTAATTTTATGGGGTTTTTTAAGTCTCTGTGTGAATAAGAATCTGAGTCTATCAATGCAGGAGGCAATGCAGCACAGTTTAATTTCTCTGCTCTCTCAACTGTGTCAGTTCCTGAAGGGACAACCAAAAAATAAAGATAGCTAAAGCAACACACTAGGAGCATCCAAGGCTAGAAAAAAAGTAGTGGTCTGAAATTGGTTCTTTGGAAAAAGATATCTCAACTTCAGGCACTGGGCAGCAGGGAAGGTGTGAAGGTCTGAAGGAGGAAAGTTCAGTGTGGACACCTGCACCACTCCTGCTTGCAGGTGATGCTCTGTGCAGCCCTGGCTGGGTTGCACGTGCCCAACAGGACATGGAAGATGTCTGTGGGTCTGTCCTCCTGACCAGAAAACCTCAGTCAAGGGCAGAGTCTGCTTGACTCAAATCCCTGTCCCGTGTATTCAAAAGCTTTCTGGGAAGGACTATGTCTCCCCTTGGCCTTCTGCCCCCCAAAACCCTGCAAGCAAAGGAGACAAGGAGATCAGGGCAGGTCTTAATATCACCACCACTGCAGAGGTGGTTGTGGGCTTTACCTGGGGATAATCAGGACTATCTGATGCACAGCTGTGAGATCCTCACTGCCAGCCCTGTGAAGTTTCCATTTGTAGAGAGATTTTGAAGTGATCACGTGCTAATCTCCTCCCTTGCCATCAGAAAAACATCCTGGCTGAAGTTTATGCTAAGTGAACATATTTTATCCTGATGTTAATTCCTTCATTATCCCTCAGGAACAAGCTTTGACTGACCTTAGGTTGGGTTTTAGGTTTTTCATTTGTAGATTCTCCAAGAATTAATTGCTCAGCTGATGAACCTGGGCAGGGGTCAGCTGGGTTGTGTGTGTGTCTGGGCACTGGGCTGGTTTGGGGCGAGTTCTTTTGGTCTGTTTCCCTGACGTTTTGGAAATGGTTCCCATCACTGCTGGAGATGGCTCCTCATCTTTCCAGATGTACAAGTGTTTGAGTCAGTCCTTTGGAGTCTTCAGTAAAAATAGACTTAAAATCCAAGTTCCCCTGGAGCATCCTCTGCCTCCCTCTGTGAGAGCAGTGCAGGTACTGAAACACCAGCCAGAAACCAGCCTGGATTTCACCCCTGGGCTCACGGGGGATTACAGGATTATTTTGGATTGCGTATTTTTACATGGGAGATCCCATTGCACGATTTTACTCCATTTCATGCTTTCACAGCTAAGAATTTTTTAAGACTGTGGAATAAGCGAGAAAGCGAAGGGGGCTTCCCCCTCCCAGCAGGCTCCGTTCAGCTGAGCTCTCAGCCTGGGGTTGGAGCCAAGAGATACAAGGAAAAAAAAGACGACAGAAGAATTTAAAACACTTTGTGAAGTATTTTACAGAAGTGATGTGGCATATACAGACCGGTTCATAGTGTGGGATAAGTGTTTTACTGGGACTTGTAAGCGATGCAATTGCCACACAAGCTTGTGCTAATAAATCCTCTACCAGGCACCACATCACTCTGATGTCCTGAGCCAAATCCTGTTGCCATCACTCACACGACTGATCCCCAGGGAGCTGATCTGGCTCCTTGGGGAAGGAGCTGAGGCAAGGTCCTGAGAGGCTTCCACAGCTACACACTGGCACTGTGGGAGCTCATGGGTCCCCTACCCCAGGAACAGCTGAACAGCTTCAGTTTGCATAGAATCACAGCATGGTTTGGGTTGGGAGGGACCTTAAAGGGTCATCTAGTGCAGCCCTCCTGCAGTGAGCAGGGACATCTGCAACTAAATCAGGATGCTCAGAGCCCCGTCCAACCTTATCTTGAATGTTTCCAGGGATGAAGCATCTACCACCTCTCTGGGCAACCTGTGCCAGTGCTTCACCATCCTCAGCATAAAAAATTCCTTGGTTATGTCTAGTCTAAGTTTTGCCCAGGCTGGGATATGTTCTTGCTCTCTTTCTTGAAACAGTAGCTCTTAGCCCTTTGCATTGAGATAAAGTGCATGGTTTCTTTAAATATATCAGCTCAGGTAGGCTTGGAGGCTGTGGTCTCTGGTGGAGGAGCTGCGGCCAGGGTGGTGGCCATGCAATGCCTAGGGTGGCCACTCATGGCAGATTGGGATGGCCCCAGCCTTTGAGGGGCAGAGGAGGTATTTAGACCCTCTGGGGATGTTCCAGGGTTCACCTCTCCATGCAGGATAGTATGGAGGTGGTTGGTGAGACTCCACTCTTGGTCTTGCTGAGGTTGCTGCTGAGAGGTCTCCCAGGGGACACGTCAGCAGGTAGAACACTGCTGACAGACTCAGCCAGGAGCTGCAAAATGACTCCTGAAAAGTGGAGCCCAGAGGAAAAATCAGCACAGTGAGAGAGACCTTGAGGGTCCGTGGAGAGCAGATCATTACAAAGCTTCTCCAGCTGCATAAAATTTTCATGGTCTTTCTCAGCTTCCCTGTGTTAAGGCTCCACTGTTTGTGGAGGTTACCAGGCCAGTTCATTTTGTGCTGGTCCTTCTCTCTGTGTAACCAAAGGTGTAACTAAAAACAACCAAGGAGTGTGTGCATGCAAGCCTGCATTCAAGCAGACACAAATACAAATATCCTTCCTGATGTGCAGGTTGAATTCCATCAAACAAATTGGTTTTGGGGTGGAAGTTAGTCCTGTTTCTGCTAAAAGTCACATTTTTCCAGCAGGAGGAGTGGAAATGTCAGGTTTGGGGACCATATGCAGCTCTGCCTTTACACCAACAAAAACCAATCAGGCTCCAATCAAAACTTGTCCCCTGTTATCTTGACAGGTGCTGACGATGATGGATGGAGACAGGTTTAGGAGATCAAATGTGAGACAATCTGGACTGCATTTCAAACCACCTTAGGCTTTGAAGTGCCAATGTGACATCTGGTGGACTCAATAACATGAACCGCGCTTTACAACACCTCCGCTGTCCCCATCAACCCTTATTTACCATTGTTATAAATTAATAGCATTTTCCAAGATATTTTAACTGATTATCCCACGTGTGCACTTTGTGAGTCGCTCTGTTAGGGAGATGCCATTGAATTAAATTATAACCGCATGGTTCTTTTTTTCCTGAACCACCAGTGGCTTGCTAGTTTTTAATATCTTTTCTGCCTGGAGGAGTTTTAGAACAAAGTAACTTTTAAAATCACAGTATTTTTTTTTTGAATGCAATGTCTGGAGATAAGTTTATTGTGCCTTTACAGGGTATAAGTAAACACATTTCTTAAATATATTCCCATCTACAAAAAAAATTCTGCTGTTCCTCTAGGCGAGCGGGATACTGGTGGAGGCTGTCAGAGCACCAGTGTGTACCCCAGGCAAGACTGGTCTGTGTTGGTGGGATGGTACAATCTCTTTCTCTGTTTTCCCATGCCTCAAGGGCAGGAGAAAATGAGGAGGGCTGAGGGACCTGTGAGCTTGGCATGGAGCTGTGAGGGTAGGACACTGGGGGTGAGCAAACACTCGGGTTATGCTCAGGGGATGCAGAGAAGTCCCCTCTCCTGTTCCCAGCTGGAAGGGTGCACAGAGGAGTGATTTCATTTCGTATTACCTGACTGCTGGAGAATGCATAATTTGCTCTGATGACTTGAGGCAAAGCAGGTTGTTTTTTCACATCTTTGACACCATTTTTCAAGGCTGCTGCCATCACTTGCTGCCTTGAGGGCCAGCACGGTTCAGAGCTGAGCACTCGGGTACCTGCCCATACCCCACTGCATCCCGTGGGAGCTGTGGGATGCTCACCCTGGGCTGGAGGAGCGGGGCAGGGGATGGACGTGGCATTCCCAAGCAGTGGAGCACCAGGCAAAGTGTCAGGGGGTGATTTCTGAGTTGCACCAGCCCTGTGCAGTGCAGGTATCTTAGTGAAGCCTTCATGAACTGCTGCACCAGTGTGCTGCTCCCTGCTGAGTCACAAGTGGAGGAGGGCTGTGGGGGAGAGGTGGGTTAATGAGGGCAGGTCTGGCAGAGAGGCTCAGAGTCTGGGTGAATGTGGCCTTTGGGGTTTGACCCAAAAGGTTTGGCCCTGCGAGGTGCTCTGAAAGCTATGGCAGCACAGAATGTGTGAACAGGAGTGGCTAAGGCAGGCTTTATCTATCTCTAGCAGCAACAATGGGCTTGAAAACACAAGTGTAGGTGCATATGTGTGTATTTATATCTATAGACAGATACCAGGAGGGATGGAGGGAGTGAGCCTCCTCCTAGGAGAGGGTCTGTGCCACCTGAGCTCCGTCACTGGGGGTGTGTTGGGCACTGTTGCACAGTGCATTCCTTTGGGCTCCTCGTCAGCACTGTCTGTGTGTGTCACACTGAACACAGCAGTTCTGAGACAGTTTATTCAACAGCAGAGCATAAATGGGAACAACTCGACTGCTCTTGCTGTTGAGCTGCTCTGAGCAATCCCAGCTAAAACAGCTTGAAAGAGCGGAGGGTTTGTGTTTTTTTCACTTCCCTTTAAATAAATGGGCATTTTTTTTTTTTAGCTGCTAATGTTGGTTTTGCGTGCAGGCACGCGATGCCATTGCTGTTTGAGAATGCACACAGTGGAGTGCAAAAATAAAGATTGCATCTCATCCATAATGCATGGCCCGGCAACCCGCTCAGGCAAATTACCCCAGTACATTCCTCCGAGGGGGCTGGGGGGGAAGGAGGGGGGAAAAATATTGTAACAAGTATCTTTTGAAGGAAATTACAAGATAAACACATAAAAAATAGGCATGCAGAGCTTTTTGCAAGAGAGGTCAATTCAAAAATTCAAGATAAAGGTGATGTGGTCTGAGCGTGGGATGGGGCCGTAGCCCCTGGGTGGCTGGGGAGAGCCTGGAGGTGGCCAAGGGCTTGATTGTGTGTTGTTTGGAACTTAATAGAAGAGTGACTTCCTGGGTAGATAGCTAGGGAAAGGGGTTACTTGTTGGTTTATTTATTGGTTTTGATTTGCTGGTTTGCAAAGCTCTGCACAGCCTCACCCCAGCCACCCCCCCGTCCCGGTGTCCAGCGCAGCCTGCGCTTGCCAGTAGGACCTGTCCAGGGGGGCTGGGAAGGGACCTGGGGAGCCAGGCTGGGGATGGATGAGGCCAGGAGAGGATGGACAAGGTCAGGGGGTAGTGGTCTGGGGGAGAAATGTATGGGGAGTGCAAGGAAGGGGGGGGTCTGTGCTACTAAGCAGTTTTTCCCAGCTGTGCCAAGCTTTGCAGTGCTCTACTCACCCATGAAGTTCAGGGTTGGAGTTCAGGGCTGGAGTTCCTCAGGCTGCAAGGCCCGGGGGGAGCACAGCATCCTCAGTGCCACCCAGTGCTTGGCTGAGTGTGTTTGCAGTGTCCAGTGGCCAAAACTCCTCCTCCAGCAGCAGAACCCGTACCCAGAGGCACCAACCACCATGCACAGCCACCTCAAAGTGGTTGCTGGATGCACCAAAGGGCTTTAATAGGAGTAGTAGCAGCACAGGCTCTTTGCACTGGAGTGGTTCGTGCCCACAGCAAAGCCCTGCAGCTGCTCCCAGGCTCCTGCTCTAACCCACAGCTGCCCACTGGAGAAGCTCTGGGCACCCCAGCTTCACACAGCCTGTGTCTGCAGGGGACTGGTGGGCAGGCTTTGGCTGCTGTGAATGGGCATTTCAGCAGCAATAGGGTTCCAAAGAGCATTGCTGGTTTCTTCTTCTCTTTTACTTCCCTATGGTCACTTGTGGTGGAGGTGGAAGTGCTGACAGGATTTGTTTTCCATTTAGTTCTGGAGTGTTTATTTTAAACTCAAACTGTGCGGCAGGTGCCTCCCCCTCTGCTTGGTGTTTCAGGACACAGCTGGTGGCGAGGGCTCTGCCCCATCCCACCACAGCCCTGTCCCTTTCCCAGGAGCCCCGTGAGGTCCCATTATCCCTCCCCAGCTCCCTTACAAAACTGGAACCGGCAGCTTTAGCTGAGATTAAAACACCACCCAGATCTGCTGCGCTTTTGTTTTTAAAATGCTTGAATGCATTAGCATTGATTTATTTTTAATACAACCAACCACCTGTGATTTTGAATATTATTTCTATTTGTTCTCCTTGGCAGAGATAATTACAACGTTGTTCTTAAGCAGGGAGTGCAGCCTCCAGCCGTGCTGCCCCGAAGGGACGGCTCGGGGCTGGCAGCACCGGGTACCTGTGTGATCTGTAACACTGCTCTGCCCCCAATGGCACCAAATACTTCCATTATTCAGTGCCTGTGTGTGGCTGCACATGTCGTAGGGGGCCTAAAGAGAAGAAAAAAACATTTCTTGTTTGTGTTTCTTCTTTTTTTTGTATTTTCCTTAATCTCAACAGGCTTACAGCATCCTCTGTGAGAGAGACCACAGCCCGTGCACTGCCTGCAGGCCTGGGAGAAGAGCAGAGAGGTTCAAGGGCACAGGTACAGACAACAGCCCCGCAGGGCTCCCCTCACCTCCTCGCGTGTGCCTTCCTGAACCACCCTCTCAGCAGTGTTTCAAATCACCTTGCGCCCGTAATCAAAGTACGGGCAGGAACTCACTAAGCAAATGAGCTCCCCCNNNCCTTAATTCCATTTGCTTACGCTGCTTATTTTTCTCCCACGTAATTATTTTTAAAGGAAAATTTAATTTTGTTTAATGGGAACGAAGTTTAACACTCCATAAGCTTTGTCTTCCGCAGCCCTCCATCTGTTAAGCTTTTTTCTTTATTCTAATTATTTTTAAACCAGCCCAGTAAATTGTGTGTGTTCAAGAGGCACTTCTCATTAAGATGAAATACTTTGATCTCACAGGATCATGTTTTTAAAGAGGTAATGATATACTACATTTTATTTTTTTCCCCCCAGTTAAGCAAATCTCAGCAGTGTTCCTGTCCCCTTGACCTGCCCAGCACACGCTCTGCTGTGACCTGGATGCAGCAATCCGAGCTGATCGGGAGGAAAAAGGGGTCAGGAGAGGAGCTCTGAGAGGGCACAGCAGGGACCATTAATAAGTAAGTGGCAAATCATCTCAGGAAAGGGAAACATTTAATTTATTTCCTTATTTTAAGTACAGATGGTGATGGTGGGGGAAAGGCTGCAAGAAGACCAGGAGCCACGGATGTACTATATATAGATGTACAGCTGTTTCCTTCAGGTGTTCTAACTCAAAAACGTAGGATGATTAATTTTGAAAGTTGAAATGTATAGCAGGTTCTGATTACATCTGAGTGTCTATAATTTAGCTACTTAGTAAAATTAACTTGACGTTTTTAGTGAGCTGTGAGGACAATAATGTGTGAAAAGACTGAAGAACAAGTTTGACTGCCTGCTCTTCCCTTACCTCCCCCTTTTTCAATCTGCAAAGTTTATTTTTAACTTTTCCAATTCTTCTGCAACCTTTCCTCTAATCCAGACAAATGAGTTTGCCTCCCCCTGCTGTCAGCTAACGATGATGATGTTTCTGTTTTGAGCTTTCATTTCCCTTGATGGACTGGAGGTGCAAGTGCTCAGCAGCCACAACGTGAGATGGAGGTTGAGGCAAACTCAGGTGAAGCCTGTGGGTTGGGAGCTCCAGGGCACAGAACGTTTCTCAGAGCATAACACCTCCAGGAAGGCTGTGGGCCCCCCCATTAAATCTATTTTTGTTGCTGTGAATGTGCAAAAAGCAGGTCATAGCAGGGACCACAGAAATGGGCACCCTGGAAGTGCATGGCTGTATTCTTCAATAACAGCTCATGTGCACAAGTGTTGTGTGGGAGTATGGAATATGGAACCCATCCTGCTGCCCAGCACCCAGGTTCAGCTTATCTGCAACCTGTGCTACTGTCCTGACAGTCACCCAGCACTTCGGAGCGCAGGGCTGCCCCAAGGAGGATGCAACAGCTCTGACCACAGAACATCAAATTGCAATTCAGAAGCAAAGTGATCCAGAGCATCTTTGTTGTCTTCAGGGTTACCTGAACATCATCAAACTCATTTTGGGTAACTAATTTGAACAAACCAAAGCCTTACTGGAAGGAGGGGAGCTATTTGGGCTTGTCTCAGCCTAGGGAGGGGGTGTAAGAGCTCTCTCTAGCTCCACAGCCACGTTTCAGTGAACACAAATTCATTATTTGATTTTTTTTTTTCCTGAAAACCTTACACATTGTTTTTTCTCTAGAGTGCAGTATTCAAGGACCCAATATAACCACAATCCTGTGCTGAGATTTCCCAGCCCTGGTGCTAACCTACAGGGATAACAAAGGTGAGTTATCTTGTATAATGTAAAAAAAAGTACCACACGTTGTGTGAAATTCATTCAGTTCACTAAAGCTGTGATTGTACCATAAAGTCTATTTCTGTAATGAACAATCACTTGAAATTATGGTCTTGTTAAACTATTTTCCCAGTTCAGTTAGAGCCACTGAGAGCAGGCTGCAGGCAGTCAGCACTGCAGTGAAGCCCAAACCAAAAGCAAAATCAAAAAGGCAGCAGGCAGAGGGAGTGGAGCACAACTGGGTGTGCTCTGTGCTGGTGTTCTCTGGCCTTGCCAAAATACCACTCTCAGATGTACCAACACATGGGATATAAAAACTCAGAGTAAAAGCTTTATCTAAATTTAAGAAACATTTTTCAGAGTTTTTAGCAGAAAAATGGATTTTAAAACTGTTCAGCTGTGTCCCTCATAGGGCCTTGTGTCCTCTCTCTCTGTACAGATCTTGGGGAGGACAGGGGAGATGACAATAACAGCAAAATGTCTGTCAGTTACAGCTTCTGGAAAGCAAGTTTCCAACACCCCCTCTTAGTCCTGACAAGTGCTTCTCTGGTACCTTACCCACACTGCTCCTAAGGGCTGGGTTAATTTTAGTTAAACTCAGGAAATGAACACTCCCGTGTGGCTTCTTTGTTCAGTAAGTGCTCCAAGTTTGCTTTAAAATAACACAAACACATCTGTGATTATTCTTCATTTTAATTGTCTGATTCTAAGTAATATTTTCAGACCTAACATCAATCTAAGTTTCTATCAGGGCAGTAAGAAAGCTCAGCATCAGACATCTTTAAAAGGCTTTAAAATATTGAACATTTCTCACATTGATACAAAACAAGGACAACTGGCAGAATTATTATTTTCTTTAACCTACATTAGTTCAGCAGTAGGAATAGAGGTTGGAAGGTGGATCACAGTCTTGTTTTTTTCAGGACCTGTTTGACTATTAACAACAAAGAGTTTTATAACACCACAAGTATAAAGTTTCAAATGAGCCAACTTTAAAAAAATCTGGATTTTTCTTCAATACCTCCAGTACCTTGCTTCTGTAATAAATATTAAAAACCATCTTTTACATAACAGAAATTGTTAAATAAGTTATTTACCAAAATATTTCTTTTTTTTTTTGGTCAAAGGTTGAGTCCATTAAAAGAGCTGAACAAACATTTTTTTTTTACATCAATAAATAGCAAGGCCTAAAGAAGCAAACAGCAATCACAGGACCATTTATTCTTGGAACTTCCTCCTTTAGAGAATCCTCTTTTTGCTGGTACAGGAAGGTGATTTTTGATTCTCAGCTGGTGGGACCTGGTTAGAAAAGCAATAATTATTACTATTTTACAGGACTTACTTCAAATGCACACAATTTCTCCCTACCCCTGGGCTGCCGTGCTGCAAAAGGATCTGTAAATACAAGCTCCTTCCAATTAAATTGCTAAGACTTCTTAATGTCATCACTTTTCAACGCAGGTAGGGCTGAGACAACACTTACAGCAGCTGCATGGGGAAGGGCTCAAGAAGGCACTGGTGAGGAGGGTGAGGGAAGAGTCATGGAAAAAATTAGAGGGAAAATTCAAGGAGGGCTGGGAAATGTCCAGTCCTTCAGAGAGGAGTGAGGAGAAGGATGGGAGTTAGGAGTCAAGAAGTGTATTGCATCCTTCTGGGAGTAAAGTCAGAACCTCTGGTGGGAGAAATCAAATCTGAACAGCAATTACTTAAATGCTCAAACTAATTCACTGCATTAGCAAATATCTGTTTGCAAAAGCTTTGCCTATTGGCTCTGTTTTAAAAAAAAGCAGCACCAGTTATTAACACATACACAAGCTTTAAATAAGGGTGTCTTTTGTGAATTCATTCAGCAGACAGGTTATTGGACTGTGAGCTGCGGAAAATAAACTACTGGAAGATGATGACAGACATGAATATTCATCTAGGCAAGGCATCAGAAAGGAGAGGGTTTAGCTGTTTACGTGGTCAGCCATAAAACTCTAATTTAAACATCAAACACCACAGCATATTTATCATACTAAACTGCTGTCACCCAGACTTGAACAGGTAGCAAACCTAAAGCAAATCAGGCTAATTCTGCAAAATACTACTGACACAGCAATGCATATTTCTAATGCCAAGGAATTAAATGCAAGCAAAAATTTTACTTACTTCCAGGTTTCCTCTGGCCTTCTTCAAGACATCATGAGTCAAAACCACTGGAAAGAAAGAGAACATTTAAAAGTCTGCACAGTTCTTTTCTACATCTTTCTGTATTCCCTGTATTTAAGGCTTATGACCAAATATTAAATAATGTATGAACTCATATCTACACACTGGCAGTGACCAGGCAAACCATACAGACAACCCCTCCACCACTTCAACCTTCTTACTCACCAAAATCCAGAACTGCTACTTCCTCCCCAGCCCTGCTCAGAAGCTCAGGCTGATGTGCAAACCTCCACTTGCAACAACCCAAGGGGCAATGCTGTACAAGCAGAGTTCAGGAAGAGCAGAAAGATTTGCTGAGGAGCACAGGGCTGAAGTGGTGCCAGCACCAGGATGCCATTTCCTACCCTCAGCCTATGTTCCACCAAGCATTTAATCTGCTTTTCAGCTCCAACCAGCAGGGAAGTGTTCTTAAAGTTCTTCTACTCCACCAAGAACAATACATATAAAAATACACAGAGCTCATCATTACATTTAACACAACAGAGAGAACCATCCCCTGTGATACTGATCACCTGGCTCCCTCAATCTAAGTCATCAAAGGAAGAATATCTGTTAATTTTCAGGGGAGATGGTATATGAACTAACTAACTGCTATGTGATCTGTTAGTTGGGCTGGGAAGAGGGGGGTGGTTAGCAGGAGGGGGGGAAAAATGGTGCAGAGAAGAGGTTATGGAAGAGGACAGATGGCAAAGATGTCAGCCAGCTCCTCCAGCAGTTCAAGGACAAAGCAACCTCTCTATGCTTAGGGGAAATCATGTCAGTGGCTTGCTCTGAAGGGTTCCAAGTTCTCTCTATTCATCCAGCTAGTTTGCCTCTGTGGGGACAGCACGAGCCCTGTGAACAGAGGAGGGGATGCTCCTAAACAAAACTGATATTTAGAACTGTCAGGTTAAATATGTGATTCCCTAATCTGTGTCAGCTCCATAACTGCTGAAAAATACCATTCACAAGCACCAATTTAATATTCCAGTCTCAAAAAATAAACAATTTAGCCATAATAAAGATTTTTCATTACAATAATAAGAACCCAACAACTCCAAGGGTAGAGCTGTCATGAGATAATTACACCCTTGGCAGATTACTGCAATTTGGCACTGCATTGTTACATGTTCAGAGGTTCAGATGAGGTTTATAAGCAATGAGTTCTCTCGCCAGAGAAAGCGCGCAGAAGACTCAGAGCCACAAGAATGTTCCAGTCTCTGCCTCTAAATATATTTAGGAGTGCTCAACTGAATAACAGAGGGAACCTGAATATCCTCAGTGGAGTGGCCAGCTAACAGGATGTTTGGAGAATGGAGGCAGGCAAGGTCACCTACTGCAAAGCCTTTGGTTTTTTTACTAGAAAAAAGAAAGGAAGAAATAACAAAAAAACCAAGTGTAAGCATCCTAACAAAATCCAGCAGCTTCATGAGATCCAGCAGTGTTGTTGTATGCTTGGTCAGGAATTTGTGTTCAGGTGCAATTTAGAAACATTTCTGAAATTGCTCTTTAAGGCAAAGGGAATTGACATCCATAATTCCCCTAATCAATGAAACTTACAGAAAATCGTATCTCAGGCTTTCTGTGTAGCAGGCTGCTCTCTGCTCATAAAGAACTCTGCTAGCAAATTCATTTCACCTGGCAAACTAGATTTTTCTAAATGAAAAATATTAAATTCAGTACATGAAGAGAATTTAGAGGACATGACACTAATAGCAGAGCTGCTGCTGGCCAGGCAGTCCTTTGCATTAAGGAGATTTCAGAAAATGCAGGCTTCATTTTATTAGGACCTAGTCCAGATGAGGTTGAATGCCCTGAAAAGGAGTGAGATGTACTCTCTTCTTTTTCAAAGTGGCTGTGGGGATAACATTTTGGCCATAAAGGTAAAATCTCTGCTGCTTTACTTACTTATACTCTGCCCAGCCCTGCTGAAGTTACCCAGTGTGTCTGAGATGTCACTGGAACTAGGAACTGACCAAACTACTCCAGGGATATTATTTGGACAAACATAATAGAATAGCTTTGATTTTATATGGCTACCCCAAATTGAGCTATTTAACTTTAAAACCTGAACAAAACATAATTTTGGAATTAATATAAGTAACTTGCACATCATTTAATATGACAGTTCTGAAAGAAGTGAAAAAAACCCCAAGTCTATAAATTCTTAAAAAAATGTACCTTAGATACAAAAATTACAGGCTATGGAGCAAAATAACATTCATTCCTCTACATTGCATTTAAATGGCTCAAGTAACTTCAAATATTATGGCCATTTTCATAACTTCGTATGATGTATAACATTTTACAGTCTAGCTGAAATACTGATAACACAAGTGCCATCCCAGCACAGACTAATGAGTCATTTAGTCCCACCTCTTAAGAGAACATAAGGATAGGTTTGGGGGTTTTTTAAGAAGAAAATGAAATCCTGCTCCTGCAACACACATATTGCCAGGGTGTGAAGGTAGAGAAGAGGTTTGCCCCATTCAAATGGATCTCAGAACAGCCACTTGGCTTAACACAGCTACAACACAGCCCATGTCCCACTTGTTTTTATCTTTCCAGGTAATGGTCTAGATATACAGCTGCTAAGGGTAAAATATTATTTCACAACATGTCCTAATTTTTCTTAAAAAAAATTACTCTAAGCTTTTGTTTCCCTTGTTCTGAGCACTCTGTTCTCCTGCACTTCTCAAACTGGTGCAGAGATTTGCTGCTGCTTTGGCTTTTCCCAGTATTCAGCTATCTGTACAATACACACAGCAGACAGGGACCTCAGAAAATCTAGAAGCCTGAGTCCACATTTATCAAGACTGAGGCAAAAATCCCAATTTTGAGAAGGACAACATCAAAAACCTTGGCTGGAATTGTCTACAGCAACAGTAACTTTGCCTCTGTCAGGAACTGTTGTAGGGTTGAAAACGTGGGGAATGGCAGTACCTGAAATGGAATAATTCAAGTAATTACTGGCAATTAGTGGCAGCTGCATGGATTGACACATTATCAGTGGGTTGTGTAAAACCACAAACTGTTTCTCCTGTTATTTTGTGCAGCCTTTTATAGTTGGGCAACTTCTTTCCATTTGAATGAGGCTCCATCAGCTCTGACCGGCCTGAACCTCATGAATTGTTTGTCATTAACAACTGAGCACACAAGGAAATGCCCATCAGAGCCACTGCAGAACAGGTGTGTATATGCATTTTGTTGTTTATCTGATTTTAGAGGTAGCCACGACTACAAAAACACATAAAAAAAAAGACCCAGTAATAAAGCAGACACTCACACTGGTCAATGATGACCTTCTCCATGTTTTCCTTCAGCTGGTTTGTGCAGTGCAAGCGTTTCACGGTGCTGTGTAACTTCTTCTCTTGCTCAGACAGTTTCTTACGTAGTCTGAGTATTTCTGCTTTCATTCCTTCATCCTAAATGGAGAGAATAGAGAGAAGCATTATATAAAAGTACTGCGTGCATTGTTAATTGCTGAATGCTTTTGTACAACAACCCTCAAGCTTCCTTGGAGTATGAACAACTTAAAGGAGTGAAATGTGACCGAGTGCCCATCCTTCCACATTCACATCCCTGACAACACCAGGGTTCTGTGACATCTCCCAAGAGACAATGATAAACTCTTAGCTGGCTTTTAGTGCAAATAATTTTTCTGCTAGTCTGAAAAAAGTCATAACATCAGTGTCTATTTTTGCTTTTAAACTTCTATTCCTCTCCCTCTCTTTTCCCCCTCAAGTAGAAAATATAAGGAAGGGCAGTGCTATGGGATCAGCAACTATCCTCTCTGCCAGGTTCAGGACTTCCAGCTTCCTTCTCCAGTGTTCTGTTAATAGTTGATGCTGCCTTTATCAAAGGGCTGAAAGGCATTGTACAAATGACTGGGACATTTAGTGCAAAATTATTTGACAGTATCATTAGACAAGGTTAAGTTTTGACCACCAATTCCAACCAAGTTATGGTCAGTATCTTTTAAAACAGAACCACGAGTAGCCCTGCCATGGTCTGCCAGGACCACTGATCTGGATCCTTCATGCAAACTTAAGCTTGTACATTTTTCTTGTCATCGTGCCACTTGTTAAAGAACAGTATCTTCTGGATTTTGCCCCTAGCATTTAGCTCTCAGAAGAGCTGATTACTCACAACTCCTGTGGGGCTGATGACAAGGCAGTGGATGCTCAGTATCTTTCAGAATCAAGCTTCAAGAGATATTCTTTCATGTACTGCATTTAAGACATCACAAGCAATCTAATGTCCTTAAGATGCAAGGATGTTGGATAACAAACTCTAGAAAAGATTCTATTAGGCTCTAATTAGGTGCAGTCCTGGGAACTCTCATCCCCCCCACACTGAGGGCTGATTTTGGGAAGTGACTGATCCAGATCAAGAAGGTTTAGATCAGTAGTGACAGCAAAGCTTTAGATGCATCACACATACACTGAAAGACCTGTGTATGTGTATGATATGTTCAGATACTGCAATCCAGGCCAGCACATAGCTGTGTATATAGAATACACACGTAAGGATAAAAATGGGAGTACACACACTTGTCAAGACATCCCAAATAGGGAGCTGAAACCTAAGTGAAGTATATTAGACAGCAGAGTTCATTCTTACTGCTTTTATGGGTTTACACATTTAATGATGCTAGAAAATAACAACAAAAATGTTATTAAAATTATATATAAAATATCTGCTTTCCTAAAGTTGCTTTTTTTTCCAGCAATATCCTGCCTCCCTTAAGAAACACATACAAAAACCTCAGTGAAAACACTTTAGATTCATTTTAAAGCCAGAGTTTGAAACAGTTTCATTACTGGGTGGTGGTATTATGACAGTACAGATAATTCATTCCTCATTCAGGTTACTTGCATTCATTTGCATACTGCAATTCTTTTTAAAATCCTCGGGGTTTTGCCACTTTTAAAAAAGCATCCTATTTTACACCTTAGGCATCAAAAATGTAAAAGGAAAATGTAGCTCAGATTACATCAAAGTTGCTGAAGTTTTTGTTGTTTAGTATATTACATAATCAAATTGAATTTGATTCTATAAAAGGGAGTCCAAACCTTTCCTTGTTGAAATGGAACGCTTGCCACCTACCTAGGTTTCCTGAATATCATGTAACAGGGTTAGAAATAACATCTTTATATTAAAGTATTTTGTAAATAAACACTCTGGTATACAATACAGTCAGGGTAGAAAGCCAGCACACATCCAGCCTTAGCCTTCAGTGCTGAGAGCTACCAAAATCCACGTGTCCAGAGACTGGGTGTTCTGCATTCATGATTTTCAAGAGGTTTTCCCAAATGATGTGTTCCTAACTGGTGCATCTTCCTTGACACATGACAACAGTTAGGAAAAAAAACCAAACAAAAACCAACCCCAAACCGAAAGGAAACATAGTAGTACCTGAGTGCCATAAGCAGTACCGTGTACAGCTTTCAGTGGAAGGGAAACTCTCCAGAGAAGTTTCAGTAAACGTGCAGCCTCTTCTAAAATCTGCTGGACTGTGTGAATGTTTGAGGACAAGCTACACAGTGACTCCTGGTCCGGTACCTATAGCATAGGATTAGAGACGTGTTATATTTTATGCTTAAAACATTATGAAAATGTAATCTTAATTAATGGTTTAAATCCAGTTGGCATGATTTCATCTTTAAGATGATGTACACAGCTATTGTGTGCCACAAAAGCTAATTTGTTAGTTTACAAAGACTGCTGAATTATGCATTATCTGAGAATTTCAGGGAGAGAGGGGATTTATCCTAATCAATAACCATGATTAATAATAGATTATATTTACTAGATCTGCTATGCCACATGGTAATAGTTGGCAACTCTCTTCTTTCTCCATTTGCATTTCGTGTCACGTTATTTGAAAGTCAAATGATTACAGACATCAATTTAAGCAATAGAGATGTTTCTTCCTTAGCAGACCCTTTAAACTGTTCCATTTAATGCTAAAATAACTATCAGGACACACATAAAATGTTTTTCTCTGCTGACAGATGAGAAAACCAAATTGAAGAAATTGCATAAATGTGAAATAAAGGAAGGAAAGAATGCAAGGGGAGCAAATGAATTACCAAAGCAATGGTGATGCAGAAGGGGGAAGGGTTATGAAAGCAAAGCATTCACAGCTCCTGCCCCATGCAGCATATAATTTGAATACTTATTTAGCATTGTTATCTAACCAGAATCCTCCTGCCACATAAAATATCCCATTTGCTAAGTAGTTTGATACTTCAGTGATGTAAAGCTTGATAGGAAGCTGCAAATTGTGAAACTTACTGCTTTTATCTTTACACCAACAAAACAAGTTAAGAATTTACAGAGAGATTACTTTTTCAGTCATTATCAGTATCTTAACTAGGTCGTTTGAAAATATATGATACTTCAGAGAGTCTTAAGTGTCATTCAGACACCATTTCACTGTGTGAGCACACATGTGATACCACAAAAAGAATTTCAGAATTGTTGAATACCACATCTTCAATAGCTTTACTAATTATAACTAGAAAAATAAGTAGCATGAGTTTATCCATGCTGTTAAGACCTTCTGGTGTTTTGAAGAGCAGTGTGTTTTTTACAACATTTATATTATCATAAATTCATAGAGGTGAAAAGGACCTTCATTAGTCACCTGGTTTACTTTCCCACTCCAAGGCAGGAGAGCATTACATGTAATTTTTCAAACATTCCCATAATCTGTCCTTAAAAGCCCCACCAGCAGCAGTGTCTTTGAGCATCCGCCAGTCCCGTGTTTCACTGTTTCTACCCCTGGCATGGTGTTTTAAATGTCTGATCCAAACCTTTCCTGTTGCAGTTTAAGTTTCTGAGTTCATTATTGGCTGTCATGGACATACACAGATTGTTCCTTCCCTTTTGTTGAAGCTTGTAGGGAGATTTGTCTTATTCAACCCACCCCAAATGTGCTATCGTTAACTGTATCCAGGAATTAACAATATTAATTGAAAATTAGCCTAAATAAACACTAGGTGTTTTCCTGATTCCAGAGGGAAAGGATCAACATTATTCAATACAATGCAAACATTTCCTTGGTTTAAGAATTATGATGTTTAAGACTACACCAGGAGCACCATATGACTTGATACCACTGTACCACATGTGATGCAGAAAGGGTGATAAAATATTGTCTTCTAAGATACAGTGTATCATTAATGAGATATTCAAGTTTCTAGATTAGATACTGATATTGCTCAAGTGTTCAACTGATACTAGGAAGTGCAAAAATATCAAAAAGTTTCTCTAATATGAACCAACCCTCATTAGCATACATAAATCATTAATGTACATTTATCACCTGCTGTTACTAAAGGGCTGAATACAAGTGAGGAACTTTACCAGCTGTGTATCAGATTTCTTTTAACTGTCTTATATTTCTTGGGTTTATCCCAAGCCTTTGTTACAAGAAAATGTCCTTATTTTTATCCTTAGGTTACTGATACAGACCTAGTTTAAAGCCCTTTCTAAACCACTTTTATCTGGAGTTTGTTGTTGTTGTTTTTGTTTGGCTTTTTTGTTGTTTCCAGTGTAACAATCACTAATTTCCATAGTAAAAGCAAGTACTTTCCCTTCATTTCAAGTTGCAAGTAAAAGTGTGATTGCTTATTAAAGAACCAGAATTAACTAATTTATCTGTAGCCTCATTAACCCAGAATCACAAATACGTGCCTGCCTCTAGATGAGACTTGGGCTGTCAAGGTTGAGGTGTCTCAGAGTTATTGAGTTCATGGTGCCTGCTGCACCATTAACCTAGTTCTTTGCCTTTATAACCTATGTATTTTGCACCTCTAGGTAAAATTCACCATCCTCTAAGTAAAATTCACCATCCTCGAACAGTAGAACGCATAAAAAGAAATTCCAGGCTCCTGCAATTTCGTACCAGTGACCCCTATTAAAGGAATCTCCATTTCTGCTAAAACCTGCTGCCCTTCTGCAATCTGTTTCCGCAGGGCGTTGTAATCCTCGATCAAGCCAAGGACGTGGCGCCCACTTTTGTCTGCCCACATACGATGCCCAGGCACAAGGCGAGGGGTACACGCTGTACTGGAAGATGAAGTGCTGCTGCAGTGGGAAGTGCTGTCTGCATCTTCTTTAGAGGCTGGGTGTGTACCTGGGACAGAAAAATAAGTTTGATTTTTATCCTTACATATAGAACTAATTGACACGAGACTCGTATAAAACAGCAGGCTGGGATGCTGATAACACACATGTTTAAAATACTTCTGGATGTACCTGGTTTTGCTAGAGAAATGCAATCCCCATGTTTCTGCAGCTCACAAATGCTTCTGCTGGTAGCAGGGCATTTGCAAAGATTTTCTATACATAAAAATGGGATAAGGGAGTGTACATCAGTAGAAGTTAACACGGATTAAAGAAACTTCTTAGCTTTAACTTAGTGTCCTTCTTTTGCTGGTGCTGCACTCGGCCTCACGAAGCATGTTCAGGTGAAGTGTATGGATCCAAAAGCTCTATTATTTGTTGCCCTAACACAATGTATATCCCTGTACAGGCAATACAAGTGGCTTTATGCGGAACTGTTACTATGCAGAGTACTTCATCAGCAAGGAAGAGCATTCTCGTGTCCTCTGCATCCAATGTACATCTATATTGGGACAACAATCTAACCCTGAGTGTAAAACACTACATTTTCCCTGATTTGCTAAAACAGTATCACTTAACAGTGATTGAAATAAAGGTAAAATATTCCTCAAGGGCAAAAAGGGCACAACTGATTTATACAAAGACCATTTAGTGCACTTATTGATCAGACTTGAGTAATACAGTCACCCTTAGCAAACTCTATAGAGCTCTGCATTAAAAAAAGAACCCCCAGGTAAGCAAAATTTGTGGCAGTTTAATGTAGGCATCCTTCCACCCCAGAGACTGTCTGCAAATGGTTTTCTTGAATGAAAAGGAAGTGACAGTTGGAGGCTGTAAGACAGTGCAGCGTGCGTTTCACCTCCCCGAGCACTAATAGCTCTAACAGGAAAGGGATTTGAAAGGCAGCTCCAAAACTTACAGCTGATGTTGTAGAAGGTTTTAAAAGCATCTTTAAAGAACAAGGCACAGGTTCTACAGTACAACAAAAGCATGTATGGCACAGTACCATTCATTCCTGCAAAATGCTGCGATTCTTGTTTGAAAAGATAGTTGGTATTCACAGCTGACACTGATCTCACTTCCTCTCTCTTTTCTTTTGAGAGCTGTTCCTCTAATTTTTCATGCAAGGACTTGTTTGTCTCTATGCTTCTTTCAAGCTGCACTCTCAAACTCTGTATTTCAGTCAATAGTTCATGTAAGTCAAGTGGATTATTCTGATCTTTTCGGAATTCTTCTGATGCATCACATCTGGGATCTGAGAGAATTTAAAAAGAAACACTTAACATCTTTAACAATTAAAATAGTATTAGTCATTATCAGAATGCTGAGCAAGTAAATTATAGCCAGCTTTATATTCAATATTTAGAATTAACTACAAACAGCATTAAGATAATGGTTTGACAAAAAAGCATGTCTTAATTGCTTCTACCCTCAAAAGATTCAAAGAGCTGAAAATTATTTTTCACTTTGTCCATAAAAGCTAGTAAGTCTCATGCCAAAAGAAAAAAAATACAATAAAAAGAGAATGAAGAGGATTTACAAAATTTGAAGTGCATTAATGCAGTCTGGGGAAAGCAAAAGTAATGGGTAATCTCAGAGTGTGGAGGAGGGATGGAGTAGAATTAGGAGTTTAATTTTATACACAGAAGAAAAGGGAAAATAGTGATCACCTGGCAACCAGAGGAACAAATCTGAACCTGAAAAAAGCAAGGGCTGTGTTCATCTTTTCATAATAGGAGGTCAGTACACAAACAATTCTAGGTATTCTTTCCTGCTGAAGTCAAACTGTTCTCCTGACAGTAGGAAGGAGCTCAATTGCATGGGGAGGGTGCTGCTACTCTCTAATTACATTACCAGTTCTGCAAGGAGAATTACTTCCATCCCTGAGCCAACTTTGGCTTAAAGCCTTATGCCAACAGGGCTCTTCTACTGCAGCTAGGCACAAAATATGGCATGGCATATTACTTAAAGCAGCAGGAAGAAAAACATCAACTATTACAAGAAATTCCAGTAGGAAATTGGCCGGATCCTGTAACGAGTTTGCAGCCATGAACAGCATTCCACTTTTTGACCTAACCATACCAACAGCTGTGGGGTGGTACAGCTTCCTTAAAAAGGGTAGAGAGAATTCACCTAAGTCTCATTCCTACCCCTCACCTTTAGCAATAAAAAAGCAGACAGGAAATTATTAAGCCTCATTCCGAAAGCAGCGCCACCACTTCTCCCCAGCCCTAGGGAGAAGCCATTACCCTCACACTGAGAGAAGAGAAAGCACAAGCTACCCAAGTGAGCACTACCTGTGAGGATGCAGCAGCATGTATTTAGATGACAAGTAAATATCTAAGATCCCCATGAAGCTTAATCCAGCCCGAGCCACTGAATCTTCAATATTTTAGCTCAGCTAAAGGAAGCTTGGGTGTGCCTAGTCAGAACATATCACACATCTCAACCTTGCAGTTACACTCTTAAGTGAAAAGCAGCTTTTTATCACCAAGTTGTTAGTTCTACTTTGCACAGCAGACATGAGTAGAAACAAAGAAACAGTGACCTAGCCCTGCTGTCCTTTGACAAGATCATATTCAGAGAGGGGAGGGTTGCAAGGGCCTAGGGTATAGAAATAATTGTGCATTTATACCTGTCCTCTTCTTTCTTGCTTCTTCCAGCTTTTCATAAACCTTGATCTCAGTTCGGAGTGACTGCAGTAACTTCTCATTCTCAGAGAGCTGATGTTGCTTTACATTAATTTCTGTCTGCAACCTATTAAGTCCCAATAAATGGCTAAATTAAAAGTTAAATTCTTATCTTTTGTTTCAAAACCTAAAACCCATTCCTCTTTCCTTCATAGTTCTTCCATTGCCTTTTGAATATATCCATGCACCTCATTAATGTTAATGGCTATGGCTAAACACATGCTTGTCACATTCACAATTTTCTTCTCTAAATGAATGTCTAAATGTGGACAGAATCAATACCTGTTTAATTCATTACGACTGCTGTAAATCTGACATGTCAGATATCTGGTTTCATCCTCCTTTTGGCCAATTTGTTTTTGCAACCTTTCATTTTCTTTCTTGATGCATTCATAATCCTCATGAAGATGCTCAATGATCGCATTCTTTTTAGAAAGATTCTCTCTTAACTTTTCATTTTCCTTTTGTTTATCTGAAACAAGAAGAGACATGAGGTATTTGCAATGCCCACAACCCACTGAAGCTTTGCTTTTTAACAAAACCGACTTTTTTTTAAGACTGTCAGAGATAACAGCTGCTCTTGAGAGTTTTAGGATTTCAGTATTTCAATTTTCTAACAACTTTTGCTAGATGCATTTTCTATAACGTGCAACATTTAACTCCCAGGACTCACAAAGGCTCAATAAAAACCTGTGTACAGCCTTATATGCCAAACTCACCCAGCACCTCTTGGAAATTGGTCAGAAGGACAGTGTTCAATAATTATTGTCAGTGATGTCCCAAAGCAGGCACATGAATTTTGCCAATTCTCACAAAATAATGGATTTGACTTACTTAGGAAGAAAAGAACTCAATAGGATTGTTTAGGGCACGTTGCATCCATGTTCCTTTCTGTCTCATAGAAATCCTTCCCAGCCCCATTCATCTGCTGAACAAATCACAGCAGTCCTCCTTTCCTTCACACAAGCTATTTCCCCAACCCGATTCTGTGACAAAGAATTGCTGGTAGGGGCAGCTGAGCATTTTGAGACAGCTGCTATCAGAGAAGCTAATGGGGACCCCAAGATTATTGTGACCCTACGTTTAGCATTAGAAAATGAGGAGGCAACCTTGGCAAAGAAACACCAGGGAGGAATCATTCCATCTCCCAACAGTTAGAAAATTATTCCCTCATCATCTAGTCCTGTAGAAAGTGTATGAAAATGGCAATCCCCACATGCTGTTAAAAATGTGCATCAGCAGCCTTTCATTACTGAAGGGCTAAGCTAAGACTTGAGAGAAAGCACCCGAGACCCAAACATGCAGGAGGTATTTAAGAGGCTCTTCTTGCTCCAGTGCATCCAGGAATAAAAGGAAAATAAGCTCACAAACTCCAGAGATACTGACATTATTTTAGAACACAAGGGTGACAATGCTCTATTCATCATGGTTCTTATAAAAAAGAAACCCTGGTATTATTAGATCATATTATCAACCATGGAAACAAACAAAAGCAGGAATATATTAATTTAAAAAGTGCACCAGGATGCACCAAAACAGATGAGAGAATACATGACTCTGGAAAAAGCACCAGTGCTTTTACACATACAGTCTGAAAAGATGGAGATTTACAACCTAATTGTGGCTTAAGCTGCTTTTAAGCACCTAATTGGTGAGTTGTTGGTTTTTTTGGGGGAAGAGGGAAGATTTTTAATATCCTCTCTTCACAGTTGTGAAAATGAGGAAAGTTTAAAATTGATCTTGAGAGATTACAAATGCTTCCAAATGGATTCCCTCAGTTCTGTTCTCTTCTAAAGTGTTTCCAAAAAGACACTGACTTGGCCTGTCTAGTCAAGCCTATGTAGCAGACTTATGAATCTAAGTATAATTAGTAATTAGTTTGTTTCCATTTGCAACTCTTCTGTTTCATTTTTCCACAATAATGCTATTCTATGACTTTTATTCCTTTTTTTTTTTTTGAGGACTTCAGAATGGAAGCATGGGGAAAAAGGAAGAAGAAAATGGTAATAAAAGGCACAATAGAAAGAACGCATAAAAAGAAAGGAATGTAAGAAGAATGGAGAAATGAAAGTGAATATCAAATGGAAAACACTACAAATAAACAGAAAATGCTACAAATAGAAAGAAGGAGCATTACTGCTACTCCTTTATCATTGTTAACCCCAGTTCAAATGGTTATGGTTGAGCATGGGATTTCAGGGGTGGGAAGAATGGCTAAGTCAGTTGGACTGATAATAAATCAGAATGGACTGATAATATATTGTTTTCTGATCTGGGGTGAGTTACAGTCTACTCCTGTAAAGCAAAATTTTACATTTTTACCTCTGGATCCTTTTGCTAGCATTGCATTCAGAGTTTGATTTTGCTTCCTCAGGAAATGTACTTCAGAAGTCAGGGAATTATGCTGCTCTGAGCCATGGATAAAAATGTTTGCAGAACCTATAAATATATACATAAAAGATGATTTATGAGTCATCTCTAGGTCATTAAAGATTAAATTTCCCAGACAAGAACAATTTAAAAAATGACAGAAAAACACATTGTGAAATATTATTATTCCCCTATATATTTTGAAGGTTATCCCTACAGACAAAAGAGCAGTTCAGGTTAATGCCAAGTAATCCAAAGCCCTGCATCACAAGTACCTCTCGTTGCGGGGCAGCCATTACCCAAATTGCAGAATTATCCCTGGCAATCTCTACCTATCAGCTAAAATTCCAACAGGACAAAATGCACAAGTATTTTTGAGACACTGCTGTTCTTTGAAAATAATGCAAACCGTAGGAAGGTTTACCATGTATTGCTCTCTCTCCGTCTTGCTCTCTTCTTGCTCTCTTGTATTTCATGACACCATTGAAGAGGACCACTAGATTCTACCAACTAATCCACGGTGCTTAATGCAGGAAGTAATATAAATAGTCTGGTAATACATTTGTTACCACACCAGCCTAGAGCATGAGGCTGGAGTCACAGTCTTTGCTTCTGATTACAAACTGGGAACCCGTTTATGATCACAGGGATGAAGATTCATCCCTCTTAATTTCGTGCATTTAAAATTTAGATTACTGAGCCACTGTTGATCAACCATTGACAGTCACGGGGAGAAACTGGCACCTCCAGAGAGTGACTCCACGATGTTCCCTCTGCACACCTCTCTGCAGAGGAGATGCCCTGTCCTCTGAAGAGATGTATTTCTCCCCAGTGCCCACACAAGCAGCTCTGGGTAACCAGCACAGTTTTAGATGTCTAACTTTTCAAAACTTAAGGGATGAATTCTACTCTGAGGATCTTATTGCACCAGTCATATGAATATAAGTGCTAAATCGTGTATCCAGTCAGTCAAATTCCAGGCTAGGGAATCCTTATAGTGTACTGTATTTATGCTCCTCATTCCACAGCGATGTGTAACGTCACAGTACATTCTGAAAAGTGTCACATTCCACTCTCAAGGTGGCTGCCTCTGAAACACAAGTCAAGTAGTTGTTATTGCCCTTTATAACCTGCTTATAGTCAGTAAAGCACTTCAGGACCCACAGGAATTAACATTACCATTAAAAGTATTTTTCAGTTGATTGGTTATCCCAGTATCTCCTGTGCTTTAAAGCTTGACATAACTACATGAGTGTCAACTCTTTGGTTAATAAAGAAATAACCAGCTGGCAAAAAAATTAGCTGAATGTATGAGGAGATGCCTTTCAGCTCTGGCAGTTCAATTCAATTTCATGTGCTGCACTTCCTCTGAGTAATCTCATTTTATTGTAATCCCAATTGAAGCTTTTACCCACTACCTAACTGGGATGTAGTGTGCCATGATATGCACCTCTTGTCGTTACTGAAAGACTCAAAGGCTCCAGAAGCCTGGCACTAATGGCATTTTACTATCTATATGTTAAAGACTTGAGGTAGCTATGTGAACTCAAAAAGCTTTTTCCTTTCAGATTTTTAACAAAGCAATTCAACTTGAAGTGGCAAGGCTTGATGGTCTCATCTTGATTCTAATTTAATTTATTGCCCATCACCCAGCTTTATCCTATTTGAAAAGTTACAGTATCACAGTCCTACTGAAAGGCTTTAGAATATAACTATTAGTTATCTTACGTACTAAGGGATAATGTAGAGCCAGTGGTAATAAGGCCACAATCCTGCAATTTGACCCACTACTGAGACTACTACTTCTGTGCAGAGCCCTGCTGACATCAATTATGCTCTCCATAGATGCAAAAGTCCATCGCACCAGAGTAAAGTGGAGCATCAGGGCCTACAATTGCCACACACTTGAGTTTTCATTACGTTTTGTGCTGAAAAAGTGAATGCTAAGGAAGCATATCTTGAAGGATTCAAAGGAAACACTGACTGAAAGACAGGTGCTATTGAAAAGCACAGCAAAGAGGAAGGAAATATTCATTCCTAGGTAAAGCAAAATACAGGCATACTAAAGCTGAAGCTAAGTCTGATGTAGGTATGTTAGTTACTTATGGGTCTAAAAACCAAACAAAACCCCCTTTTAATGTTAACTGCTGTTAATAACATTTGAAACCTAGGAAACTCAAAATTAAACCTCTGATTTTATTTTGAAGCCTAACATCTGAAATGATTGAAGCAATTATTTTAGTCCTACTTGCACTGCAAACCTCAGTTCTATAGTAATGATGTAGTCATTACAAGCACTCGAGTCATTTATAGAATACTAGAAGCCCAGAGGCATTTGAATACTTAGAAAATCTAAATATTAAAAATTGCATGGCAAAAATAGTGGGCAGATGTGTGTGTATATACATCCATGTAATATTAATCAGAAAAATAATTCTACTCAAACTTTGGTTGAACAAACAACTCAAAATAACATGAATTGAACAGGCTCTCACCAACAATTAAGCACATTACAACTTGGGTTTGATTTTTTTAAAGGAAAACAAACTAAGACTATTAAGTTAAAAGTAAAAAATTGTTTTGAATTATTATGTTCCAAAGCCAAAATCTGCTTTCAGTTTCACTTAGGAACAACTTCTTGCACTGAAAGCCTATCTACTAGGACAAAAGTAGCATCATTAGAAGAAGAAAGAATACACATATCTAATAACATGAAAGACATCTTCAAAACAGAGAGAAACAGGAAGCACTTGAAAGAACACAGTAACAAAAAGGAGCTGTTCTAACAGGTAGTTGCTTTTTTTTCCTTTCTTTTCCAAATTTCTCCTCCATGCATTGGTAGATGCACTAAGGCAACAAGAAGACAGATGGAAGGCGTAAGACAGTTTATAAAGAAAATATACTTTCACTGCATTAATGGATGCCCTTGCCAGAATCTTTATGAAGCTGTAAAAGAGTTGGAAGTGTTTCAGTGTGGTTATTGCACGAGAACAGTATGCCTTTCCAGCAGTGTAAATACTTCATGAATGAAATGGATGCTTTTTATACACCTTTCCATCACTGTAAATTATTCCTGAAAGCAAACTGCCATTTGCAGGTAGTCGCCATTTACAGAACAACAGAAATGGATCATGGGGATGATGTAAAACATAATGAATCTAATGTCAATATTAGTGAAACTGAGTAAAAGGAAAGCATGTGTGTATTTATTGCCTGCTTCCACTCTGAGTAATATTGCAAATTAATCAATTGGCCTATGGGGGGAAGTGTGGGAAGGAGAACAAGAACAGAGCAAAGGGTGGAAAAGTATAAAAGTATGCCTGGTACAGTGTGCTTGAAAAGGACAAATGCACCCTTAACAAAAGCCTGGCTACCCTCTTCTGAAAAGTTTTAAACACACCACAGAGCTTGGCTTTCAAAGATGCTGAACACTAGCAACAGAGAGCAATGACTCTGAATTTGCATACCTATTTTTAGTATTTTTCATCCACCGCTTTATATTAGAGTTTGGAATGGAAACCAACTCTGTGTTAAAATTTCCATCAGTTCCTGTCAGGTATTTCTCATTAAAAACTCACAATGTCATTTTGTGTAGAACACATTTATCACACCAATCAATTCAAATGACAAGCTGAACACCATGGCCTAGGCTCTGTCTTACAGATATTATGTCTCTGTATGTAAACACGAGCTGGCTTTACAGCAGTCATAAAATTCCAGAGAAAGCATCTTCAACAGTGCTGTTAGCAGGGGTGCTGTGCTGGCCACCCCAGGTACACAGAGTGGGGATAGGAAAGCTAATTCCACAACACCCCTATTTAGATCAATAGCAGCAATGTAATTTAGAGCAAAACACCACTTCATACTGAGCCCAGGCCTCATGGAAATTATGTTGATAGAATAGGCTTCCTCTCCTGCAACTGCCTCTGGCTGGACATGGCAGAGAATTAAGAGGATGACATCATAAAATCCAAGACCATGATAACAATAATGATATCTCAAAGGCAAAAAACCCCCAACCAAACCCAGCCTGTTTGCTGATAACAGAACTAGAAGGGTCTTTCAGTTCTCCAGATGAAATTCAACCATGGTATCAGCAAATGTCATAAAACCACCTGGTAGTCCTGCTCTCTTAGAAATAAGTGCAGTTGTAGGTTTGAGGCTGTGTGGTGTACCTGTATCCCATAACAGACTTGTGTGTTGGTATTGGATACACTTCAAGCAACGGAGTCAAGGAAGAGGCACATTAGATCCGTGTCTGTGCCACTCTACAAGCATGGAAAAGCTGTGTCTGCTGGCAGTGCCCACGAGTATTCAGGGAAAGGCACATCATTTTCCAACTGGAAAGGGGTGTTGTTTACTCAAAAAAAGCACACAAAACATTTCCAGCAGCATTTGATCCATCAGGCTTTAAGCAGGAAAGGAGGATTTAATACGTCATGAATTAAATTCTTACCTTGATCTAGTTCCTTGTCTGTTACTTGTCTCTCCAGCTGCTTCCTCAGTTTCTCATTTGTTTTTATGGAGTATTCTAAACGTTGTCTCAGGATTCGGATTTCTTGCAGATGCTCCATTAATAACTCTAAATAAACCAAGAGACCACTTCTTACTTACAGTAAAAGATTTTACTCCTTTACATTGTGTACTCCTGTCAAATCCAATGTGTGTTAATACTAAAAAAGATACAAAGCTGTTCAAAACAGCAGACATTACATACCTGACTCCATAAAAGGTTTTTCCATATAGTGCCCAAACCACGCATTTAGTGAAAACTCCTGCTCTACATTTTAACTTAAACAATGGTCCAGTTTTATGACTTTTTAAAAATTTATTCTTCTTCCAAAACTGCAGTAGATAACAATTTTATCTAGTTAAAATGTTCCCCAATCTGGGAAATGAATCCAAAGTTCTGCAATGCAGTTTCACATTCAGGCTCAACACACCAATAGTAAACATTTTTCCTTATAACAATGGGAAGCTTACCAGAGTAACCCAGATATAAATTTTACCTTGACTTACACAATGCGTACCATAATAAATAAATCTGTTCTATCAAGTTTCATTACTGTACCTTTTCCTTCTTGCTTTGCCATTCTACAATTTTTCTTCCATTGGCTGTAAGTTTCAGCTTTACTCAGGAACTTATCTGTTCTAACTGTCACTATCTTATTTGTCAGTTTATCCATGTCATACACTCCTGGTTTACTCTGCAATATTTTTCTCCGGAACAGTACGTGCTATCTCAGCTATTAAATTTTCATTGCTGCCTACAACAAACTACTGCAAGCATCACTTGTGCTTAGTGAAACTATCCAGGTCAAACATGACACCACTTATTAATTATGCAGCACTTACAATTCTCAAGGAAACACAACACTGGCTTTTATAAAATTAGAAAAATCTCTCTTTTTCAATGTAATAATCTCTTGACAGTTGTCTATTTTCCCCTTATAACTTGTCTGTTTAAAGGCTGTCTGGAGTACTGTAAAAGAAGATAGTCTAAAACAACAAAGACAAAATATCAAGTTAATTTTGTTCAAACAGGAGGTAGTTCAAATCGTTGTCATCTCTGTAAGCCTTATTACTGAAACTGCAATGATTATGCAAGATACTGGAAAGCTGAAGCAGACAAAGGTTCTTCATTATTTCTTAATTAGTTCCCTTGTGTCTTATTTATTACATTTTCCCAATATCTAGCGAATCTTCAGTGGGAAAAAAAAATTACCTGGGGGAAACTTGTTTGGCAGAAGTGCCAGTGTGCCACGCGGTCCTTCGAGGTCACGCCTGGGCTCAGGTGATCCAAGAGACGACTTTTCTGACAAATCAAAGTCAGACAAGCTATGAAGAGCAGATGGTACAGGTGATTCATCCTTCAGTTGCTGGTACACCGTGGTGTTCTTCTCGTTATCCCTTTTGTGCCCAACAAAATGTTTTGAAACATAAAAATTATTTTATTACTTTGGAAGCATAAACAGAGAGAGCATGGTGTCAAATTTACAGGACACAGGCAAAGCAAGTGAATTTATGTGACAGAATGTGACAAACCACTATGCAGAGGGATACATGAAGACTGAAATTCAGAGCTCATTGAAGTCAGCAGGAACGTTCAATGGACCTCCAGCCTAGCTCCACATCCCAGCGCCAGGCAGTCACCTTCGCGCTAAGGGGACCTCAAGCTGCCTTCAAGAGGCAGCTGAGGATTTTTGTAGCACAGAAGAACCCTGGGCTGGCATAAAACCAACATATGCAGCATAACAACACCTGCTCTCTTCACCTTCAGCATAAGGGTGTTTTGAGAATGAAGTGCAACAGCACTGTACTTCAGTGATCCTGAGCCAGCCCCAAGGTCATGGGAACAGAAAGCTAGCTGACTACCCCTCCTGGCAGCTGCAATTAGGATAATACTCAAACATATACAACAGTGTATTATGACACTTTTTATGTATTATGGTACTTTTTATGTATTCTGGTATTTTGTCTGTTTATGAAAGGAACAATCCTGCTAGTGTGATGCTTCCTCTTGGTATCTCAGCTGTTTACTGAGAAGTGGGAAAAAAACCCCAAAACCTTAGTTTGTTTTCCATGGATATTAATGAAACAAGCCACATAAGCAAAGCCCTCCCAAAAAGCAAAACAGTGAAAGTTGTGCTACAAAACATGAAGCAGCTTATCAAGTAACTGTTTGTTTGATAATCATTCAATAGCACTCTTACCTTTGAGCTAATTCATAAAGCATGGTAACCTCTGTACCTACTGATTCGCCTGCAAAGCAGAAACATCTGATTAAAAACAGATATTGAGAATTATACTTCCCCCACCTCCATCTTCAACTATTTAAATATAGAATGGCAAATTAATGAGAAATTAGAGAAGTCAACAGATACTCAACACTCTCTGTAGTAATGTCAAATGCTGTACATAAGCAAAACTATTTATAGCCCGTCAACAAAGCAATAGCTTTCTCTCAAAAAAAAATTACTAGGTATCACAGGTGCCAGATTTTACAGCCTTGCTGTTTTAGTTAGCATACAGATGTAAAATATTGTGCTATATGGCAAAAGGATTAGAGGTACATGCCATTACTTCTTCAATAAAAATCCCATAAAAACAATTTCATCTGACTTGGATTTTGTCCACCCAGCCAGGCTAACCCGTTATCCTTAATGAAGGGGCATACACAGGATTTTGTCTGCAGCATTCTCAGTGGTACAGTGTGGGAACAAGCACAAATCAGTGCAAGAGACCTGGACTCAGACACTAATCTGAATAAGGAAGTAAGAGTCTCATGGTGTCACCTTGGCTCCCCGTATTTTTCAGGTTTTGTGCAATTAAGCAAAAGTGGCAGGCAAGAGTTGCACAGCTGAAATTTCAGGGGAATGAACTGAAGGTCAGGATGAAAATGCAGAGACAGACGGTTGTTTATGCTTCTTCTTTACAGTCAATTCTTAGCACGCTGGATGTTCTTTATAACCCTACAAACATCATTTTATTTTAATGTGTGATTCAATGCAACACCATTGTGTTAGATATATTGAATTGTCTCGGTTGTCAGTGACTTTTCATAGTATATAGGATACCATCTGTTGGTTTGGGGATTTTTTTTAAAGGCATTTAATGTTTATTCACTACACAGTCTTCTCATTTGTAATGCAAGGAATCTCTGTAGCCACTGAAATCATTGAATACACTCAATCTTTTATTACACTGCTATGACACACTAGCCATAATGTCTTTTTCTCATATACAACTCCTTTATATGAGCAATTGAAACTGCAACATGCTGCCACTATCTTTAATGGAAGACAAAATACAAATCATTGCATGGTTGGGCCCCGAATGTTTCTGAACAAAATGATCTCCTAGAGCCAGTTTCAGGAAGACAGAGGGGTGAGGGTCCCTATTTCAGGCCACCTCGAGTGTTTCGCTGAAAATGTCAGTTTTGCAGCTGACATCTGGGGAAGCATTGCTAGTTGGTTGGGTCAGAAAGAGCAACAATTGTGATGATAAGAAAAGGTCTCTCTTGCCAAATTTCACTCATGTTAGCATCCCTTTGCCACTAAGTTTCTTCAAACTATGGACTGAAGGCAATATACACAATATAGTCTTCCTTCAGGGGACAAATGTTGATTTTGATGCTCATTTTACAGAACATGGTTGTATTTTAGTTCTCTATTATGAAAGACAGTCTGCTTTTCTTAACCAGCTAGACTGTTTGGCAGCAAGATGCAGGACTTAGGAAAATAATTAGAAATGCCAGGAATAATACATCCTCTGATATGGTCCCACTTCCTAGACATTTAAGGCTTTGCCTTTCTAACTTAATGCTTTGCCAAGCAATTGGTTGGGGAACTGGGATAAACAATCAAAGGGCAAAAGCATTTTTAGATGTGTAAGCTCCCATTTTTCAAACAATATGCCAGTTCTCACTGATAATTAAAAGGGCTTGGCTTCCTGCTTCACGTTACAATGTCCTTTCCTGGGTCTACACTCCATTCAGCACTCAGCTTTCTCCAACACCAGGACAACACTTCTCTGGTTGACTTCTCCTATGACTCCTGCTCAGGAGGCTCTTGTTCTACTATTATGCCCTATAGAAACACTCAAACACACACTAATTTGCAATACCACGGTCCCTTAAATTCATGAGCTACTCAAAATTCTGAAAGGAATTATTCTCCTCTGCCTTCTAACCAAATAGATTTTCCCTTTCTCCCCTTTTATTTTTATTTTCTACAAGCAGCACCTGCATGGGTTTCTCCATAATGTCTATGGCTCCTTTTCTTGGTACATCAAGTTACAGACGATTTTACACCTGTGTACAATTTAACTTGTGTTATTTCTACAGGAATATCAATCATGTGCAAATCAGCATGGTATTATCTTCCAGCTGTCCAATGCAGGATTCCTTGCAGTTTCTTTAAAGACACTGGCCATAGAAAATTGCCTAGATGCACTACATATGATAATTTCTTCTTTCACTCTAAAAGCACAGCCCAGATGTCTGCACTGCAGTTACCCTTCTTGCAAGCGTCTGCACTTCAGGGGAAAAACTTCAGGAACCTGTAGTTTTTTTCTTTTTAAACATAGATTGTGTTAAAAACCAACCGTGAACCATGCCCCATGAGAACCCTCCAATGGAGATATCCAGTGCTTAGGCAAAGTCAGCTGGGCTGTTTTCTGGAATAGAAAATCCCAAAACCTACTTGTAACTAAACTTTGTTCAAAATATAGTGGTTGCAGTTTAGTAAGTTAAAACATGAATGTGCTAAGATAAGCAACTCAAAATAGAAGATGTCAATACAGAGGACAACTACAAAAGTAAAATCCAGTCTTGTTGGAGCACTAAAATTGAATCTTCCAAGACAGTTCTCCCTATAAATCATTCAGAAGCAACCAGGAGGAAGTAAGGCTTCCTTTTCACTACAAAAAAACCACAACAACATAGAAGCTGAAGAATGTTAATGTATCTCAGACAATAAGCACAAAATACTGCTACTTACCATCCAGGAATTTCCTTTCTAGCTTCTCAAACAATAGTACACTTAGATTCAGTTGCTCACGGAAGCCTTCAGCAACATAATAATCTACATCACTGGCTTGAAGCAGCTCCTCAAAAGCTTTAATAAGGCTCGTCAGATGTTGATGGTAAGCATCACAACCACAGTGGATCTCTTTAATTTGTTGGCGTTGAAAGGAGAGTTCTTGAGCTTGTGAATGAACTAATGAATCATATCTGAGAAAATGAAATTATCTTTAAAGTAATTTTCTGATCATAAATGACATTTAAATATAAATAAAAAAAAGAATTAAACTTATATTCCTAAACTATAATTTTATGTGACTCAATTTTCTTTTAAAATGCTTTTACAGCCACAGTGAGAAATGTATTGTCTCTTAACTGTTCAGTTTTGTATTTATGGGCATAACTTGCTGGTTATTATCCTTCACTTAACTGCTTCATTTATAATACGGGCAGAAACTAAAGTGATGACTTGTTGTCTGCTTGGAAATAACCCTGATACCATGCAAAGGTGCCAAATTAAAGTAAGAATGAATACATGAAAAGAATTTTTAAGAATACACATTTTTCCTGACTGGTTGGGTTTTTGTTGGTTTTTGGGGGGGTTTTTTAATTCGCTATGAAAGAACAGATGGAGCCTTCCCTCCTCCTGAAACTATTTCCTGCCAGGAGCACAATATTGGACACCCAGTCTGAAAATTCTGCCCTTCTCTGCATGTTTATTACCAGAGACATGACCATGACAACCACGTACACCGCAGTGTCCGAACCCTCATACTCCACAAGCCAGGATATAAATTTCAAGTCGGATCAATTCTGCACTTGCAAATACAGACACCCCCTTTACACTGCCACTGCCTGTATCACAGATAGACTTCTTTCTACAGAAGGGAGAGGATCTGAAAAGATGCAGAGAAGCAAACCATATACAGGGCATAAAGAAAATCTATGACCCTGTGGGATGTTATAGAATGTATATTATCTTTTGTATAGGAAGAGGTGCATAACTCATTTTTGGGTCTGTCACTTGTGACTCGTGCAGTTGTCCCAGACAGTGGCCATAAAAACTTCACAGTGATCCATACTGCCTCATTCCTTAATTTACACAGTTACATCTCCTTTTGTAAAATGGATGAGGTATATTTTCAAGGTATGTAAATTTGTATGTAGCATGACTATATTTTATGATAATAATACTAAGAGATATACAATAGTCCGTGCTGGTGGTTGCTCAGTGTCTCCAAATATTTCTACTCAAGCATTCTGAAGTAAGCCAACAGGCTCAATACCTTCCTCTGTTATACCTCCTGCCAATCTATAGGCCCTCCGGATAATAAAAATATTAGAATGGGGGAAAAAAAAAGGGTGATGGTAGTGGGAAGTTAAAAAGGTTTGGTCTTATCGGACCCCATTTTATGTCTGTGATTTATATATATGATAGCCTCCAGTCTTACAAGAATCACACAGAATCACAGAATCACAGAATTCTAGGGTTGGAAGGGACCTCGAAAGCTCATCCAGTCCAACCCCCCTGCCAGAGCAGGGTCACCTAGAGTCCATCACACAGGAACGCATCCAGGCGGGGTTTGAATGTCTCCAGCCAAGGAGACTCCACAACCTCTCTGGGCAGCCTGGTCCAGTGCTCTGGCACTCTCACAGGGAAG
>VZRW01005026.1:451458-502826 GCA_013398125.1 Aegotheles bennettii
CATGGATGAGGTCACCCCTCAGTCTCCTTTTCTCCAAGCTAAAGAGATTTTCTCCAAGCTAAAGAGATTTTCCAGCTTATGAGTTTATTCTATAAAATTTTATTCATTAATTTATATATATATATACTTTCATGTCTTTCAAAAGAAGCCGTTACAGCACTGAACTGCAAAACAATTACAACTAGAATGTAAGCTTATTTTATACAAAGTCTGGTCATACAAACAGAAGGCTTAGCATGAATCTGCTAGTGAACTGCCCATGGAAACATTTCTATCTTAAACAGGACGTTCCATTTCCTTACACCTGAGTGATGCAAAACTGTAATACTTTGATTTGACTGTAACAACGTGCTCCCCTGCGAATAAAATTATCTTCATATTCCCTTCCTATGTTATTGGGTATTGCTGTTTACAAAAAGGAACCTGAAATCATAATAGCTTTACTCACTTGGACGGTGATGTTTCTCTCAGTTCCTTCTGAAGATGATACACTTCATCAAGATGCATATTTGCAATTTGCTCTTTTTCAAGTTCTGCCTCATTTGCTGATAGTAGTTCCTTAAGGTTTTGTGCTGTCCATGTATCAGGTGCTTTCAAAGACTCTGAATTCCTATTTTCGGTGTGGATCTCGTAATCCATCAGCTGATGGACACTAGGAAATGTTTTGATTTCTTGCAAAGCTGCATCTTGCACTTGTGTGACATGTCCTTCCACGGGTAAGGCTGTGTCACCCAGAACTATATTGGAGATACTACTCAATAACAGCTGGTGAGAGGTCTGTAAATGGAACACGAACATTTTGTACTTTTCAAGGTCAGACTTCAGATTCTTAATTTTTTGTTTCAATTCTATATAATTTATGACTTCACAGTCATCGAGTGCATCTGTACTTGTTACACTCAATCTGGGAGAACACAGGCCCTTGGAACCTGAATATGTGGCAGCTGAGTCAACGTCCTCATGTTCCATGGAATAAAACTCTTCACTTATCTCTTTTAATGAGCGCTGGATATTCATGTTGCTAATGTTATGATGATGATTTTGCATTTCTGAAAAACAGGAGGCTTGCGTGTGAATATTAATATTTCTTTATCTGATATTCTGTTCATAATAGCACTGAATGAATTCATTTACCTTTATAATAGAATAAAAACACAGAACAACTACAAACTATGCAATATTAGTTTTGGATTTTTGACCTCTTTTTTTTTGATTTGCCATTAATTCAACTTGCACAGCAAATATTTCAAACCCCTTATCACCTTTCAAATAAACAATAAACAAAATACATCTGATTTCTTTTCCCAAATGACTGAACATTACTTTTGCTATATGCAGTCCTGAATCAGACACCAATGAAGCCCAGACCTTTCCAGCCACAGAGATGATTACTTCAAACATAAGGCATCGGGATTTAAAAATAGACTCTATGGCTTTAAATGGTTCTTCTTGAAACTTCTAATTAAATATTCTTTTTTCTACTTTCTTCAAAAAAATCTATACAAAACCAACTGGAGCATAAAGCCAGTGGAATTTTAAAAAGATTATCAACAAAATAGTAAAATTTGAAAAAGAGGCTTTGACTTTGTTTTAAAATGTGTTCTAAAAAAAAAAATCCACAAAAATGTCTGGTGTTAAAGGTTTTACTGGCACTCATCTGGCATGCACATCACATCCCTTAGTTAAATTTGCCACTCTTAATGCAACCACCCCAGATTCAGGCCAATAAAAGCTATATATTCCTACATATATTCTGTGTCTATAGTCCTGTGTACATCAAGGGCTGTATGTGTTAAGTATCTAAGTTCTCTGGTTACCAGTAAATTAAATTTTCCCCTTCTATTAGTTTGCAAAAGATCACTACAAATTAGAACCTCTATTCTGGGAGTCATTCATTGATCTTGCAGAGGTCTTAACACTTTCAAATTGGTTTCTACAGAGAATTCAAATGCCCAGGTTCCAGCTCTAAATCAGTACCAAGTCTTGGGGGCAGCCAGCTGTATATGAAGGCCCATGTCAAGCCCAAGCACAAGTGAATAAAAACAAACGTGACCTAAAAGTTGGGAAAAAATGAAGCTGCAATACTGGGATATCAATATATTTGAAATTAAGGCCAGATGATGCTCTCTGCAGCACACAGGCTGTTGCACACCATTATGTATGTCATTTCAAAGGTTACAGAATCACAGGACAGAAACGCTTCCAAGAAAATGCCCGTGTATGAATTCCAGAAGATACATTGGATACGGGAATGCAACACTTTAGTTCATTAGCTTCCCCTCCTTCTCTAGCAGTTGGTTGCTGCAGTAACACAGATGTCAAAGAAGGTTGCAAAATGAGATGGACAAAACCCCAGACATTAGATGAACTCTTATACTCTGCAATCCTGATTTCATGCAAACATTCCAGATAACAAAACAAGGAAACAGATACCAGGGAAGCAATATTTCTGATTAGAACAGTGGTTATAGTTTCTAATGAAAAACTGCCCTTTTATTAAAGGAGAACTAATAAGCTCTCTGTGCATAGGTGTGTCCACACACAAAAAGGGCACACATAGGACATGATCCTGCAAACCAACTGACCAGCTTCAGTGAAACTACTTACACAAATAAAACTAATGATGTGACAAAGAATTACAAAATTGGCCATATCCTCTGTACTCTGCACACAACATGTTAACTAGGTTATTCAAGCCCTCCCGAAAAAGACTAATGGATGATGCAGAAACATGTAACACACAGTATTAAGCCTATTTACATTTTCATTAAATGATTCCATTAGTTTTCAACCTAGTTGAATGCCTTCAAATAATTCAGATAAGCAAAATTCTATCATTCAATTGCTTCATTCCAATAGTTCATAACTAGATGCAGAAGCAATAAGTAAAAACATTTAATTCAGATAAGAGTTCAGAAGTGAGGACATTAGCAACAGAGATCAGAGTTAGGCATACAACTCATTATTTTTACTGGGAACCAGACTCATAAATCCCTGTGGCCCTTCTGAAAGCATAACCCTTAAAAGATCAACTTGGATTCTTAGAGCAATTAATCCTTACTAGGTAAGAAAACAAGATTTAAAACTCATAAATAACAGCAAGGGAGACAATCGCCTGCAGCAATTTACAATTTTGCACAATTCAGAAGAAACTAGAGTTTTACAATTATTATTATTTTTTTTTAAATACTATACCATATAAATACTGTACCTTGAGAGTTTTGCTGATTATTGTCCATTTGATATTCATTCTTGCCCCCTGGACCTGGATCAACACCTTGCAACTCCACCTGGACCTCACTATTACCCAGTTTGAGCAATGAGCCTACTGGAGAATAAGTGGGGAAAGTAAAACAGAAGTCAGTAAGTGACAAAAAAACCATAAAAAGTTTTATCCCCATAAAGTGGGGATAGTAGCACAAGACGTACTAAACAATCCCACAAGTCCAAAACTGGTTCTCAGACAAGTTGGAACAGGAAAATCATCTGAGGAAGAACCAACTATTGAAAATGTAATCCAAACAATGCTGGTGACATGAAACAGTGTTTGCACGTATTTTTAAAATACTTGAACTAATTATAACTAATAAGAATGTGAATTGTAAAGGCTTCCTACCAGCAAATGACAATAAACAGTTGCAAGTTCCCTTCGTAATGTAACAGTTAATTTTTAATGTATTTTAAATGTCTTGTTAAGCTCAGAGAAAAGGCTAAAACGTTTCTGCAATTTGAGCACTGATCATAAATGAATCTTCTGCAATCTCCCACTGCACCAAGTCTCAGAATTACTCAGCGTGCAGTACAACCACTACCCAGGGTAAAGAAATCAGTGTGGAAAGGAAAAGCACAAGACCTAACAGGTTCTGATTCATTTCAGGACCCAAATGAAAAGTACTGCCCTTCTGAGAACTCTCCATGGATTTTGCACCTACCAAAATTAATTGCTATAATCCTATCAGCTTAAGTATTTACAATAAAGTTGTGCCATATCTGTCCCTTATCACAGCAACATTATCATTAACAACAGAGTCACTGCAACCTCTGCGTTTGACAGTTGCTACTTGATTGAATCTTATTTGTTATATTTACACCTCCTCTCTCCCTCACCTATCCTTTCCATCTCTACTCAGTTTTTAATCTAACTGCTAAGTGCATTCTTATTTTTTTCATCACTCCAAATCTTTATATAAACACCCATTGTTCTCTGCCTTACCATGTGTCATACTTTGCCCATCTAGATAGTTTGTCATCAACTGAGTTTAAATTAACCCAGCCACACTGGAAACAGACACGGATGACTTGACTGATCAGTGGAATATTGGAAAAACTTATTTATGCAGCATAAACAAATACAGTATTTTTATACTGTCCTGTCTCTATTACAGACAGTTTTCATTAGATTTGACATTTTTCATTTACCTAACAGTGACATATATGTCTGCACGTGTGGACACCCTGTGAAAGTGTCATTTATTATATACAGGATGTTTCAAAAAGATGGACCCAAGTTGAAATTGAAAATATAATGAAATTGGGTCCATCTTTTTGAAACACCCTGTACTTTATGCTATGTACACAGAGCACATTATTCTATATAAAGGTGTTTTACATTTTAGCCACAAAGATAAAAGACAAAATGGTGTTTTTCAAGATCTACCCAAGAAAATCATAAGATTAAGCAGCATTGTACACACATAAAAATGACCTGATTTTACGTTCTACTACAAGAAAAGGAGCCACTATTCAAGCAGTTACAGGTTATTCTGTCTGTTCTTCATTTACCTCTTGCTGATGTGTTTTCCTGTGCAGGCTCTTCTTGAAGGTTTTCAGTTACAGACTCATTCAATAATAACTCTCCATTTGTTTGTGGCTGAAACGGTTTGTTTTGTACTTCACATGCTCTCAGACCTTCATAAGGTTCCCTGGGATGACTCTGGAGTTTTGGATCTGACTTCTGCAGGCAGGGGGTCAAAGGCACATTTCCTAATGGCCTGGATGATTTTAAGAGAACAGGCAGACGGGACCTCCTGGGCACATGAGCAGAACCAGCCTGAAAGAGGTGTGGGATAATGTGGGGAGTTGGTAGTTTGCAATTAACAGTGAGTAAAGGAAGCACAAACAAACATTCCAGGAAAACTAAAAATTTTCCTGTAAAATCAGTCAGCTGCCACAGTAGTTTTGAAAGTAAGATCACAATACCCTTGCAACATGAAAAACAAACAATTCCAGAGAGGAAAAAATATCCAACCTATCCCATTGGTTCAATTTTCTGTAAGTAACTACTGTTTATGCACACAGTGAATGGCTTCCAGTTCATGAAGCAAGACAGCAAATTCACCATTGACTAGCAAAGGCTTTTAATCAGTAGGCATATTAGTTAGCTCTGAATCTGTGTATGCCCTAGGAAAATAGTTTCTCACCCAAACAGACCTCTCTAACTGCTGCTTCCCACTCTCCTCATTTATCATAAATGTCTGACAGCCCAGTAACTGTTTCCCTTAAATTCTTTTTTATATTTTAAAGAGGATCCTCTTAATTCTTCCACAAATTCCTGAATGTATTTTCCTTTCTTCCTTTTGTTTCCACCCAAGAGGCCCTACTTTACACTTGTCCACTTTCCTACCTTTGAGAAAATCAACATAGATTTGCATCAGCCACAGAGGAAACTTATTCTGCCATAGAGAAATTCTTTATGAACAAGAACAGCCTCTTCCCCCCCACGCTCTGGAAATGGCTTCCACAGGATTCCCATTTCCTACTTCTGTCATTGGAGTTGGGGGGAGAAGTTAAATTTCTTAAGTGACTACATTTTAGACTCTCACCTTTTGGCCTCTGCATAAAATAAATGCGTCCTTGTTTAAACCACAGAGGATAAAACAGTGCTATCTCCAAAAAGATAAAACATGCTGTATGTTGGTAAGAATTATAGAATAGTGTGTAGTAATAATAAAAATCAATAATGTCATGTTCAGATAGATTTAGTATAATTTTTTGCTGTTCATTTGCTTCAACAGTGTCGTAAGTCCCCTAATTTCTTTTACCACCCAAGGTATTCTGAAATACCTTTCCACAATCACCACTTAGCAATTACAGTCTTTACCCAATTTAAAATAATAAAAAACAAGTTCCATTTTCCTAATGACACACTCGACTCCTTTTGTACATACATGAATACAACATCATTTGGAGGCTGAAAAAGAAATCCAGGTGGGATGAACTTCCTGCTAGTGTTACTAAACTGAATTAATAACGTCAAGCAAACTCCAGCTGTCTCAAGGGCTGTTGTACAGATACACACATTGCCCAGATTACCCCAGGTCCAGTACAGTGGGCTACATGAAATTATTTATAAAAGCCATTCAGGAGCAAAAGAGGCATTAGTCCAAACAAGAAAGCTTCTACAGCAACTGACTCAGGGATTGTACTGAGGTTGCAACTGATTAAACTGGAGAGCAAATTGGGAAATGATGAATCAAAACAGTATGTGGAAATACAGTGAAAACAGGAACTTGCAAAAAGAGAGATTTCATTGATCAGAATTGCTCTTGGTGCTCCCTGGAGAGGGCAGACAGGCCTTGACTTCCCTTCATTCCTGAGAGGTAAAACCCACAACTCAGAGAGATCATTAGTGCTTTTAAGCAAGCCATCACAAGCAGATCTTCATTGACAGACCAGCTAGGATCTCAAACCCCTTCGCCTCTACTACCCATCTTCACTCTTCCTGACTTCCACCTGCCCTCATCCATGCATGTGCCATGGAGTCAGATGCCCTGGAGAGCACCAACACCAACAGAGGAGAATGCAGATCGACTCCTGTCTGTCTCAGAGTAGCCAAGGCAGGCCAAAAGTGCAGGAACAGCTACCACAGGAGCCAACCTGCGAAACATGAATGACCAAATGCCTAACAGAATCAGAAAATTAACAATACCCCAAGAACATTTCCATTATTATCCTCTTTCCTCCCCAAACATAACTTTTGTAAAGGTAGTAAATTTACTACCAATCAGAAAAGCTTAAAACACTAATGTTGTACCTGAGGATACTCTGATAGATTCTGATTACATGTAAAATGCTTGGTGAAACAAGACATAGTTTTTGTGAGTTACTTCAGTTTTGACATTTCAAGGGTATCAACTCATTGCTAAGGCTGGCATGAATTTTCTAGGGTGTTTGCCAGGGACCAACCATGCAGGCCAAAATCTCTTCCTTAAAATCCCAGACTATACTGCAATGTTGATGCCTGTGCAGAACAAAGTCTTATCAGCATCTCTTGGTTTACAAGCCCCTTCCTTCTGAAAAATGAATCCAACAAGAACAAGACAGAATAAAAATGAAATCTCACAGAAATCTCTTGATCACTGAAGTCACAGAAAACCATTCTTTGCAGAAGGTGCTACGAGATTCTCTTATTAGCAGTGCACAAAATCAAAAGCAATACCCTCCTCTGTCTGCTCTGCAAGTGCTAAGATCTTCAAAGAGTTTTCAACTTTGCTTCTACAGCTGCTACTGAAACCACACACATGAACTCTTTATTAGCCACCGTTTTCCCACCTCTTTGGGATCACAGCCTGCCTGCATACCAAAGACTTGAAAACTTGTCTGGCACAAGCAAATTATGTCTGTACTCACAAAACAGATTCTGTATTTAGGTTCCAAATAAATATGAACTGCCCCCACAGTTTTATAGAGTACTACTACTCTAAAAGCAAGACACAATGGTAAGATGATAATAAAAGCCTAAAATTGAGATTCAGGTCTATTGAAATTCACCATTAACTCTTCCCCAGCATGCTCTCAGACATTATGCAAATAAGCTATCAGTTCAGAATGCTCTGATTCTGCACATTGTGAACATCTATAAGGTAGATATAAGGTAGCACAGAATCAGGACATTATGCTAGAAACTGCCTCTTTGTCCAAAAGCTATAATATTTACTAGTGCCTGGTCCCAGTGAGGACTGAAATTCAATTAATTAATGTTCTAAAGCACACTGAAGTGCATGATAAAAAGCTGTGAACATTAAGAACAATTATCTAAAATATATTTGCCTTACATCTCTTTTTCTAATTTTAAAAATTACACAAAAGAAAGATTTAATATCAGAAATGAAACATATTTTTCTCTTTCATACATCTATTCCCTAAGTACCAAAAAGAGAATCTTATATAAACTTACTTCATTTGTTCTCTTTGCAAAAAAAAGTCTTTCATGCTGTTCACCCTCCTTATACACATTTTCTTGCTGATGTTCTCTTTCCGCATTTAATCTTGAATATTTTGCTTTTTCTTCTGAGGCTCCTTTTTTGCCTTCATGTTTGAATCTCATGACATTACTCTCTAAAGTCATTGTTTGTGTAGCTGCATCTTTCAATTTCACTTTCAACAACTCAATATCCTTATTAATCTGTGGCATTACGTCTGGATGAAGCGTCTCTTTCCCATCAAAAGTTGATTTCAATTCTGCTTGCTGCTTTAAGAATTTATTGACCTGCTTGAAATGTTTGAGTTCAGCTCTTAGTTGAATAATCATTTGCCTAAGATCTTTTTCATCCTTTTTGTCTATATCTTCACTTGAACATTCTTCCTCAGTTGTGTTCAGATGATCTAACAGTTCATTTACAATTTTCATTTGTTCTTCTCTGCTATACTCAGAAAATAGGAAAGAAAAGCATGAATTTTTATTTTTATTTAAGCAAACAAGAACACCTTCTAAGAAACTCTTTTGCAGTGTTTTGACATGTCTGAAATTGCCAAGAGATTCTGTTTTACTCACTAATTAATTACTCAGTAACAAACAGTTTTTGAAACCTTTTCACAACATGAATTATATCATAAATTATCTCATCAATGCTTTTCTCCTATTTATGACCATGTATGCTCTACCATCCCTTTCCCCATTCATAACCACATACTAAGCCTTTGGTAACTGAATCACTCGTATAACATAGCAATACAAAAAATAGGAATGGATTTTCAAAAGAGTTTATTCTGATTTAACTACCTTAAAAATAAAATTCTACCAAAGCCACAGAAGGCTCTAGATGTTGAGCTTTTCTGCAAATCTACCCCTTCATGTATTTCTAATGTAACAGGGAAGCTGGAAACTGAGAAAGCAGCCAAGAGCCTGCAAAAACAGCTCACTACAGACCACCAAACTGCCCCACAGATAACTAATGGCCCATGAACAACAGTTTCGAAAGCAATGTTTTAAGTCAAACTGAAGCCAAATAAGACACATTCAAAACATAAACAAGCCCTTAAATTCCACAGATTATTTCATGCATCCAATAGAGAGCTGTTTATGCCACTAAACATATAAACCAGCATTTCCAACAACTGCATTTGTATAGCTAGCATTTGGAATGGTAGAAGCTAACTAGGCTTTTTATGTCTTTCTCTGGAATCTAATGCCATTAGTGAGAATTAAGTTATGCAAAGTACAGTCTCATCACCAGTCAATCTCATCATTTATACCCGAACATGGAAAAGATTACACACTAGAGTGGTAAACATGATGGTGCTGGAATCACTCATTAGCAGATTTTTAAGTAAAGCTAACAGATAAAACAATGTTATCTATTCCTCTTCTAAGAGAACAGCATCCCCTCGTTTACCACTAACTACTGCTTTGACAACTAAGCCCATTTATGAGTGTTGGAGTGTTTTAAATAGTAATGTAAAAATACAGAATTGCTTGAGTAAAGTCAAGTGCACTGCATGCTGAACACAGAAAACAGGATTTGACTTGTGCAATTCCACAGGATATTCTGCTACCAGCATTGTTGAGCACATCATCTATGGAAGATCTCTTCAGAGACCACTATGGCTAGCTGAAGGAACAGCACTGATGGGCACTGAAAAAAGTCCCTTGAAAAAGTCCTCACTGAAAAAATGCTGCACATGGTCATTACAGTGTGGAGAGAAATAGGAAAGGAAAATGAGCATGATCTGCATCAAAGCTCTAAGTTTTCAACCAGGAGATTAAGTATTGTAAGCATGAAATTGGGGAAAACAAACCTAGTCAGGGTGTGTTTTTCCTACACACTCTTTTCTTGCTTGGTATTGTCCAGTTTCTATGGAAATGAGCGTTTCAGCTGAGAATTGATCAAACCATAGTGTAACATACAGACACTTGAAAAGCACCAGTTAGGCTATGGCTTATCCAGGTGTATTTTCAAGTATTTTCTCCTGAATGAAAAGTGACCTAAGTACTTACAACATGGTTCCTCTCAGCAGAGTCCTACAAGCAATTAAACCAGAATAACCAATTAGTCAATGGCAAGACATGGACCCAGGCTCCCTAAACTGCTGACAGAGAGCAAACCTCTGTCCAAGCAGTTCAGATGAAATGGCAAAGGCCATGAAGCATACAGTGATGTCTCCATTCAAGATTAACCCTGTTAAACAGGCATTGTAACCCTGTTTCTTCCACCACACCACCTTTCACTGGCCTATGCACTTAGGTATGTTATTTTTTAAAAAAAAAGTACCACCTGTTATCATCTGAGCCCTTTAACACTGCTGGACCCCCATCCTGAAAACAATCACCCCCTACAGTAAAGCTCCATATATCAGTAACTTTGCAGAGTTTTTATCTTGTAATGAGTTTTTCATAAAGATTTCTACTGATAGTATGTTTCCTAATTACTTGATGACTAAAATGGCTCTGAAGGCACCTTGCCAATCTCTCAGGTAAATTAGACAGTGCCATTATCTAAATTCACTTTAGCAAAATTACTTTCTTCTTTTCTCAAATAGAAATACTGTCAAAAGCCGTGCGTATCCCCCATACTTACGTAGATTCCAGTATAGATGTTCTATTTTCCCTTAAAAGAGATGTGAGCAAGTTCTCTTCCGTTTCATGTTCACTCATTCCTATTCCACCAAAGTGTTTGCCAGTTGTATCGTGTTCAAACTGAGGCTTACTTGGACTCCTGTTATGTCTATCTTTGCAGAAACTCTCTGAATAGCCTGATGGAGTTATCTGTTAAAAAATTGTCAACATTTTCTTATTACACAGGTATGCAATGTTCCACTAAATTAAGGCCTGTAATCTTTTTGTAATCAGGTTTTGTAATTCCTGATGCTCTTTATCTACATTAAGCAGCATCCACAGACATTTTACTTGCCATTTATTAGTAGAAAAACTAATTAACATCTATTTCATATGATTAATTCATAGTGATCAGTTTAGTAGTAACTACATTTCCCTGAAGGTCTTTATGAAGAGGTGCAAGATCTCTGGAACGCTGCCTGCAGATTGCAGATAACTTTTTATTAGTTCACCTTCGAATCACCAGTCTTAACAGTCCCAAATTCTATCCTGGGGTTTACAGATGTAAGCCCTGATGGCCAGGACAGGATGCAACTTGAAGTATTTACAAACTGCCAACTTATTGTATGCAACACCATAGGTGTGTTCCTGGGAAGTTTCTACATGAGTTCTCTCCAGTAACTCAACCCCTATTTAAATCAATTCAATTCTTCTCTATCAATTATGTGAGAATTTACAGTGGGCTTATTTGGACACAATTTCCATCAGTAGACATGAGCAGTGAGAGACTAAGATGTTTAAGAGTCAGGAGAACCTTTACAATACATCACTCACCTGTTTATCCAGCTCAGAAGGAAAATCCAAAGATACTTGAAGACATACCTAGAAACAGAAAAAAACCCACAGAAATTACAGATTTCAAAGAACAGAACATCATTCTTCAACATTACTAATCAAAATGCCCTGTTTTGTGTTATAATTTAGCACCCTATAATTTTTAAACCAGAAAGGTTCAACTTTAGTTGTGCTCTGTGATACTCTAAGGTCCCTTGCAACATTATTTTATGATTCCACATGACTTCTGAATAATAGAATAAGAGGATGGCAGATTCCCATACATATGAAAATGCAGTCAACAAGTTACCAAGACACCAAGTATTTCAACCCTGAAGAAGGATCTACAGTATTTTTTCCTCAATCAAGGGAATCTTTGACGATTTATACCATAGGCTTGACTGCAATGGAGGCTGAAGATCAGTGTGTGTCTATGTAAAGAAACACAATTTCAAGGGACTTTGTCATCCCCATTAAGGAAGATTATGAGTAGTGAAACAAGAGAAAACAAGGCCCAGAAGGACTGCAAAACTCTATCAGCATAAAAATCTAGGAAAAAGCTTTCAGAAACTGTTTAGGACAGCAAAATCAGACACCAAGAAAACATGTTTTGTTTGCAAAAAACTTTGTGTTCTAAGAAAATAATTTTTAAAGGCATGCAGAGAGTGTGCTGTAACACAATGTACCCAGAGTCCTACCTGACCGACCCTCGCAGGAAATTGACTGTTCTGCATCTTCCTGTCATTGTCACCATCCTCAGTCTGCATCACAGGCTCCTCTGTTATTTCAAGACACTACACAAAGTATGGAATGATGTGAAAATGTAGCACAAAAAAATACTGTGATATGAAACATGCATAAATAAGTCAGTGACATGTCTTAAAAGAAAAATAAAAAAAGCCTGTAATACAAAGTAACAAACACTGAATTAGATTTCTTCAACAAGATCAAAGGAAATTAATATAAAAACCAGGAATGACTCATATTAAATACAGTGAAACTTTATCTTGTACATTCCTTCCTTTTTATTTAACCCTTTCTCCTCTGAATTTACAAACAATATAAAAATCAATTAACCTCTTCTGGCAAAGGACCTCTTCATCTTCACTCATGTTCTCATTGTGTCTTTTCCAATTTCCCGAATTTATTTCCATTTGCTACACAATCCGGGCTCTTCTCCAGCACCCAAGAAATAGATGCTTTTAAAACAAAGCACATGTAGCTTGCTATGCACTGAAAAGACTTACTGTAACGCTGAAGGTTACAATCTGCTTTGTCTTGCCTAAATTTGCCAATCTGTAGCTCATGGTGCCAAATCATCTGCTTCTCACTGTTTGCCACAGAACCCAATCCACCTCCCATTGCTAACATCTTCCGAGCAACGAGAAGACTCAGCTTTTTCACTAGCAGAGCCAAAGTTCCTGACACCAGCAAGACCAGAATCCCTTTGGCTTGCTGGACATTGCAGATCAGCAACAGATCTGTAAGCAAAGGATGAGGCACAGACCTTGCTCCACTCCCAGCAGCAAAGACCACTACTGGGTGAGCTCCATTTACACACAGCTCACGGGGAGTATTTTCATCCCACTCAATTCACCTCCTCTACTTCCTTTTCTTTGGCAAACAGAGGATAGAATTCAGCCTTGCCTATGTCAGTTTAACACCGATCATAAGAAAAACTAATATTTACAAAGAATTATTATATTCACTATATATTATATTCACTATATATCATATTCAGCCTGCCAGACAACAAAAGAAGAGTCTTCCATTCCACTTTGGGATCCACCACAAGTGACCAGCAGTTGCCACGTTCCACCACTCCCCTGAGATAAGACCAAATGGGACATTTATATCATCTTGTTTTATAGCAGCATTTCCCAATCTAACAGAAAAAGATATTTACACAAGATCTTTGCTGCTAGAACCTCAGTATACAGTAGGAATGTGCAAGAATGATGGTAAATATCAACGATGCTGTGCCTAACATGCCTAAACCATCACTAGGATACAGCACAGAAGATTCAAACTTGTATTAGATAAGAATTTTAGTCTTAAAGCACTTCTGGCAATAGCAAACCACTGCTATGCACAACAGTTGTATTTTGGTGCAACTTGGGCTAAAGAAAAAATACCTTAAGACCAGAAAAGCAGAATCCTGAGCATAATTACATAAAATTGAGATTATAGGTACAGAGACTCAGGTGACCGACTAAAAGGAAAGAAACTGGTGCCTAGGGGTCATGGATGGGATATTTATAGCTTCGATGGATACACAGCACAGTGCTGAAACTTATGACAAGAGAAGCCTGCCTCCCCAGCATCACATGCTGGAGAGTCTTGGCTCACAGCTTGTCAGTCCAATTGCAGACAAACAGGATTCTGCAGGGAGCGTTATTTTTGCTTCCTAAGAACACTGGGAACCGAGTGCATGTGTGGGTTTTGATTTTTTTAATTGAGTATGCATAGGATGCATGCATACCTCTATATAATATATGAAATAAATGAAAAAAAGCCTTTTTATCTTCCAATCCCCAGCAATATAAGCAACTCTAATGGTTTTAAGTACAAATTTTAAAAGGCAGAAACTGGATGGTGCAGCATATTAACATATTTGCCTTTTACTATTAAAAACCTATATTGAAAAGTAACTTGAGTCATGTCTGAATTATTTTGGTGTTTTCATTCAGACTTGATTTTCGAAGCAAAGACTCTGAAGACACAGGCAGGATTGTGGTTTATAGCAAGGGCATGTGTTATAAACAGATACATTTTTGTTGCAGTCATGGAATGCCAAAAGTCCAATATTATTATTAAAAAAAAGTTAAGGTTTAATCTTCCATGTGTAGATTTACATCAAACCTGCATTTTAATATTGAAATTAAACTTACTTACACATGTAACTTACCCACCCAATGCAACCACCCGTTATCACTCAACATTTTTTAGTATTTGCTTTTTCCAGGCAGGTATTTGGCATAACAAGTGATGCTGCTTAGAATGAAATCATTACCTAAGACCAACAGGTTGTGGCACACCATTACAACAAACGACTGCAGATTGAAGCTGCTCCTATGGTCCTGTGTCTGACAGGCTGAGAAGAAACTTTCTGTGCTCCAAGGAATACAACAAAATATTAAAAGAAAGTAAGCGTCTTAAGGCCAGGAAAAAGTCTACCAAGAACAAGCTGCCTGTTTAGACTATTTCCTTGGAGACTGAAAACCTTGAGAATGTTTTTCCTAAATGAACCACTGATATGCTTGGTTTGCAAAGATCCCTGGAGCCCCGAAGGCTGAAATCACTGAGGCTGCTTCTCTCAGAGAAAGCAGATGTTCAGAGGACAGTACAAAAACAACCTTTTTCTCTCCTCCTCCTCCCTCCCTCCCAAACATGAAGCCAAGAAACCGAGTACTAGAGGCTGTCAGACCTTTGGGAGAAGCCCTGCAGAGGCAGCAACATGCAGATTCATCTGATTTGTGCTCTGGCTTTGTGAAGGGAAAGAAAGATATGTTCATTTTAAGAACCTTAGAAGGATACATCTTCCCCTGTCTGTCCAAATTCCTCTTATAGTACAGATGTTAGTGTCGTCTCAGCACTACCTGCCAACAAATTCTAGCCCAAAATACACACAGAAATAGAATTTAAGGGATTTTGACAATTATTTATATGCAAAACACAGTTACCACAGTCCATAACCCAAAAAAAACAGGTTGCCATTTATTGCCAAGACTGATAAAATGCTACCTTTTAAACGAAAAACGTTTAATTACAGATCCTTTAAACTGAGTTCCACAGTACTATTATCATTCTGGCACAGATTAAAACACAGCATTTTACTTTCATATTTCCTTTACCAGAATTTTGAGGTTTATTTATATTTTACAGGCTTCACACTTTGTCATTCTGCATCTAATTTCATGCAGACAGCTTCTTAAGTAAGTAGCCCTATATGTTCTTTTCATGCTGAGACAAATGCTGGAGCACACAGTAGCTTGTCAGGATAATCTTAGCCCAGGACACCAATTCCTATGGGATGAACTCTGGCATCGGTGGGGGTGCAGCACCCTCTGCAGGGTGATGAGGCAAACTGCTAAAAATATTCATCTCTAGAAAGTGCACACACTTTGAAAGAGATCACCCACGAGCTTTTCATGCAAACCTATTACAGTAACACGTAAATCCATTCTTTTAATAAAAGCCATAGCACCCCTAAAAGTTGATCTATAATTTAAAACATATTTCAATTAAAGGTAACAGGAATATGTCTCAAAACTGAGAAAGCAACAATATTTTGTGACTTTTTATGATTGTTCCCAGTGCACTTGCAGCACACACGGTAAGACATGACCCTCTCTCCAGAGTCCTACAGAATACACTTTCCTGCAGAAAAATCACCAGTACCACAGTCCCAGTCCTAGAATTAGGCCATCCCTACACATCACTGATTCCCATCCCTACACATCACCGATTCAAACTATTCCTATTCTTTTTTCTTTTGAGTTTAATTCAGATTTAGAAATTCAGGACAGTAAACACGAGCACCACCATTATTGCTTTCACATTTTTACCTTCTTATTCAATGTGGTACAGAAGAACAATGTAACTGAAAGCAAAAATCACAACAGAATATGCTACCAGCATATTCTACCAGCCACACTCCCAATTAATATTTTATAACAAGCTAGAAGGTTCCCTAGAATCTACCAGAGCCTCCTGAACTTCCTTCGTCATTCACACATAATAAGACACACAAGGACTTGGGACCCACGGTGCTTCTCAGTGGAAGTATTTTGCCAAGACCTCTTCTTCCCCACAACTAAAAAGAGTCTTAGCCTTGGGCAAAAGAATGAAACACCCAGCAGTGACTGACTCCTTCCATATTCCAGCAGTCCACCACAATGCTGGTCACCTCTTCACATACTTCTATATCCTACATGAAGGAACAACCGTGTGGTTTAAGTGACCCAAAGTGCTATTCTTTCTTTTTTGGCCACAGTGAACCCTACTTGTTTTGTAGATGCAGAGGAGATATGAGCTAAGCTCTCACAGAATTAGTCACAGTGTGAGAATGAACAGCAGACAAGCAGATATTCAGGAACAGTTAAAATGTTATACAAGATATTGCTTTCTTTGTAAAATTAACTATTTCCTCCCCTTTCAAATGGCAAAAAAAAAATACATCACATACCAAATTAATATTTTAATGTGCACGTTGTTTCCCTAAAATCAACTTGACACATCACTGAACACTTGCATTGAGCTGATTCTCTGTTGTGCTAACATCTTAAAGTTGTTTACATCAGTAATTAAAAAAGTTATTATAAGGAATTAGCAACCTAAGCCCTGAGGGTTTTACAATCATTCTGCACTGATGTAAGTGATTCCACGAGGTATATCAGATGTGAGAGTCAGATTCACTGCTTTAACACATAAAACCTACCTCACTGTGGTTTAATATTTTTACTGCTTCCTTCCCTTGGCAAGGCGTTGTACAAAGTCCAAGCTGTTTTTTCTTAAGATCTTTATTAATTGACTGCAGATCCTTAACCATCAAGAGAAGATCAGTAACCTAAATATCCAATGGAAGAACAAGCAAAACTGCTTACATCCATACTAGTATGAAAACAAATAACAATATAAAAATCTCCAGCTAAACCTAAACTGCAGACTTGGGAAGCCTGAGCTTCTGTATCTGCTCATGAGGCAGCCTCCCTATGTATGAAAACATGATTATATTTGTGAGATATTGTTCAAGAATTCTTAACTTGTAAGACTCTCTATTTCCAGCCACATTATTAAGTTGAGGCATCAAGTTCCACAACTCAGTAGCAAAAAGAAACCTGAGGGCACCTCACACCAACAGGTTGATTTGAGAAGGAACATTTTAGTGCAAGGGAAACCAGCATTACAGGGAAATAGTAGCATTCAGAAACAATCTGATATTCCATCTCAAAGACCCTTTATAAGCCACTATCATTCTGAATAGTTTCACAGATACAGAATCTGAATGGACAACCACGTGCAAAACTCCTGAACAGACACTGCTGTCACAGGCTCATGTAGTATATCAAGAAGGCAGTGTTTGCAGAAGAAAGTGGTATCTTTTTATCAGACTAATTAATATATTTGGAAAAAAAAAAGACTGGCTTTCAAGCATACAAACTCTTTTTCAAGTAAGAAATGGTTTGTAAGTGTTTTCTGCTAACGAGTGTCCCTGAGCCCACTGAAGGAACTGTTTTCAAGACAGAAACAGGACCAGGACACAATCTGGGGCTTTTTTTATTGACACCTGTTCAGTGTAAGGCAAACTTCTCCCCTTCAGATTACCCACCTCCAGATTTTGAACACTTGCCTACAATTCAGCTGGCCATGAAAAATCACTTATGTTCACTCTCAAGTGACCATATTCAAAATAATTCCTTATCAGAAATTGCTACATGGATCAGAGGCCACTGCACAGGATAAGGAGTCAGAAGAACAAGTTTCTGAACATAAATACTGATTTATTGTATGACAATGGTCTGCACATTTAATCTCTGTGAATTTCAGTTCTCCTTACACAGAATGGAGATAACATTAACCTAAAACAGGGTTATTTTATAACACGCCACACTTATCAATAGACCTGCAAATCCTGGGATGGAGTGTGGTATACAGAATTATAAATTCCAGGCACCACTACCATCCTCATGATTAATAAAGGTGCATGAAATACACATTGTAGGATTTTTAATGCAAAAACTTTTTTCTGAAGTTGGTATACTTCATGGTGACTAAAATTTGGTATTGAGTCTGAAACTTGAATCTGGGTGTCTGACTGTCATAGAACCTTTGCAGCAAACCACCTGTCTTTCACCTGACTCTGAAGTCCATGTCGTGCAAGAAAGACTAGTGCATAAAAGGTGGATCACAAATCAGAGAGATGAGGACTTCAAATCCTTTCACAACTACCTAACTGTACCTAAACAAACCTTTTTGTCAGAGATGCAGAAACTATAAAACGAAGCAGAATTAATCCATGAGAAACAGTAAAAACAATAAAGAAGATCAATACCTTCTTCTTAAGTTCTTCAAGAGACAGATGGTCTATTTGCAGGCTTAAATGGTCTTGCTCTCCTAAACAGATACTCATGTAAGATGTTTGATCTCCACAGAAAGACAGTGTTTCATCTGTCAAAACAATCAAGGACAGGAATTATTTCAGAAACTCTGCTTGCAGGAAAACACAGCAAAAAGTGCAAAGACAGGACTTCTCAAATAAGAACCTACTAGTAAGTCTGTGGGAGGCCAGTTAAAATGTTTCATCCCCCCAAATAAGTGTTCTGTTTAATTGAACAAATTTTGTCCTCATATTTCTTTGTGCCTCTGACATGTAGACATGCTGTATTTTCTGTGACTGTATTTTCTGTGGTTATCAGCATGAGTTGTGAATGTAATTCTGAATTATAATTTGCATATTTAGCATTACAATTAGAAATAATTTTTAGGAAGGATAAGTAAGGCATGAATAGTTATTCTGTTTTAACTATATTTTAATGAACATGAACTGAAGCTCTCAAGGCAGAAAGTCTGGTTAAACAAAGTTATTGAATATAATTTTGCTTTTGGGTCAAAAGATTGCATTAATTGAATTGAAAAGAACTCCTTATTTATTTCCTCTATAATTGCAGGAATGATTTATGTTTCAATAAACACCTGCTCATCTACAATATAAATGACAGTTAATTCTATAAATATATCTCATTAGACAGGGAGAAAGCATATCTAAATTAGGACAAAGAAACAACATCCAAATCCTGCTCCCAGCTCTGACACTGATCCTTTGGCTGCTGAAAGAACCCAAAGCTTCACAAATGATTACTAATTTTCAGAGCCTTCATTTCTAGCAGGCTCATCCTCAACAAAACTGCTCTTGAGAACCAGGAGGATCCACAAGACCCTTTGGCCTATGCTGGGCGTTCATCATCTCTCTGCTTTTGAGGCTGGAAACTGAAAAGGCAGAAGCTTACCTTTTGTCACTTATCATAGCTGTCAAGGGAGTGATGCTAAAATTGAAAATCTAAGTTGAAAGGGGTAAGTGAACAGGCTTTATTGTTATTTATATATCCCTTATGGGATAAAACAGATATATCTGTACATATGCAGTAAACTATATTTAACAGTGTTCGCTTACATTACTCTTTTCTATAGCTAAGTAGGTACGAAATGCACCTCCAAAGAAGTGCAATAAAAAAGGTAAAAGATAAGTTGTATTTAAAAGCTCTACTATTTCTGAATTACAAAATAACAAAACCTCTGGCTATTTTTTCTCTCTCTGGAAATATCTCTTCTGTTAGAAGGAGTCTAGCCATTTCCCAATGCACAAGCTCCTTACCGAAGTGTTGTGGAATAATTACATTCCATGGTCAGAAAGTGATCCCATGGCCACAGATTTATTCAAAGCCAGGAATCTCTGACTTCTGCAGAAAACAGTAAATCCTATGGGTGCAAAACTGTAGGCAGCTTCAAATGATCACTGCAGTAGAATTGCCATAGAATTACTAACATTTGCTGCACAGAAAGAGAAAAGCTGTCCTTCTCTATATGCCCTGATTGCTCAAAGACATTCTGTTGCAAATCCCTCAAATCATTTTCAGTACAGAAAGCCAAAAAAGAAGTCTTTTCACACCTTTTTCTACTCTAAAACATTTCTTTTCCATCACAGCAAACTGATTGTTAACAAACCCAGTTTTCTTTTGTACAAGATGATCACGAACAGGGATGGGCTGCACACGTATACAGACCTTGCCTGTTTTTCATGTCCTTAATCTGATCTTCTAGGACCTTCTGTAGATTCCGATTAGCTAAAACATCATCTTCCAGTTGTTTTCGCAACATGAAAATGTTGTTTAGTTCCATCTGCAAGCTATTTATACTTAAAAAGAAAGCAGGAAAATCTTCAACATACAAGTCAAACCATTTTGTTGTGCACCTCATCATCTTTTATACATCCGGGTTTTTATACATCAGGCATTGCTGGTTTTCATCACATCACTTTTGATGCATTAGAATAAACAAATCCCTACCTAGAACAATGAGTCTAAACCTTTACCTATATGTCCTTTTCTTGCTGTTTTGAACCATGCTGCTTGTAAGAAAGCTTAAACCAGACAGATATATTCTACCAGCCAACTTCTGTGTAATTTTTTTAGAAGGACAATTTAAATTACCAACTTCTGAAAAGGATGCTAGAAAAATACCATTATCACGTAATACTGATGGGTCTGTGTATTCTGTTATATGGTGACCATGGAAACTTTATATCCTTGCTACAGAGCTATACCAATGCTCCACTTCAGAAAAAAAAAAATCATGATTCATTGAAAATATGACCCATACACAAGCTAGTTTTATCTCTTCATTTATCCAACAGTGTGTAAAAAGACCTTTTAAGGTTGAAATTGTCTCAGTTATCTCAATGAGGTGTAAATGCCTAAACTTACAAATGATAATTTGTCAGTGTCAACTAATTCTTTAAGCAGCTTTCTTCAAGGTGCCCACTGAAGCTCTTACTTTTGCATCAGTCACTGTCCCTCAGGCTTCATGGTGGCAGCATCTCTAGCTGTCCCCTGTTAGATCTTCCCCTTACCCTTCAACAGCATTGCCAAGACAGTTCTGATCAGCCCATAAAAACTTAAGTCCACTAAAAACTAAAATGTAGCAAAATAAAACAAATTGGATTTAAGAACAAAGAAACAACAAGGTGTTACTGAACTCAATGTATTATTTATTTTCACATTTACTTCACTCAGAACCTTGGTGTTTTAAGATAAATTAAACTGCTGTAGAATTTCCAAACCACTGCAATAAATGCCAGAGAATTCAAGAATCTTCAAAAAAAATGTAAATCCATCTTAAAGGACACTGTACAGGAACACACAGCACATCAGACTTGCATGCAAATCACAGCCTATTGTAGAAACACATTAATTAAAAGGCAGCAGGTATGGAAAGACTCTCAGTTTGTCTTCTGACAAGTGTGCTGTTGTCAGTCTCTCCTGCACAAGAAACTCCTGCTCTCCTTGAAGAGAGAGCTCTCTTACATGCCCGGCAAAAAAATTAAGAATAGAAACAAGTCAAAACATTACGAGAAGGTATCTATGCACATTTTCTCCTTTCATGAGTTAATGGTTTTATAGGAAAAAGCACCAATTCCCTGGTTAGAGAGACAAGAAATGTCTGAGTCCTGACATCCAGTAGCTTATTTTGAAAAATAACCATCCAGGTTGCTTAAAATAAGTAACGCCTAAAAAGATATGTCAGCAAGAAAACAGATGTTTGCCTAAAATCCATGTCACTGCTGATGGCAGCTACACAAATGAGGAAGCTGAATTTATCTGCAGGGCTTGTTTATCAGCTCCCCAGGACTCTGGGGGTTCAAATCTTCCTTGATGAGACTTACAGCACATCCTAGCCCACAAAACTACGAGCAGGAGAATGAGAAGACCTGCCTCCAACTTCCAGCTTTATGACTGAATCATTGTGCATCCTCTGCAAGTCGCTGCATAACATGCATTGCTCTGTGCATCCTATAATTCTGTATCAAGAAAATAGAACTAATGAGTCTGCTCCTGATCCTACAGAAGTTAATAGGAAGACTCCTCTCACCCTAATGATTATAACCACAGTTATCATTTTCCTCATTTGAAAGATATCCTAAAAAAAACTAATATGAGCTATGGTACTTTGTTGTCATTACTATACAGTGTTGACAATCACCTTACCCACAGAAGGTGTTTCAATGGGAGGTCACACCCTCAATATGAAATATTAAACCAAACTGGATTCTTCCTTCATTTGTTGGTGACCATTCAACAAAGAAGTCACAAAACCCATTGCTCGTTTGCCAGAGATAAGAAATAATCTCCATAATCTGACTTCTATCACTATTTCTAATGAAAAAGTATCTAAAAGAGCTCCTGAGCTGTGGCCAAGCACAAGATGGCATTACTATTAATGCACTTAATTCAAATACCAGATCTCATCTACTTTAGTGCAACTCATTTTATGGTTTCCAAACTACAGTGGTCTATAAACCAACTGGAAAATACAAACACACATACTCACAAAGTTGGCAGGTATGAACCATTGCCTTTAGGCAGGAAGAGTCAGGAGTTAGCACTCAAATGCTGCCAATAATTGAGATATTTGTAATTATAATGGTAATTTTTTTTATAAAACATTTACTAAGAATTTTCTTTATTTTATCATAATGTCTCTTCCTCAACTGCCAAGCAATAACAGAGCAATAACAGGATACAAAGTAGGCCACAGATTTCTTTCTAAAATGTTGTGCTGTTTGATTTTAAAAGGTTAAAAAAACCCCACTTGCTCCTGCCATACTTCTGAATGCTTCACACTGAAAGCACACTATGCAAATGCCATTATTCTGTTTTGTTTCACCTTCTTCAGAATCTTGCTGGCTTAGATGCTCATCAAATTTCTCACAGTGCCACTTTTAAGATAAGCATTATCTGTCTTTTAGGAGTAAACCATGGCAAAGTGTGCAGCATCCAGAAGTTCACTGTGATTTGATTTTTCCCCTATATTCTAAGAGAGGACACAGACATGAAAATCTAGCTGCTTGCTTTGGTATCTAAATGGAAATCTGGCTCATCTGAGATTCCAATCCAAACAGAAATATTTTCAGAAACATCTAAGTAATTTAGATAATATAACCTCGCTTACAAAAGTTTTTCTCCTTTAAGGAGATTACTACAGATGGTTTATGCCTTATGAACAACTGGCCAGTACAAAATAATCACCACTCACGGATAAGGTGCACTTGTTTCCACAGCTTCTGACTTTTGCCCTTTGAGTTTAGATTATCCACCAAAATAGAAAATGTACTTACCTATCCGATTCTTTGAAGGTCTTCACTAGTGTAGAATAAATATTTTGTTCCTTTCTTAAAGCAAGGATCAGCTTTTCATATTCAGCTTCTTTGTTTTCCTAAGTTAAAACAAGAACACACTAAGCTTACAATGTAATTTTTAAGTTTGCATGCCTACAGCTATATGTACATCTGTGTGCTGAAGAAAACGTGAAAGAAGAAGAAATCCAAATATGCTGAACAGGATTGCCCACGTCCAAAGTCTGATATGAATCTCGAAACTGTTTATGATACTTAAAACCAGCTGTTATTAAAGGAGGCAAACAGTATTTCACTGTTTTCCTACCGTGAGTCACCCATCTAAACAGTGGTTCATAATTTTTATCACGATCTAAAAAGCTTCCCCAGCATCCTTACTTCCAAAGACTACAACTTAACAACATCGTAACGACCTGGCAGGTGATGATTTCAGAGGAGGGAAAGGGAAGTAGAGAAGCCCAAACTCCAAGCACACGTTAGAACATTGTCCCAACACTTCTCTCCGTATTTGGGATAAAATGGGTTTTCTTTGGGGGAAGGGTTCTGCAAATCCTGTTCCATTTCTGAACAAAAAAGGACTGTATTGAGCTGACAAATAAAGGATGAACGTGTCAGATGCTCCCTTGTTGAGTCAGCCTTCTGCACACTCAGCTGGGTCGCTACAAGCTGCTGCTTTACTTGTGCAAAGAAAAGAAAATTGTTTACCTGCAGTTTTGCTCACAGAAAGTATATTATTATTATTAGAATAAATCCAGACTCTAATGCCACCTTCTCTGTAAGGATGCACTAAAATCCCCAGACTTTTTTAACTCCAAAACAACTACACAGCCACTTTTTCAGCAGGAGGCAAAAACTACAGTTATTTAAAGGAGTATTTGCTCGCACTTACTACATAAGTAGTAAGTTTTCTCAGAAGAGAAAATAACTGGGGTATCTATAGCAAATTTAGATGTATAATGTCAGACACATACATTATGTCTCTGTTTGAGAAGAACAGTAGGGCTTGTTGCTTCTCTCAGTTTTCTTTTCCTACTGAAAACTGAAAGGAAGAACAAAAAAAGTGCCGCAGCTGAGGGGGAATATTTATGGCTGAAGTATGACAAGGTAACTCTGGAGAGCAAAAATGAAAGGTAATTCTATTTTCTTCACATTACAACCTCAAGACTGGAAACTAAACTCTCAAGAGATACTAAATCATTAGTGAACAGATCATTAACAAGGAAGAAATCTACACCCAGGAGTTTTAGGCAGCTGTTATTACTCCAATTGCAATTCCTAAGGAAGGAATTGCAACAAAGATTCAGCTACAGTACAATCTTGTTAATTCACACTAATGATGCAAAGACTCTGTTAATTTGAAAAATTCAGTATTTTGCAAAGTAAACAGTACAAAAGCAAGGACAACTGTTGTTTACTTTTAATTATTTATACTCATACTTCACAGTATGCTAGCAAATATGTTAAATAGTATTTTGCAAGTGTAATCAAGTTTTGATCAAATTAATCCCGTTAAGGTAATCTGCACATCAGCTCTTACTGCAGAAAGAGCAGCTTCTACCACCTAAGGCTATAGATTCTTTGAAGAAGTGCCCTTGCCTTTGTACACATGCATCATGTTCACCTACCATCATTCCTAGTGGAAGCCGTGTTCTGACAAATGTTTCCTGGTTCTGGTGTAATTTTTACATTAAATACAATTCTGTACATGAAGTGCAAAATACTGAACTTCACATCAAGCTTATTATCTAGATGAGCAGAAGAGAAGCACACAGCAATGGATTCTGCTGAGTGAGAAACACAAAGGCAAACAGATGGAGGTGGGTGATCCAGAGTCCAGTAATAAAATAAAAAAAGAAGTCTCACAAAAGACCCCATGTAGAAAAGTACATCTTACAGCCAGGATTGAGTCGTCTCATCAATGTGCTGGAATCTCAGCCTTTCAAGAACAGTCAACTAAACATGAAATACACAGATTGCAGTTTATCTTGGATAAAGTTTGATCACAATGACACTGATCAATGATGCAGAAAGCAACAGGAAGCAGTAAATCTTTTGTCTTAATTTAGTTGGTTAACAGTCTGTTGAAAGTTCTGGTGAACTCTTCCATATGTCTGATGCAAGCCTTGCCATTATTACTGAAGACACTACAGAACTACATCCTAATTAAAAGCTCTTTCTGAAGCACTGGCAAAGTAATGTCACTCTGAAGAGTTTACGGTACAGGAATTAGATAACGGTTGTCACCAATTGCTCAGGGTCTGTTACTGATGCATTAAAAAGGCAGTGCTACACTCAGAGCCACGCTCCGGTCTCCTGTGTTTCTTTTAGAATTCACATGTTCATTTAGTTCTACATTTGCACCACAATCTCAGTAAGCTCACGAAATCCCCTCAATTCTTTTTTTTTTTTCCTTCTGCAGAACAGGAGACACGAGCTGTTTCTTAACTCCAAATGTCACAGACTACACACAAATTATTAAATTCTAAATTCGCCCAGCTAGGTAGAGATTAGCAAAACCATGAAGAAGTGTTCTTGATTTTTCAGAATCTTTCATGAATAATAAAGATGAGAAGATACAGCATGTACTTTTTTTAAAAAAAAATACATTATTACTGTCATTTCTAAATAAAGCGTAGGAGTGAATTATTCCAATCAACTCCCCAACAGTACACAAAACATAAGGCAGCTCTGGAACTTAAATAGACCATAATGCCGTGGGAGTTAATGAAACATTAAACCTCTTGACACATGGTGTGAGGGAAAATGTGTTAGAAGAGATAGCTGCAAGACATCCAGGACCATATTGCAGTGAAAGATTTATGTTCCCATGAAAGGAGGCAATCTAATATATTAAAGTCTATATTTAAATGTGAAATACTATTGCTAAGCAGCAGTGGTGGAAAACATAACTTATTTTCATTAAGTTTTCTCAAATTGTAAGCAATGAAAGTAAAAGGTTTATACCTCCACAATAAGTAACTTATTGGCAAAGTCACAAGAATATCCGATTGCCTCACTGAGTATTTGCTTGCTTGCAACAGCCATCAGGATCATTTCAAAATCTCTGAAGGTTTGAGGATGAATGCTTGAGAGGCAACCTCATCACTGATTCATTCACCCATCCATCTACCCACCAGTATCAGAATTTGGTAATTTCTAACACTGCAGTAAACTTTATGTATGGCCTACCATAAATGAAATGATAGCTAATAAGATTAAAAATGTTACAGGCCACTGAGTCATATATCTAAACCAAAATTACTATAGCACAAGACTTTGTTGGTGACTTTTAGAAGATGTCATCTCAACCACAGAAAATGTCACAAAGCTGATGGCTCCGAGGAACTTACAGCCCTCCTTGGTGATATGGGAGGCAAGACCAGTGGACTATATCCAGATCTCCAAATATCACTTCATCAGATTAACTCCTTTAAGATGAAATTTCTGCTAATATGAAAGTGGTGAGACAAACCAACCACATCCATTCCCATCACCAGGCCATGCTCAGTGCCACAGGTAAAAAGCATCATGTTTAAAGTGTGTGAAGACCGGGATTGCTGACAACGATTGCTGCTTTCAGCTAATCTCATCAAACCAGAAATTGAATGAAAACCTGTTTATGCGTTCACTACATCAATTTCAAGAGACTGAAAGCAACAACTACATGGCCCTGATCACTATTTAATAGACAGGACACTTGCATAAGAGAAGTCAGCTACATCATTCCATAACCAGGATGGCTCAGCAACAACATGCACACTGCATCCATGTCAGCTGCAGAGACACATCTGCAGTGCTGCAACAATGGCACCAATTCCAACTCTATAACACCCATCCACTGAGATGCTCTACTGCATCAGTATCATCCATACGTTGACTACAAATTCTCCAGCTGCTGCAAATCAGACATCACAACTGTATACACACAGCATCCTCCAGTTCCCTGACTGCACAGTATTAACTCTCTAAATACTGGAGTAATTCCAACCAAAGTCAAATGTTGTGCTGATTATACAGAAGTCAGAAAGTGCCTTGTGTCTGCAGAAACATCAGATTTGCCTTGCAGTGTATCAGCTCACTACATTTCTTACTCCACCCTCAAGTGGTATTTAAGATCCCCTCCCAAAATCAGACATCATGGAAAGGCTACATTGCAGCAAATCCAAGATTTCTTTTTTTACACTTAAAGAACTCAATTTAGAATTAAAACTCCTATCACTGTAGTCCCTTACTACAGCATACACTGTGTGCAAGATCACACATGCAAGGGAACCCAGAAGCACAGCTCAAGGACTGAGCAAGAGCAAATTTCCTCAATTTTGCTGCTTTTCTGAGTAATAAAATGAACAACAGTGGTCTAAAAAAATCTGTGTTAAGAAATATATTTACCTAACAAATGCTCCAACAAAAAGTAAGATAGGAGTATTGGTTGTGAGAAAAGTGCATTAAGCACAAAACCAACTAAAGTTTCCAAAATTATAGAGTCCATTGCACTCCTGAATTCCTTGGCTGCAAAATCTATTTCATTCCAAGACTCCATAGATACCAGAGTCAGCAGTTGCATGACTAACCTAATTATCACTGTCCTCACACAATCTCTCTCTAGCCCATGACAGTGGCTCAAGAATCCAAACTCTAATTAGAAACTGTCATTTATCTTCCCTGGCCTTGCCAAGGCATCCAGCAGAGCTTTGGATGTTGGTTGCTTTAAAATTTATCGTTACATTAAAATAAAGTAAAAAGGTATAATGAAAGAGAGAAAGTTCTGCATCTCTCAATTCAGTTTCTTCAACTTTAAAAGATCAGTGAGACTAGAAGAGCTTGGTTTCTGTTCTCTCTGGTGGGGAAGATCCAGCTGTGCGTTTGTTGAGAGTTGGTGCAGCACTGCAAAGTCATCAAAGAGTCCAAGGCAGCCAATGAGAGCAGAGCAATGGATAATCTGTGTCCAAAAAGTTATGATTAATATGCCAAAGTGGGCTCTTACAGGAGATATCTTACACAAAGGTTGAGCTGAGAGGACAATGGGTTGTGATTAGGTATTGTTCACAATCACTAAGTGAACCAGCAATAGAGAATAGCTTGTGATTAGAAGGTGGGTACTGGGTCATTACTGTGCATGGCTTCGCTTGCCACTGTTCCCTCTCCTGGTTATACAGCTGTACTGGAAGTGGGGGGTACAGAGGAAAGGTACTGTTTGATTTTCATTAATTCTGTGTGATTTTTACATCACTCAGAGGTCCCTTTGTGACAGAAGTTACGCGCATGCACTGCAGTGTTTTACAGAGGTAGAAATTCTACTCAGCCTTTCACAGCCTATTTTCTCCGCACATATATATTCATATATACTTTGATATACTCTGCACTGGTACCCTGGCAAACAGTGATGCAGCTCCTTTACTCTGAGCTTGTCATATAACCCATGACTCAACATGTGCTTGCATCTACTTTGTTTAATAATAGTGCCCATAACATATTAAGCATCTCATCACTAGTGTGTTCAGAATGCCACACAAGACACAGAACTCAGGTTTCCTTTGCCATTGGCTAACTTTATTTTTAACTTACTAGAGAACTTTTTAGTCACCTTCTGAGAGTAAAGAGTTTAAGCGATGCCATATAAACACATCAGAGTATTCTTAAGATGCCAGATCAATACCACCACAATCATACAAATCCTATGACACAATTATTAATAAAGTCATCGTTATCTTTTAAATAATACAGAGCATTTTGATATGGTACTGATATGAAGGAAAAGCAGCCCCTTGCTACTGAGTGAATTACAACATGAGTCCGCACCTTTGAAGCCAAAGTCAAAAATCTTTTCAATTTGAAGAAGGTATTTATCTGCAAACGATCAGGGTATGAAAAACTCACCTCTAATTCTCTAACTATCTTGATGATTGACTGTTGAGACTCTGCAGCACATTTTTCCTTTACTAAGCCCTGATTTTTCAGTTCAAGTTCTTCATTGGCTCTTAGAAGGTTCTTGTACTTATTCAGGAGTTCCTGCAATTCTGTATCCTTTTCTTTAACTGTGCCATCAAGTTTCTAACAAAAGAAAACAATGAGACAGTTTTACAAAATTTACTCTAGCTTTATATTGCAAAATAAAAAACAAAATTCAGGAGAACATCCTAGGATGATCCAGAACACATTCTTTACATATCTCGCAAATGTAGAGCTCAATTTAACATACTAGAAGCAAAAAAACCCCCACCAAACAGGAGTTTTCCACAGCTATCCAATCCATTAAGTATTAAAAAATGTCAAAGCATGCACCTTGGTCTCCAGGTATAGACCAACCTCAACTATTACACTTTCATTGCTGGTTGAATACCATCAGTACTTTCCAGGATTACATCTCCAGCTATAAAAAAACTGAGCAGGGGTCCATTAACATTCAGGCAGCTCCCTTCTCACATACATAATTTTGAATGGGGTCAAAAAAAAAAGAAAAAGAAAATATTTCTGTATCTATACCTATTCCTCAACTTCTTGCTTCTGCACAATAAACTGAAAATCATAGGCACTTCAGAGCTTTTGAAGTATCTTCCCACAACAGTGAAAATTCTACACAGGTATTAGTAAAGCTTTCTTCCCCCTCTGTCCACACGCTTCACAAAACCCTAACAAGAAATCATGCTGAATGACACACACGGTAATTACATCTGTCCTGCAAATACAGTATTATAAAAAGTGAAGGATTATCATCAAAATCAACAGCAATTCCAAATACAAATGTGATTTTGTAATAATTCCTCATACAAAATCAAATGATAAGTTGAAATGAAAAATGGAAAGTCTACCTACCTGGAGCAGCAGATCCTTTTGACTGACATTGTCTGTTAACCGCTTGATAACTAGCTCTTGGCTCTGCAACTTCTGATTGCTTTCACTCAAAAGAACATTGTAATGATGTTCAACTGCTTTTTCTTTCTCAGTCATTTCACCATGTAATTTCTCTAGTTGATTCCTAAGGTCCTACAAAAAAAAAACAAACCTAAATTGAATATTTAGCAAATCAACTTCAAAAAAAGTTTAAGACTAACAACCCACATTATTAGCTTAACGTTTCAACTGCATTAAATTACTCATATCACTGAATAGCCTGGAGAATATATATAAGCCAGTATCTTTCCCTTGGCATCAATGAACAGAACTAAAGACAGAAAAATTTCAAATGAAGTGTCAGTGTTGTCTTCTAAAAATCTAAGTTGTTATTGTTTAAATTCTTCCCATACAGAATGGCTGGACTCCAAGGCTGTTAAGAATATCACGCACATAAATGTCACTGTCAGAATGAGCACTCACTCCCGAGTCAATTTACTCCCTTGCCAGAAATAGGAGAAAATTGGTTACAGGTGATTCACTTTGTCATTTGCTCCTTTTCTCATCACACCATGAAAATTCTTCCATTGGCATTGTATTACTAGTTACTTTTGCATCAAACAAAATAAATGTTAAAACATTTTCTCTTTACAAGAGCACAAACTTCAAATGATCGGTCAGAGTCTGGCTCTGTTAATTACTTCTTGCAGCTCTAAGATTTGTTGCATCATCTCCGTTGCATCAGAGAAACAAGAAGTATAACTTCTTGTCCATTTTGTTTCCTAAAACACAGAAATAATCTCTTTCAATAGCCTTATGCAGCAGCAAGTCCAAAGGACTCTCGAGATCTGTAAGGCTCAACATGGACTGCTGCAATGTAAAAAGCAGCACCTCCTAGTTTACAGATCACATATTTGACACACACCACAATTCCAGCTTTCTCCTCTGCATTCCTACAGATCCCATTCCACTTCACTTGAAAATCATAGAATGACAGAATGGCTTGCGCTAGCCATGAACACTGCCAGGGATCCACCACCTGAAAATAGAGCTATCGATGGGGTTTCAACATCTGAACCCCTGAGAAAGCCTCTGCTTCCAAGCAGCAACATCAAACAATTCATACTCCTTACATTTCGCTATGAACTGGGACAATTGCTAAATCAATGGAAATATATATGATATTATTAGCATGTAATTAATAGTCAGTTCTCAGTTACAGAGTGGAAAATGTGGAAGAGCACAGGGCAGTAGAAAAATCCATAACGTGGCTTCTCTGTCCTTCCACCTTCTTTCCCATCATCATTGGTCACTTCAAACTTTTTGGCTGATTTGTTGGAAGTTTCAACACTGTCAGCTGAAGGAGCCATAGCTTGAATATACACCAGCTTCGTTCTATAAGCTTTTACTCTGCTCTCTACTTTTACTCTCTTTATGAGCATTTGCTGCATAGATTGTAGGAAAAAAGAGAAGTAGAAACTTGTAACAAAGGAGCTGTTGTCTAAAATTAAACAAAACTTACAGAAGACTTCACGCTACCTAAACTTCTCTTCAGACCCAAAGGTAATGCAGCCTACATCTTAAAATAAATGTTTTCCATTTATTCCCAAAAAGGGCCCATTGTGAAGTACCATAAGCCCTTTAAATAGTTTGCACATACAGTAGTCACCTATAAACTTTGCATTTACCTCCACTGGGATTTAAAATTCAATAGTTGTTTCTTATTCTAAGTGGAAAGAAATAGTACTAGTGACACTTCAATTGCAGTCTCCTTACAAACTGTTTTATGTCCTTTTCTTGACATAATTACCTCACTTCACGCAGATTCACATCAAATCCTTAACATCATTTTACTACTTCAGTGTTTTACTTCTGTTTATTTTGCACATTAAATTTAAATCATCATTTACAATGCCTTCTGGTTTACTTGCTTAATTTTAGCTTCATTACCAGGATTCAGGTTAGAAATCTCTAATAGCTCCCAAAATAATTCAAATGCTATTCAGTTTCAAAGAATGGTTAAGCTTGGACCTTCAGTTCTGCAAACTTGTAAGGTTAATTTCTTCAGGATCAAAAGAAATACTTGCTTGACTAAGCCAAAAGAACTGCAGAATCAGGTCCAAGTACTGTTTATATACCCAAACTCTCAAATACATTTCTATTTCTTCTTAACTACTAACTATAAATATAAACCACAGCGTAGCACGACTCTTCTGGAAGTAGTGCAAGGTCTGATAGCTGCAAAGTCTTTTGGCTTCAAGGTTTGGAGCTCTTCAAGTGGGTCACATTAAGCCTATTCACACACAAGGCATCAACTGGAAGCAAAGTATCAATTGCAGAGTTCTGATTTTCACTGCATTGCAAAGCTCACTCCTTGGTTTTCCATTTTTACATTGTTTTTATACTATTACATCAATAAGAGGCTTTAAATTAATGCCTCTTAGGCAACTATATTTCAAAGGAACACTTTAGACTTGTCCTATAACTTCAAGTGACCAATACTTTGTGACTTCTCTTTAAGAAAATGATAAACAGATTTAAGATGATGATAGACATGCATAGATAGTAAAGACGCTGCTGCAGTAACAGTTCTATAACCCCTATTCTCTAATCTCAGCCATCTTGGTGTGTGCAACACTTGTCACGTACAGAAACTATGCTTCTGCCTTTAAAGTAGCACAAATCTTATGGCTAGGTTTATGGGACAAGGTGGACTGACAAGGCATACAACTGTGGAAGAAGTAAAAAAGCTTGCAAGAGACTTGACATTTGCAGATACTTTGCCTCTACTATTTCAGCCCCAGAGTTCCCTAAATCCTTCCCAAAACAAGCTAGTTTGAGACTGAAAATTATCTTCTTTGCATGAGCTAGAATGCTGTAACACAAGAAACTATCCATCACTATAGCAGGTTGCTTGAACTCATTGACCACTCAAATTGTCTGGGAGAAAAATCTATTGGTTTCTATACATTGAGCTGCAAGGATAATATAGTACCTACAGTGCTCAGTACATAAACTTTGCAATTCCCTCCGCCAACATTTTTCCCAAGAGACTTTCCTATGATTAATGATAGTTGAACTAAGAAAAATGAATATGAAAAACTAGAATGTAGAAGACTGGAGCAGATGCCTTCCCCTCCTTGTCAGATGGAAAATAGGTTGGTGAATAATTAAGTCATGAAGCTCCAAAACCTCCCTCTCTGGCTAAACTACAGGTAGGAATACTAGATAATAAATTCTGCCTAATGAGTTCTTCTGCATTTCCCCAACCAACTGATCAAATATGACTACCTAGTAAATACACTCTAATTGTCTACGTTTAGGCCTGGAGAGACAATGGATACTTAAAGTGTTTAATCATGTAAATTTGAACAAACTCTTGGATCAAGAAGCATTGAATGTCAGTTACAGACACAGTAACACGGTGGACACAAGCAACATTAAGGATGAGTTGATGTTTATTCATCAATCATCTGTAAGAATAAATGATGAAAGTTTGTTTCAAAGAGCTTATAGTGATGCTGAACCACTGCTCAACAGCAGCTTCTGGAAAGTACAGAACTGAAAGAGTTTCTGCTTTTAAAGTTGACCTAGTAAAAAACCAGGACACTTGCCCACCCTGAGGCTGGGCCACTGTTCAAGAACATCTATGCCCATTGCTCCAGAAGACTCCTCATATTGGGCACGGTCTATGATTTGGATAATCTGCTCACATGCAGCAGTCTTAATTAACTTCGTTTAATTAACCTTCTTCCATTCCAGGACAGTAAAGTCCAAATAATCTTGACAAGCATATTTACAACAAGGCAGAAGGACCTTTTCCAGACCTCTAAGGTTTAGGTTTGGGGTTTTTTTAAATAAATACATGCAAAAAGTTGGGATTATCCCAATTACAGTATATGAGAAGTCATTGAAAATTTTCCCGTGAGCAAGTGAAGAGCTAAGACAGCAGTTCATTAAACATCGAGGGCATTAACTACAGTTTAGGCACATTCTTGCTAGTTTTATTCTACCAAAATAGAAACACTGATAAATAGGTATATCAGAGCATAAATAGAACAGAATTTTTAACGCTGTCTCATAAAAAGTTTGCATCAGATGACTGAAGTGGTTTTCTATTTGTCAAAGAGCAAAATATCACAGCATATTTTTTTACTCCCACATATCTGCTTCTTAATGGGCAACATTTCACAGGCAATGCTGCGCTATCCAAATGTACTAGCAGCTCTGAAATTGAAGCAGCTGTTCTGCAAGGAATAGGAAATAGGTTAGGTATATAATTTTTATCAGACTGCTCATCTTTTGGCAGGAATGCTTTTCCCCGAGGACCTAGTCATTTACATGAAAAACTTGGACATAATGGAGTCAAATAGGCTTCTGTAATATAAGTAACTTTGAATCCCCTGGTAACTCCCTACTCAGTCCTATTTTTCCTGTCTTTCCTATTCAGAGTTATGTGCTAGCTTCTCTGAAAGATGAAAAAAAAGTTCTGAATAGAGAAGACAGTTAAATAGAAAAATACTTTAAATCAATAAAATATGTTCTTTGTGGCTGTTTTACTGACAGAAGCGATCTGTTCTTTCTCTCCTTAACCTCAACACCCCGAAGAAATTTCAAAGCACGCCAAAGATAGAGACTTTGTGACGGCAGCCTAACCACAGTTGACAATCAACCGAAAATGCAAGTTAAATTGGGAGCAAGAGACAGGGAGAACAAATTGTTTGCGGGTAAAGAGATCCCTCTACTGGTCTTAAGCGATATTGCAGGGACACCAAATTCCTCATATACCTGCTTTAAGGTCCTTATTTAATAATTGAACCAAAACACCCACTGAATAAAGACAAATTAACTTAATCTTTTATGTAATTTAATATAGCAGACTAATCCCTAACTGAAGAGGATCAGACTTGGCATGCAGACAGTAGTATACTCGTCATGCAAATGCTGCCAAATTGAAGCAATGGTGAGAAGACTTTAGAGAAATCCATGTGACAACACAGGTGAGAAGTATGTTTTATGTCACTCAGCAGAAGATGCATCCTTTTTTTTCAAAAAAAGAAAAGAAGAAATCTGATCACTCACTTTGTTGCATAAGTTGTGCATGCTAGAAGCAGAAATGCTTATCTAAACACCTACAGCAAGGTGAAAAACCCTAAACAGAGTATGAAGCAAGCAGAATTAATGAACAGATAGACCATGTCATTGTTATATTAAATTGTGATCAACTAACCCTCTGCTTTGGGAATTTTACAAGCAGGAGTTATTAAATATACAGCCTTTACACTGACCCTGCTATGACAGCAAAAAGTAAGCTGAAGTTTGGCTTAAGGTTGCAACAACTGGCTATTTATTCCTGTTACACATTAGAACTTGGAGGAAAGTTCAGTTTAATTAGTGTAATTTAAGGTAATGTATAGACATGTACAAATACAGCAGCAATATAAAATGTACATTGTCATGCAAGTTTGGATTCTGCCATCAGAAAAACTGAAATCAGCAGTAACCACTTACCACTTAAAGGTTAAGGATTTTTCTAGGACCTAAGACTGTCAAGATGGTATTTATTTTAAAATATTTTTCTGTACGGACTATGTGCCTGAATTTTCCTCAACCTTCTTGGCCACATTCTTTTGAACACTGTCTTTAGGCAAATGCATTACCTTTTCAAAAGCCATTCAAATTTTAAAAATGAAATCTTAGAAAAGGACATGCAAGAAGTGCTATATTATTTTTAAACTTTATGAAATAAAGGAAAAAAGTGATAATAACATTAATGGTTTTGTCACTTCTGCTCTTCTGTAGCTGTGCTTCATCCAGCTCCTTCTCCATTTTCTCTTTTTCTAAATTCAAATCATTTAGCTCTTGATCAGTCCTTTTAATCCTCCTTTGTAGTCTGCGATTCTCAGCATCCTTTGTAAGGTTTTCTGAACGCAGCTCTGCTAAGAGAGTCTCTTTTTCCATCAAGAGAGCTTGATAATCCTCAGCACCCTGAAACACAAAGCAACATTCAAGTTCTATAAAGGTATTTTGTAGAGACTGGAAGTCTTCATTCATGTTGCAACCAAACCCACTCCTCCACACCTCTTTCCAGTACTTCAAAATTATGGTGCAAGATACAGTGAAGTGACAGTTACTCACACAACACAAAGTGTTACACTGAAAATTTTCTCAGCTAATGTAACAGCTTTCAATGACCTCCAGCAAAGGATAACGTTTTAGATAACCAAGAATTACATAAAGGTTGACCTGTAAAGGAGTCCATAGTGCAAATGAGACCATATTATTATTATTATTGGTTCCCAAAGCTCGTATTACAGAAAGCTCTCCCCTTTTGGATCAGTGTGAATCCAGCCTAGGTCATGTAGTTACCAAGTCATAAGCATATTTGTACACTGAAACATCAAGTTTGATTTGTGTTCTCCCCCATCACACACTCTTACAACTGGTCTCCTTGAAGTTCAGAACACAGATGACAGAAGTAGTGGGCTGTGCAGCAGGATTTACTCACAGAGAACTGCCTTCAACTCAAGTTTGTAGCTAAGTAGCAGAGTAATGAGGAGAAGGGCTTGCTCTGTCACCCACCATGCAATATGGATTCTGTGGACAGGATGGATTAATTGTACACTTTTTAAACCTAGAACTTTTAAAAAATAATCAAGCTCTCATAAGAATGAAAGGGTTAAATTTAGATTAGACTCTGAAATCAAAAAACAGTACAGTCACAAAAGCTTCAGGTGTGTATACTTTGGAGGCAAGTTATCAACCTCTTCCATTCCTGCTGAGCTAAGAAACCAAGGGGATGAACAAACATCATAATGAAAGATTCATCACCACCTCTAGTATTAGTTTTATCAGACCTAGTTTTAGATGAGATAAAAAAAACATTACAAGAGACATGTCGTCTATTTTAATATCAAATTCTTACTTTCTGCCATTTTGCATTTTAAGACCCTTATAATGCATAAGTTAATCATAAAGACCTTTCTCCTCCACTCACATGAAAACATTACTAAATCACAACCTCACAAACAACATTCCACTATTTTATAAACAATGGTTTCACATTTATTATAGAAACAAACCCAAACCAGCATCTCGTAACCAGTTCAGCTCTGCTAATATGAAGCATGTGCTGTTACCATACTTTTGGAAGAAAAACCAAAACATTCTTAGGCCAATAAAGAAAGTTCAGTATCACCTCAACTCAACAACTATTTGTTTCTTTATTTTTAACTCATTTTGCTCTTCCACATTTCTCCCTCAATAACTCTGTTATAGAAGAAAAAAACTCAAGAAACAATATAAGTAATCACTATCATTCAAATAATTTTATTTGTGAAATTTTTCCCGAAGTAAGAAAAATGAAACATTTTAAACATAATTTTGAACTAATTTCCATTCCTCTACTTTCAAAGATACAAAGTACTACCCGCTGTGTAGAATTACAGAGAAGGGAGAAACAGGGATGGGGGAAGCCACATTAATTGCTTGCTTCTTACCTTGAATTTTTGGATGTGTGCTTTGTGAGTTGCCTCTCTTGCCTTAGCCAAAGAAGCATTTAGATCCTCAATTTCAGAACCAAGCTCTTCATTCTTTAAGTAAAGCAAAATGAATACTATGTAGAAAGAGTTATTTCCAAGGGATGGTGATTCAGCAACAGCCATCCCATCTCATTATCCATTCATTCAGCTACACAAAACAAATACTTTAAAGAACACCAAATACATTGCAATAAATCTTGTATAAAGAAAATCTTGTTCTCACACAACACTCACTAGACTGCCTATCACTCAAGTTAAATATTCCCCATTCTTCCACAAAATCTGAATTTTGGCTGATGTTGACCTCTCCTATTTTAGCTGTCTTTATGCCAGCTCCACTTACTCAACAACATAAAACACTGCTCATACCTTTCAAGTGGTACTCAGAGCTGATAAAAATCAGTGTGCAACTGAAAACATTTTTTCCTCAAAGTTCTTAAAGGAGAAAGTATCAGTTAAGTATCTTTTTCCTCACCAGTCCAAGACCCAAAACTAAATAAACAGAACTGCTCGCAGATATGACAGCAGTGATTGAGGACCCACTAGAAGCCTCCTAATGGTTACAGTACAATCAGTCAACTCCTGCCACGTACACTGCGCACACACACCCCCTTCAATGACAGTCCTACAAATCAACAAGATCATAACCATCATACCTCTTTTTCCTTTGCTTTTAATGCAACAGTTAGCCCTTGAATGGTTTTATCTCTTTTCAAACCATTCTTCTTTTCAGCAGCAAGCTCATTTTCTCTCTCTTGTAGCTCTTCTTGAAGTGACTAAATTAGATTATGTGAAAGTTGCATTAACTTCCCACTAAGAGATACCATAACTGCACATTAACAAGTACATTGTCTCAGAGTTCTTACATCTTCTTACTCAGATTACTAACATAAAATATAGTCCCAAAATGAATCTTAAAGATGTGCCTGGAATATAGTATAAAAAACTTAATCTCATGGTCTGGCCATGAGTATCAGCTTCAATATTTGATGAGTGTGCCTACCAGCTTTACCAAAAATTGCTTCAAAACCAAGGTGAACCTTCCTGTCATCTAACACAGAAGAGAATTTACCAGAGGACTCTCTTTGCTTCCTTTTGAGTCAAGGTCTCTCTGTATCTATGAATGCACAACAGAAGAGATCCCAACATGCACCATAAGTAGTCAAGGGAACAGTAACAAGACTAGAACTTACATGAATTTTTTTTTCAAAGGAATTTCTCTCATTTTTAAGCTCCATTCTAACAGCCTGTAAGAACAAAACAGTTGTTACAGGCAAGTAAATTCATTCTAAACACAAATGTAACTCATTAAGCATTAAAATGAAGCAAAATAAGCTTAAAAACCCGGGGAGGGCAGGAAATAAACACCAAACTTAGTATATGCCTTTTGGCAGGAATATATTGGATCAATTGCTTCTTGAAGTCTACAAATCTACCTGGGCACAGTATGAACCTGTCTAAATTAAGGAAAAAAAGAAGAAAAAACACAAACCACAAAACACACAACATGTTCTTTCACGAGACAGGACAACTGTACTTGCAGAGTTAATTAAAATGCATTTTTATTTGACATTTATCTATGTCAGCAAGATGCTTTTATCAAGGGAGATTTTAATTAGCACTTTTCCTTGGGGAGGCTACAGAATATTTTTTGTTAAGTAATCAGATATAAACAGTTGTGCAAAGATATTGTCAGATTTTTTTTCCCCAATACTGCATTGCAAAATGATTATACAGTCTGTCCAACTCAAATCAAATGACTAAAGATGACCCTGTTTTCACCTTGACACACAAATACTCTTGTGAAACCAGGGTAGCTTTTCCTGACACATACTGATTTGATAGCAAGGAGACCCAGAACTGAAAACTTAATTCCACTGATGAGTCCAGTTGTGGAAGGTTCTGGGAGAAGGGAATAAATGTGGAGAAGAATATTTTAAAAAATTGGTTTAAGTCACTCATATGCTGTCATGCACAAAACCTTTAAAATCCTACACCACATGAGACTTACAACATTTAACTGTTCAGTCGGTTTCCTCACCTCTATCTCACTGTCTTTTTCATGCCTCAAAGCAATGGTAAGTTCTCTGATTTTTTCTGCTGACAAGTTCCCATCATAAGATCCACTCTGAGACTTTTCCTCTTCAAGGTGTTGAATTATTGCTTCTTTACTTTTCAATGACAGATTCAGTTTCTCTATAAGTCTAAAATTACAAGATTTTAAATATTAATCTTGCATCATCTACCACCGATTCTCCAGTAAGTCTTGCAGACAACTTTCCTAGGTAGACTCCAATACTTGTAAAATTTTGGAGAGTACTTTTACAACCCCTTCTCCCTCCAGAGAAACCAGAAAAGGTGCTGTAACTTTAAAGCAAGGAACAAACAGGGCTGAGCTATCTGCAAAGTGCTCCTTCTTATTTTCCTCCAGTACTATTTTAAATTTCAACACTTAAGCTTCAATATTTTAGTTGTATTGTGCTTTAAAAGTACGTACAAAAAGCTTATCTATCCATTCCACTTAGCACAAACAACACCATATCCTTACCTGCCATCACTAAGTATCCCTCAAGTACCTTAGTTTCATTTAAGCTAGTTCTTATTTCATATAAGCAAAAATGCCAGCTGTGATTCTCTCAGTATTTTGAAGCCTAGATGGTGAAAGTATCTTTTTAACACAAAATGAATTCAAGATGTACTACTCCCAGAGAAGTTTAAAGCATTGCACATTAATACCTGATTCACTTCAAGAAGTCAAATATTCTCCTCTTCCAATAGCACTGTGTTTTTCTGGTCCTGTGAATACTTATGCTGATCTACCAGCATGTAATTATAGAAGATCCTGCTAACAATGGGTCACAAAAGGGGAGATGGGGGAAGGAAAGGGAGGGGGGCAGACATTTTTCTCCATGCTCCACACAGCCTTCACTTCACTGATCCAGTCCTAACAACTTGTTTCCACACACACTATAGAGCAGACAAGTCAAGTATCTCTGAAAGGAACTGGTTTTATAACTCCTTGCCAGCTCAAGTCACTCAGGAGAGCAACCGTGTTCACACAGATGACTAACAAATAGAAAGCAGAAGACAGGAAGAGAAAGGAGGGAGGTAATTTGAGAGCCAGGTTATAATTACTGTGGTGGCACATAAGGTGCAATATCAAAACTTATTAAAACAGTTTCCTAATTTTATGCCACGGTAGATTTCAGATTTGCAGTTTCAAGCTGCATGCTTTTACAAAGACTGTCTGGAAAGCACTGCAAACATTGCTTTGGTCCTACCATAACATAAAACCTATGACATGAAAGCCTCAGGCCAACAGAACTTTCTGTTAGCAGGGTAGACTAGTTACACAGTTACTCACAGAGCAATTAATTACCCGCAGGGTTCAATCATAAATGGATAGGAAAGGATACTCCATAGTATAAGGAATCATAACAATCTTTTGATCTCCACTCCAGGCTCAAATCCTCTGAAGTACTGAGATCAGAGTTTATACATTTTCCCCATCTAAAGTTATTGAACAAGTCACACACCTTTCCAACTACCTGCCAAGCAACGCAAAGCCAGTGCTTTGCAAAGCACAATCAAAACTACAAAACAAAAACACACTGTGTTTCCCTTCCCAATAGATTTACCAACCTCAAGAGATACACCACTGGGACCGAAGAGTGCATAAACACCATGAAAGCAGTAAGTGAACACAAACAGTAAAGCTTTCTTCAGCAACGGTTTCAAGAAAGCAGAAAGTAGGAGGTAAATCAGCAAAGTTACAAAGATGTCTCAAAGCAGGACATGCTCGTGTACATATGCATACTGATTCTTTTACACTTTCAGACAGCTTTTAAAGATGATTTTGCTGTCATGCAGCATGTAAACCAGTTGTTGTGTTAATTTAATAGCTGAATGGATAAGATGGACAGTAACACTCACTCATGTATCTGAGGATAGGGTCAAACTATTAAAATCTATACCCACATTAACTCTTCACACTAAACAGCAAAGAATTCCAGTCATTAGAAGAGTTCTGACCTGTCCTTCTCCGCTCCCACAATCATATCCACACCCTTTGCAGGGGCATTCATAATTGAAGAAAGTTTCTGTTCAGCAGCTATTCTCAGAGCTTTCTCCTTGTCTGTCATTGCCATGGCTTTTTCCACATCTTCTCGGGCAGCTTTAAGATTCTGTAATTAAAACACACAATCCTGATGCCTATAAGAACAAAATGCTCACAGAATTTTTCACATATTGTTAGAGGCCAACACTATCTTCAGGGTAAAGAAAATACTGTACCATGAGATTAGAATATTAGCATATTAGCATATTTGCCCTTCTGCTTGACAGATCTGGGAAACACCAGCCTGACTGGCTGTTTTGGTACAGAATAAGTAATTTAAGAACTTCTCTACCTACCCAATAACACGAAGAACGCTTTGAGAAATCCCAGTTCCACTAAACTGGAAAAAAGGTCATGGAGATTCCCATCTCCTACTCCCTGAAGGAGCTCACTGCTTTATGAACATCATCCTGATAGAAAATACCATCAGGAGATTGCTACCAATATCTTCCACAACCAATTCATTCTTTAGGGATGGGAAAGCAAATATTGGAATATACCTACTTGTGCTATTTCTATTTCCTTAAAGAGCACCAGACATCTGTTCCCCTCACAAACACAGCTACAAAATCCCACACCTCCAGGTAAGTGCATACAGTCAATGATGCAAAACAATCACGAGCTTATGTATTTCTAGAACTTGACACAAACATTTCCAGCACAGACCATTCAATATGAAATTTGTTCTTTATGAGAAACTGAACTTCTTGTTTCTGGGGAAGCGTGTTATTCATACAGAGAAGATTTTTGTGCCTTTATATTGCAATACTGAGGTCCCATATAAAGATGGGCAATGACAGGAGTGCCTACGAAGTGGTTTCAATATTTATGAAGCTGAAACCTTATCCGTAGAAGAGTTCAGAATCCAGCCCCTCTTCCTCTAAACAGAGATTGCAGTTCTGACAATGCAGCCTCCTCACACTGGAATTCAGGAATCAAAGATTTGTGCTGAATGTACCTAAATACCACAAATAGGTACAAGTTTCCCGAAGAACTGCTATCTTCATATTTGACAGTTCAAGAGCAGCTAAAAACCTCTTTTTTCTCCCTCCTCTTTTTTTTTTTTAGGTCTGGCTATTTTTCCAGGAAATCTGAAACAATTTTGAAAATACAGGTAGTTCACAGCATCAACTCTCAAACAATAGTACAAAGACAGTACTGATTTCTAATTATTTGTTCAGTTTCAGCCACTCACCTCTTCCAGAAAGTTTATTCTGCTAGTCAGGATTTCTTCCATTTCTTGCATCTTCTTTTGTGCCTCTTCTTTTGTGCGCTGTATTTCGGCATCACCACCCTGGGCCAAGCTTTCAACTGCTTTCCTGAAAGATCGCAATATAGGTGGCTGATAGATTACACACAAGTGTCTGCCATTTCCTCTGTACCTGCTTGTCACTTTAAGGTTAAATACAAACATCTACACACTATATAGCAATCTTGGTGCTACAGTCCGAGAGTTTCACACACAAGCCTTGTCACAGTGGATAAAGCATTTTATATGTATCATGAAAAAGCACAATATTTCCTTCCTGCTTTTAAAACTTCCAAATACAGCACCAAGCCTTCGGTAGAGTTGAATTTTCTACAAAAAGCAGCATTGGATTAAACTGAAGATACACAGCTGCTAAGATTTCACCAACTGCCTTGTCAGTAATTGTTAATACTGTGTAAGAAAAGAACAGCTAGCATTTCCTTACTAAACAAGGGATGAACATTTGTTTATGATTTCCCCCTAAATTTTTCCTCCTGTTCTGAACTTGTGCAAGGTTCCATTCAAAGCCCAGCAATACCTTTTGACAGCTGCTTGGAGAGACCAAACAGAAATTAATCTGGTCCTCAGGATCTACTTGAAATTAGGCCTCTCTGAACTACTGAAAAAAGGCTAATGGTAACAATTTAATGCCACATGAGGTAGGTCACACAAAGAAAAGTCCATTGAAACTGAGGCCTGTGTAGCCATCAGTAGTCTGTCATTGCCACCTGGATTAGTTTTGAACCATACATCTAGAAGTAAGCAATTTAACAGGTTATTGTCAGCCCTACAGTCATCCCCTCCCTCCTCAGAGCACATTCCACCCTGCCAACACCTTAAGACAATTTAGCACTAAGTTATTTGTATACAAGTAATATTTATTTAGAAAAGAGGTTCTAGCAGAAAAGCAGCACTTTTAAGCATATTCATTTTTATATCATTAAAACCCACAAGATTAATTCAAGATTAGTTCTGAACTGTTCTCTCAGCCTTACTGAGAAGTGTTCTGCATAATGTTTTCTCTACCCAGTGATGTAAAGTCTACCTCTTCAACTGTTGAGACAATTAAGCTCTTAGCTTAACTTCTACAATAGGAATGTGAAGCCATTCCCAAGTAGGGAGTAATTTTTTACCTGAAAAATACAGTAGAATGAAGGATAATATCAAAGTCACACCATCCAGTGTAAGTACATTAATATAATTGTGCATTTAAGAATCCACACATGTAACTTCTGTAATGAATGAAGCAATTTCCAGATCAGTGCCCTTAAACTACTATTTTGGGATCCTCATATTCCTAACACATCAAGAAAAACACAAATGGAAGCAAGATCTTGGGAATCCCAGGTAACAGACATCAAGAAATACACTGGCACTTACGAGGCTTTGATGAGGAGTTTCTCTCTCTCCTGCAGATCACGCTTCAGACTTTCTATCTCAACTTTCAGCTCAATGTTCTAGGACAAAACAAAAAGTGTCTGGAGACAATTCAAAGGTCATCCTATCCAAAAGTTATTTGCAACATGTAATTACTTTTTAGCTTAGACCTGCAAATATAAAGTATCACTGGGCTAAGAATAGCATAAAGACACTTTAGCTTTTAAGGACGTATTTTGCATGGTTCAGGACTTTCAGAAATCTCAAAAGCATTTAGGACCATACAAATTCCCTACATACAGACACACACTTAACTACTATAACAGGGAGTAGTGCAGATCAACTTGGGAGTATCTAGGGCTTCCAAGAATGGTTTTCGTTGAGATATGATTTTCTTTCCATTTTCTTTTAAAACACTTGACTGTATCAACTATTAGGGTTTTAAATAATCTTTAAATTATTTTGTTATAGCCTGAGAAAACTACTCATGAAATAAGCACACATTGTACAAAGAACTGCTTGACCTGCGAGTTGACAGATACCATTTCAACACATTAGCAATTGCAAGGCACACACCAGTGTATAAAACCAGGACAGAAGATCAATCAGCAATATTCAGTTGAAACCATGACCCAGCTATATATCGATTTATGTACTAACTACTGTGACAAGCATCAAGAGTGACTTAAGTTTCCACCCTATTACAGAAGAGAGACCTGATGCAGCATCAGTTCTAAATAATTTTATTAAATTATTCTAAATGCATACGATTTTGTATATTTCTTCAGTGGGACCATCAAACTTCTGCTGCATTCGCTCCTCCAGGAAGTATATACGAAGCTTCAGGTTGAAGTTCTCCTTTTTCAGATCAGTGATTTGCTGTGAAATAAGAAAGAAAATGAGCAAGGTGAATCATGTGTTTCAAACCAAGTAAAATAAAGAATGAAAGCTACTATCATTTGGTTTTGCTCTCCACAGTGCATGATTAAATTCAACCCACTGGGCATGGTTAAACATGTACATGTTGTGAAGCTGTTCTTAACAGCACGATACCCAAGTCAAAATGAAAAATTATTCCTTCCAAGACAGTATCACCCAGGGAGCTGCAAATACTCCAAGCCCTTCAAAAGGTTTCTATCTTCTCCAGCTTCAGCTCGTATCACAGAACATATTTTTCTCCCACCATCCAACCCCCGATGCAATGTTTTTTTCCCCCATCTCCATTCCTCACCTGAATAAGAGGAAACCCCACTCCAGCCCACCCCTTCTGAATGTTCTGGGGATTGTTTTTTGGTTTGGTTTTAAGTTATATAGGCACATTAGCACAACCATAAAACTTTGTGTGTTTGTGTAAGAGGTTATCATTTAGCTCATACTCATTTTTAGCCCAGCAAAACTTTGAAGCACTAGCACTTAACAACAATTATAAAGGAGTATTGTTTAAAAATACCCAATGCGTGCTGTTGTGCCGACAATGCCCTTTAGAATATTCCTTCTTTCAGTGCTAAACATGGTCTGACTTCACACAAAAAGAATCCAAGAGAGTTTTTTTAAATCTAAAAATACTAAGTAGTTCTTTCTTCTATAAAATAGAACTTGAACAAAATATAAGACGTCATGTTGAAACAGAAATATTTTATTGGCAAAAGCTTGGGCGGGCAGCCTCATTCATAGGAAGAAAAGCCACAAGCACACAAGGCACATGAGCCCCATTGAACACCAATAAAACCTCTATTCCACCTCATATTTCAACATGCAATTCTTTGGGGAAAAATGGCTCATGATTTTTATCCTTCTTAGTAGAGGCAGTAACATAGCTGATGGTTTCATTAAAAAAAAGGAATCTCCCTCTAAATTTTTTTAAGAGACTAAGCATAAAACATTCATTCAAATAAGACTTGTCCCCTGCCTGATGCTTTCAGGAAAAGGAAATCTAATATGTTACAGAGCTACTAATAAAATATTTATGTAGGCTCTTCCAGAACAGTATAGTACCACTTGTAAAAATTATTAGCAATACAAGTCTTAAAATATTTGGCTTGTGAAACCCAAGATTATTTTCTGTAACTGCACTCAGAACCTGCATCTGCAAACAATTCTTCAGTTTAATAACCTCTGCCCAGCAAGATGCCTTGTCATTATTCACACAAGCAAATATCAGCCAAGCAACCAAAACTACACTTGACTACACAAGCTTTGTGGCCCACTCACGCATCTGAAGAAGCCTGTTTCTAGGAACAGTAGCAATACATATCATAGATATCACATACTTGACTTTTATCTTTGTTTACCTACAACTCCAATTGCATGATCACAAACAATAGTGGGTATAAACTTGAACTGTTCACATTGTAACTGTTTAAGGCACCTCATGAGTATCACGGGGTATCTTGAGTAACTGGGATTACTACTTTGGAACATACAAATAGATGCGAGCATGAAACAATGAAACTTTGTACTTCAGTTCAAGTCACAGAGCCCAGTGCAGAGTTGCTCAAAAATTAAATCCTTATTCAGAGTAAGCAAAGAAATTAAAGATCTCTTAAATGAAGCAAGGCTGCAAAACTGGGCTAGATCCTGTATGTCTTGCTGGCAAGTTCAGCACTGTGCTCAACTCGTGAGAGCAGACCTTATAGAGTTTGTTTTTTTGGTTTTTGGGATTTTTTTTTAAAGTTGTCAGTAGATTATTCCCAACAGTCTCTTTTTGTTTATTCCAAAAAAGTCCAAGTGCCAAAGACACTTTGAAATTGGATCACTGAACTTCTTCTAGTTAGCCTTCACACATTCAATGCATTATTTCCCAATCAAAAGGAAAAAAACAATTTCAAAAGAACTTGGCATTCCTTAATTCTACCCACATGCATTTGAGTGGCAATAGAAATAAATCAAAGAGCTTAAGGGTAGTATTTTCAAAAAGGAAACAAAACAGACTACGCAATCATAAACCAGAAGTGAAACAAATGTTGTCTCTGACGTTTAGTTTCTCAGAGGAAAGTTAATTCAGGCAGACTACAATCAAAAAGTTATAGCTTAATAAAAGACAATGTGCAAATGTGAACAAGTTCACACTACAAAGGGATTTTAATGGCAATCCTCTCAACTTTAAATGCATTTAAAGACTCAGTCTTAGCTCCTTTATGCATTTTGATTTCTGTATTTAAAAAAGGAATGAAAGAAGAGAAACAGCAGATGCTTCTTGAGAAACCAGGCCAATGCAATACACTCTGCACAGAATACCCCACACCACTGACAGCGTGACAGCAAACACCAGTTGCCCAGCTCAGTTTAGCTCCTTTCCAAGTCTGCAGAGAGCCACTTTTCTGCAAAATAGCATCTGTCATCAGAGGCTGTGGTTTCACAGCACACCACAGTTTTTGCCAGCAAAGGCCATTTTACTTGACAGCAGAACTCTAACCAAGTGGGTCTAGGGAGACAAGAAAACCCACAAATGTCATTACTTAGTTCCCTAACTTGATACCAATCACCCTGTCTGCTCATGAACACCTACTAAGCCACAGCGAGGTCCTCAATTAAAGACACCTTTCACTTTGCCCATATAATCACATTTTCTATCACAAGGTGGCTCCCCTCCACATTGCAAGACAGTGGGACACACCATAAATACTAAAACAAAAATAAATCTACAAATCTAATATTAATCAAGCTCACCATCTTCTCCAGATCTAAACATGAAAGAACCTTTCCTACATGGATCCACCCCTTAGCCCATTCAAGGATCACTGAATCCATCCCGTCCTCTCCAAGCTGCAAGGGAAGGAGCCCACTCTTTTCACCACATCCCTCTCATATCCTATATAAACAACATAGCCTCAAACATCAGCAAATTCATGCACACACAAACTTTCAGCAACCAACAATCTCAGACTCAAAAACAGTTTATACAAATATCTGTGTTTAATGGATTCTTCTTCCTTTATTCAAATGGATTTTTGAGCTTCATTGTACTGTTGGCATCCGTGAAAGTCCATGAGAAGTTTTACAGCTCAGTTTAACATAAAGGGTCTGTACAATACCAGGAAGCCAAAGATCCGTGGGTAGACTTTCTCCTTTACATCACACAGAACAAACAACACACTTTTTTCTACCCTTCTACAGCTTTTTCCCATGTGCAAGCAAACACTACAGACTATAAACCTGCAGAATGTGTATTCTACACTGAGGTCTTTGGCACTTATCACAGTAAAAGATTTTAAGCACATACTAATGCCAAGGCAATGACTTTCTACCCCATCCAACACACAAAAACAAAAGAGAAAGTGAAATAGACAAAGATTGTAAGAAACACCCTTCGCCAAGGCTTTCCAAAACAAGCTTTGCATTCAGAGCAAAGAGCAAAACTTTCTCCTCAGAGGGATGCAAGGCCACAAGAAACTGAAAGAGTTTAGAAGAAACACTCTTTTCAAACATAACAATGCTACAAAAGGTAACAGCAGCTACAAAAGCTCACTAAAAACTGAAGGCACTGAAGCACATCCTGAAGACAGGCTGCCACAGCCTTTATCTGCAGCAGCCATCTCAGAGTTTGGATTGCTTTCCCCCGCTAGTTTTTTCACACCATCATAAGAACTTGAAATAAACAATTTAAACTGCAACTGTCCTGCAACACAGCCTTACCCCAACCAAATCACCCTCCAGCAGTAATAAACAATTGGCTTCTTCAATTTAAATAACCAATATATATTTTTAAAAAAATCTAATGTTTTCCCTTATATTCTAGTAAGTGCCAAAACCAGTTTTATCTACAGAATTGTCACAATGATACCAAACCTTCACAACAAAAGTATTCCAAGCACACTTATACGTAATTCTAAAGGTAAAAGATATCATAGAAAAGCCAATGAATTCAGAAAACAAATCCTGTACTGATGTAAACAAAAATAAACTTGATGCTTCCCTGAAATAGATCAATTGCAGACTTACAAACCAAGTTCTTGGTTTCTGGTGATTGCATGAACTTTTGAGCAGAGGGTGCCAATTTTTGTTTCGCAACTGAAGAGCAGCAGTTGGCTAACCTCAACAAAAACATCGTGTCTGTTTTTGAAAGCAATACTTCAGAAACTGATGTTCAAAGACAGCTGGTCACACCTCCTACAGATCTGTGTTGACCGACAAACCAAGAACGTGACCCACAGTAAACACTTCAGCCAGCATGTTAGAAATATCTTGACCATAAATCAGTCACTGAGTCTTACATTAAAAGTTTGCTTACGTTTTCATAGTCCTTCATGGTCCGAGCTCTAGTTGGTGACACTGTATCTTCTGCCACATCTGGTAACACTGGACAGTTAAAAAGACAGAACAAGTTCAGACAGCAACAAGTTCAGAGCTGGGCTTCAGTTTGGAAACATCAAAGGCATATGCTAATCTAAACATAATAAAAGTACTTTTGGGAAGTGAGGAGGCATTTTTTTGCCCCTTGTTCACATTGTTAGTTTTACTTTCTTTCTGATCACAGTAAGTTGTCTATCACTTAAGCTCCCAAATTCCAGCATCACCCATTTAAACTAAAATCTACACTGAAATTGAGCTGTTCAAGGTGCACAGAATAAGCCCACAGAGAAACTACAAAGGACTCCCACATTACAATTAAGTCCTATTAAACTATTAGAAAGCAGTTCAAATCTTTCAGTATCTTACTGGTCAGGGGACAGGCCTTCAGCCTCAGCTCAAGGAAACCAGGGGCAGAGGAAGTGGCCAGTATCTCTGTTCCTAAAATGTAATCTCTCCTGAATGCACACGTACTGAAACTTCTGCTTGCACATGTGGTCAACAGCATCGTAACAGCCACATTTAACAGGACTGCACAGCTGATTCCCATTCTAATTTATAAGAGTGAACTTTTAATCAGCATAATGAGATTGTATGAAACACCCAGCACTTCTATCAACATAAAGGAGAGGCAGCTGAGGACTCAGACTGACTCCCAAGCTAACTAAAAGGAAATATTTCATTTAAAGAACTTCCAAACCTGTTATGCTGCTATTTAGAAAAATAACCCAGGGAATACCAGCTGGGTGTTTTTAAATCTTGACATTCTAATTCATTTCACAGGACAGTTTTCTGCACGTGCAGAACACAGCAAGGTTAATTTGCAGCACTGGTATGTTTCTTGTATTTGCTTCCTTTTCCCAGCAAACAGATTTTCCTGGTAAACCATCCAATTTGTCTTTGTTTCAATGACCTGTTTCATCTGCACAATGAAGCCAGCCAAGCTGTGTGGCTGGATAGGTGCACACATGAAGAGAAAAGCAAAAACCACACACCTCAAATTCACACAGCAGAGCAGGGGACAGTCACCCACACAGGGAAGTGCCAAAATAATCACAAATTAAACCGGCTGAGGAGTGTGAGTGTTTCAGGCAAGATCCTGAACACAGCTACATGGCCATCACAGACCAAACCGCACTGAATCGCAACGGGAAGGGCACAGGGAGGCTCTCGGTGCCCGGGCAGATAAAAGCGAAGGTACCGAGCCCAGGTCAGGGACTCGGGGGGGGTCACCGTGCAGGGCCGAGCTGGAACACGGGCGACAGCACCACTCGGCCTCCCCAGCCCAAGCCGAAGGTGAAGATGCTCCCAGGAGCGCTGAGCTGGGCTGGGCACAGGCCACACCACGGCAGCAGCGGCCGCTGGCGCGGTACAGCCTCAAAAAGCCGCAACTCACAGAAAGCCCCATCCCTTGAAGCCCTTTCCGCCCCTTCCCCTCAGGCACC
>VZRW01005026.1:503096-556817 GCA_013398125.1 Aegotheles bennettii
CGGCCACGGCTCCGGCTTCTTTGTGCGCGGCTTTGGCGGCTCCGCTGGAATTCAAACGGCCGCAATCGCTTCCGCCATCTTTGCGGCAGCGGAGATGAAGCCGCTGAGGGCGGGGGTGATGGCGACTGCCGGCGGGGCAAAGGGAGAGAAAGCCGCCGGGCGCCATCTTGAGTGAGGGCAGCCACAGGGACACCTATTGAGCTGCCATCTTCACTGAGGGCACAGCGGAGCGGCCGCCATCTTTGCTGAGGGCACGCCGGGCGCTCGTCTGCCCCCTGCGGGGAGGCGCCGCCAGCCTCCGCCTCTCCCTGGGGCTTGAGGGCCCCGCTCCAAGGGACAGCGATGTGGGGGCTTTTACTGGGGTGCGTCGGGGCACGGGGCTCCTGGCAGAGCCGCTGGGCCTGATGGTGTCCCTGTCCTCCACAACACCAGACCTCCGTGAGGCCTGGGGAGAGAAACAATTACACTGGGGTTTAAATTGCAGCCACTGCCCTTTGCAGCTGCTGCTGTGGGCCGGCCTGCGCTGCAGCAGGGTGATCTGGAAACCATCGAGGTTTGGGGGTTTTCCTCAAATGGGTGTAAGCGTTCAGCTCTCCTGCTTCCTCAGGGAGCAAACGTGTTGGATGTTTCAGGACATCGATGCCAAACTGAATTAAATCCAGCCATGGTTCCCCCTCCCATGCACGGCCGAGGGCGGCAGATGGAGCTCCAAACCCTGCCTGGCTTCCCGGGCTCTTTTTTTGGTTCATTATTGTAAAGCCACCTGCAGGGTTGGGATATTTCCCTGCACCATTTACGGCCCTGACCAGGGCATTGTGCCAGGGCTGGCTCCCAGCGTTACTGTAACAGGAGGAAGCTTTGTCCCAGGAACCGTCTGTTGGAGCCTTGGGTTGGGTTTCCTCCGCAGTGATGAGTGTGTCAGGTTCCACCTAGCATCATCTGAGCTGTCTCCAGGGGATTCTTACCGGGCTAGGAAATAGGACGTGGATAAGGGCTCACCATAGGCCATGGTTTATTATTCCAAATAATGGGTCACGGTGCCCCATCAGCTCTATCTTCTCCAGGTACCTGCTCTAGCTGTACTCTGTTCAAAACACAGGCAAGTCATGAGCCTGTAGAACACCCTTGACTGGTGGTAGCAGCCATTGCAACCTCTGGATGTGTATGGTCACAGTGGGCTTCCCATCCCTACTTCTGTCTTTCAGTTTTCTGTGTACAAGTAGATGATGGAGCAGGTGTTAGTGCCCAAACTGCCAGGAAACACCGGACACTGCTCAGCACAACTAAGCTCTTAATCTCATCTCCTGTCCAACTGGACATACCCGATGCTTTGCATTTGGGGTCTGATGACCCCAAGAGATGTTCAGTTCCTTCAACTCCCCCATGGCCTTTGGGAGACATTTGTCACCTTACGTGGCCGGGTCTCATTTTGCAGTGGCCTCACCTTCTGCCAAGCTGAATTTGAGTTTGCAAAATTGGGTCTGCCCTATGGCACCAGGATCGGATCAGCCACACCGAAATGTGGCTTCACAGGTTTACAGAGCAGATCTTCATAAAAAGAACGAGTCCACTTACTGAAAGGATGATACCCATTTGCTCTTGTTTAAGGTTACAGTAAGGTGTTACATATTTCATGCACACCATTAAATCAGCATCCATCAGCCACAGGAACAGTGCAGATTGTTCACTGCTTGTGCGTGATGGGCTGGCTCGGCACCTCTGTGTCTGCAGAGCCACTAATCATGTCCCAACATATCTGTTGAAAGGAAATCAGCAGGGCCTTCCTCACCAAGTTTATCAATCCATGAAATGGTTGTCTGATGGACAAAGGCATATAGATATATACATACATGTATATACACACAGACATGATGGGAAAGTTCCCTGGGTTACTGCACTGCCCAATGTTTTAAAATCTGCAGCAGCACCAAGAAGCTGCGAGGGGCAGAAAGGGCTGGGAAACGTTTAGAAGCAGTTAACAACTTGCCTTTCTGATAATCTGCTTCATGCTGCTTAACCTTATCTTAATTAGTGGTACATTTGGGGAGATTATGCTGAATCCTCATCCCAGGAAGCCGTATGGAAACAATGCCTTCCTACTTCTCAAAGCAACCCGAGATCTTCAGCACCTCATGAACAAAGTACTAAGGGGAGTCTAGGAAAGAAATACTTCTGGTGAGTGCAATGGTATGGATAAGTTGACCACAGGATGAAAGCTGCTCAGGGTGCTGTGGCTGAAGTGCAATGGTGGCACGAGGAGGATGGATGTCACCATCAGCTGAGCCATGGGTCCTCCTGGCCATCCTGTTCTCAAGTCCCTACTCTGGGGACCTGGTTCAGCATTCAGTTACGCCTCCTCCTGTTACAGTTCAGAGCAAAATTCCTCCTAAGCTAAGTCATATGCAGTCAAACTGTTCTGCTAATGCAAATCAGGTCTCGATAAATTCTGGAATTCCACCAGTGTGGCCCTTGCTTATATAGCTCTGGCTCAGATAAACTTTGGAGTGAACACTTAGTTTTAAGTGCTCACTTAATTGATGCTGACTTACCTCTCTTCGAGTTCTTTGCTTAATGAGGGCCAAAGAGACATAACATTCAGCAGGAAAAAACAGCCTTGGGCATTTGCATTTGCTTCTGTGGCAAAGAAATCAATTTCCTAATGCTGCCAAGTGAGAAAGAACTGCAAGTTTTCCATCGGTCCTTTTAGAGACACTACCAGAGCCATTCATAACTATTGATGCCACAGATGTGGATTTCAGAGTATTCGTTAACATAAATTTCCTTTCAAAGACCCATTGTGGTCACAAAGAAGAATCTGATCCAATAGCCTCTTCCAATTTCTAGCTTTGCTCTGTACATTGCATTTTTAATGACTGCATACATCTCTGACAAAGTATGTATGTGTGAATATTACAGACAATAAGGGGGAAATACGCCTTGGCTGTAGCTACCACACGTGGGGGTGAAAGCAGCTGAAAGCTGGAATGGTTAATAAGCAGACACAAGAAATCATAGGGCTCATTTTTAGATGGATTATCTGACACACAATGTCAACCGTACTTATGAATATCTGATGTTAAAAAACGTTTTCATGCCATGGTTCTCATCTCACACAAAGCGGTATAATGAAGGAATAATTCTCTTGGAACAAATGTCATTACTGGGATGAGATCAGATGCAATCCTTTGGGTTTCAATCCAACTCTGGCTGCTGTCAGGGGAAAGACTCCGGCTGAACTTTAATGAATAAAAAACAAATGCAAAAATCCAAGTGGCATAGGTACAAATTATATACATTTATTTTTATTCATTTTAAATAACATTCTTCTGTATAAATTCTGACATATATTCAAATCATACACTTTTTTTTTTCTTTTAAGAAATGCATTTCTAAGCACAGCATATGCTTAGGAGACGCCTTATCTGGATGTGTAGTAAGACTGATGGGTTTCAGTTGGGAGCAAGTACAACTTACAAGGCCCACATTTTTCTTATTTTAATCCATCCCTCTGACACATGAAGAGCAGAGTTCTGCAGGAGCTCATTTTAAAACTTCACTTTAAAGAGAAACTTATTTTTAGGATTCAGTCTTGTATCCTTTATTTAAAGGAGGCTGTGCAAACTTTCTGCCACATTTTCATTGGATCTAACACTTGAGATAAAGATGCTGTATAGCAGCGGGGAACTGGCCCAGGATACCTGAAGGATGCTGAATACATCCCCTCCTCTTCCATAAGTGGCTTCCAGCATGCTAAGTTTGCTCAGCCTGGTCCAAGGGAATTACGATTCCAAGGGATGACATCTCCTGACAGCTCCCCAGAGCTAGCTCTCCATGCAGTTATTTCTAGCTACAGTGGTTCATAAGATTTGTGATTATCTGCTCACATTAACCCAATCACATTTCTGCATGTCTGTTGCACTCTGCGCTTACCGAATGCTCTCCTAAGCTGTGAGCCATCCAGGCTGCCCCGTGCCTTTGACACATCATTGCTTTTTGCCCTTTATTCACTTCATTATAGCCTCTTGCCTTCAATTACTTGACTGTGGCACTTGAACTCACCCCATCCAGACCAGCTGGGTCCACAGGGCCCTCACAACCAAGGACCACACCTTGAGAGCTGGTTTCCCACCTTCACCCAGCCCTCACCTGCCTTGTCGTACCTTCTCCATGCCCCACGGCTACCACACCATGCCATCGACTGTCTTTTCTCCACAACAGCCAGACAGCAACATGCCCAGTTGGAAGGTGATGCATGGTGACCCTTCAGGAAAGCTACAGGTATCTGTATCACTACATCAGCCCTAGAAGTCACCCAGATGCCCTCCTCTTGTCTTGCTACTTCTGAGTTGGGCCTCAATGCAGCCCTATAAGTCCATTTCTGGTTTACCTGCCCATACCCTCATGTGGCATAGGGCAAACTTCAACATCTGGGAAGCTTCATGACAAGTTATAACACTGGGCAGGTTGGCAACCCTGGTGGCCTGTAGTACCCTGGCAGAGGTTCTCCATTGAAGTATGATGCCAACCCAAGCTGACTGGAGATATAACTAGCTCAGCTTCTTCCTCACCTACTGTGGTGCCCACCACTAAAGTTGAACACAAAGCTGTTTATTCTTTATTTGCTGGCATCAATCTCCCTTTACAAGTGTTGTTCCTCTACACCAAAGGCCTGGTTGGCTGGAGATGGCTGATGTTTTCCTGCTGAGCCACTCTGCCATCTGACAAGCATTGTCCCAGTGCCACATCCCTGCTGTGCTCCAGTCCCTGCTAAAGAACATCCTGTGCTTTCCTCTGCTGTGCAACCTGGGGCAGCCAGGTCCCCCCTGCCCAACCAAACCTCCCATCACATCTGCAGGAGCTGTCTAGATCCCTTCATCCAGATGAGTGACCCACAGCGAGCAGCAGGGCTGCACCACCTGCCCTTGCAAGCCAATTGTAAGGCATCCTGACCTCCTCTTTCCAAACCTGAGGCTCAAACACAAAGCATTTGGAATAGTTTGGAGGTCAGAAGCAGCCCAGATGCAAACACCTCCTGCACTGTGGAAGGCATTGACTAGGAGGGCTCAGCATCTAAACTCACACTCTGGTTTTGCAGATGGTCATTATTTCTACAGTGAGAGAAAAACCAAAGCCTATTCCTGGTACAAGGTAGCCCACAGTCATACCAAAATTTGACAAAGAGGTGTTTTGTGGCAAAGATGAAAAGATGTAAAATATTTTGGAGTTAAAGTGGGTCCTTCACTTTGCCTGCTAGCATTAGCCCCAGAAGCTAACTCTTCCCAAGTTACCTTTCCCCACCCTATGAAGTGACCAAGTGCAAGTGTTTCGCTAAATCAGCACTGCTAAATTATTACAATTTTTTAGGAAATTTTCTATTTTGCCACCACTCTGCTCTTTAAGTTTGATGAGTAACTCAAGGATTAGCAATATCCAGATTTTATACTATTTACCTTCTTACTTGCCATGCCTCATCTCTAAATCAGGCAGCAAGTTTTTGAGGCAGAAATGGCATCTTTGTGCGTGTGTTTAGAGCACCTATTTCCCCCCCCCTCCTCCCAAAAAGTCTTCATGCAGCACCAGAAAGCAAATAAATTATCACCACATTCTTCCTACAGCTTTTCATCTTGAGAAACACTTATTTTTGCCCGGCTCTGAGGATGCATCAGTCAGCTCCTGCTGACCTTTAGCAGGTACTTCATTTATCCTCAGCATCCATCGCTCGCAAAGCACCAACGCACGCAGCAATGCAGCTTTAGTTCTGAGGTTGGTCGTGAGTTAGATGAAATAATTTGTTTCACACCCTGCTTAAATGTAGTGGTATTGATTTTCCTGGGTTGGACCCGGCAGCTGCCCAGCACAGGGAGGGCACAGTGCCTGCCTCAAGGCATGCAAGCTGTGAGTACCAGCGAGGACCTCCGTGGTGTGACCTCTCTGTACTGTACTGCCCGCTATTTGTCCTCCCCCCGTTAGCAGTCTGCCAGCTTCCCACAAAAATCAGGAGAATCCGTAAAACCTAAAGTCCCAGGTAGGTTTTTTTCTGACATCTGATTCCCCACCACCACCTTGTGCTACATGAATTCCTGAAAGCACCCATGCACTTTTAGCTTTTAAGCCTAGAAGCACAGATCAGCTCCTGTGAGCTCTCCGGCTGGAAGCCGTTTCCACCCAAATCCAGGATTTGGATTGGTTGGAATTTTTGTTTTTGCCCTTCAAGAGGCCAGGAGGCCACGTTCACCTTCAGCAAGTCCCCCTGTCACCATGGGAGAGGTGGCAATGAGATCCACTCACGTGATGAGCAGCCGCTTCGGAAAAGCTCAGCCATCAAGATCAGGCTCTCAGTGCATTCATGAGAGTGTATTTGCATTTTGCCTAACAATTTAAAAGCAAGTGACAGAATGGCAGATCTGATTTTTGGACACCTATGAGGCCCTAGTCATGGCAACACTGGTGTTCACTCTGTACTTACAGGAATGGGAAAACTTGACAGATGCAAGTAGGGCACACTCACATTTTCTCTAAAAAAGGAAGTTATTCAATGACACTAGAAGAAAAGCTTTAAGCAGTCGGTGTTTGCCAGAGTCCCAGCTCCAACAATATTGCCATCTAATTTACAGTATTTTAAACAATCCTCCTTTTGTTTTCTTTTTAAACAACACCACTAACCCCTGTACAATTAAAATCTAGATCATAAAATATGACTTGGGGAATAGGAGAGGTTAGGGAGGGGCTCATGGTTTTGTCGTTGGGGTTTTTTTGGTTGGTTCGTTGTCTTTTTTACAAATAATTACAAATACAATTCCAAGAAGATATATTACATTTTATATACAGAACACACCATTTCTATCAGGGTAGGGTATTAAGCCTAGCTTTTATTTTTACACGGCAACCCTGAGACATCGTCTTCCCTTGCACAGAAACTATACAAGTTCATTAACTCCTTCTAGAAAAAAAAAACAGATTGCTATGTTCTAATAGCATCATCACCCTGTATAAATACTCAGAAAGGGAAAAGCTTCACCTCCTCCCTAAATCAAATATTTTCATTATTTTTTTTCCTGTTTCCCTGCTTACTGGGAACTGATAATGGTGACTTTTTCCAACTGTGCAACTCACTCCTCTACTTGCCTCTTGGTAGTACAGTGAACAATTTCCCTTTTTTTTGTCCTCCTTTTCAAACAACTTTGTATCAGGAGCTAATATCAAGCCTTGACAAAGGTCTGTTTCCTGGACATCCACTGTTAATTCATGAGCTACATTTCAAACTGAAGGATGCAGACATAGTTTTAGGTTGGCTGGAAATCAAGTAGCTTCTGATTAATCATGGGGTACTGCTTTCTCCACCCCACCACCTCTTCATAAAAAATTGTATTTTAAGATCAGAATAATCAAGTCCTTAACAACAGTGAACTCTATGGATCTTCATGGAGAACAGAACATTAAATGCATTCCACCATATTACCTGATATTAGGACGCTCTACACTTCCGTTCACCTGCAAGCTACAGCACGCCCAGCATAAGAGTATCTGAAGAGCAAATTCCTCTGCATGGAGCCTTGGCACGGCTCCTGATACCCCTTCAACAAGCCCTGTAACTTTTTGAAGCCAACTTTTGAATAGCTGGATCGCTGCTTCTTCTAAGCTTTATAATTATGCATGGGAGTCGTCAGCGTTAGCTGTCCATTCGGTGCCACCTCATTCCCATCATCCTCCAACAGCCCCGAAACGTCAGCGTTGGGTATGCTGTCATGGTAGCTGCTAAAGCTGATGTTGTCCTCTTTGAGTTCAATGGTCCAAAAAGGAGCATTAAGTTTTCTGTTTTGATACTCACGGTACATGTAGACAGCACCCACAAAGCCCATTAGTAGGACCACAACGATGATGATAACCGTCAAAATAATGATGTTAAACTGAGTCCATGAAACATCTGCAAAAGCAGAGGTACTGTTGTCAGAGGAGCTTATAGGAAATACGTTCTGGATAGCTGTTGGTGACAACGTACTGTTTATCACTGCCGTTGAAAATGATGTTGCCTTGCTGGCGTTTGGAGCAGAAGTTGTAAACTCCCTTGTTTCTGGGCCAAGAGTGGGTTCTACAAAACAAATAATCATAAATAAAAATATGCTAAGCTGGAATCAAACACAAACATAAGAGATTTCATATTTATATCACAGTAGTTACGGCAGTTAAGTTTACATTGCTAAACTGGTATTTTTTCAAAATAGTTTATGAGAAAGTTTAGCCAGGGTTGGGCTTAAGTGTTTTTAAATAATTCTGTGTCCTAAGTGCTCACTGACTGCAGCATCCCTATGAAAAACTGGGTGGTGGATGGGTAGGTGCAGTAGCCAAGATTTGGTGTTAGTTACACAAGCCCACCAAGTCCAGCTCATATTCAGCTCACGAAAGCAGGGCTCTACCAAGTCCAGCAAGAGTTTGGACTTTGAACCTAACAAAGGCAGAGTTTCACTTGTCCTCGTGGGCTGAACAAGCAGGCTGGGGGGACACAGCAGCTCCAGGAGCTTCAGCTTTTCACAGTTAGTACACTAGAGGCAGGATTATATTCACAATATTATTATTTCTGCCTTACCTGTATGAGAAGATCAGAAATGAAAAAATGAACCATGAGTATTCTGCCATCAGTGTTTAGCAATGGGATTCAATATTTACACTGCTTTATGAAAGAGGGCAAAATAATCTCAATTCTGCCTTTGAGTGAAGAAGTCATACACAAATCTCATGGAAACCCCCAGTCTGCGTAACAAGAAGCAGAAGGTAACTGAATCACAACACAAAAGTGGATGTCCTTATGAAGCTCTCAAACACAGCAGAAGCCACTTGGAATCCTGTTTTGGTTTCAGCTGCTGGCATATGTCTGCACATGAAGGATAAGAAATGGGAAATACCAGCCTGTGCCATGAGTTCTGTCCTCCTCTGCAGCCTGTTCCCAGGCACAGAATAGCCAAGAATCTCCCTTTCTTCCAGCAGACTTGGGATAACTCCCTTTTCAGCTCCAGGAGTCAGCAACAAGATAACAGTGGAGATCTCATACGTGGGCTGCAAATGCATTACACCTTCTTCAAACCACTTGAGCTGTAGGCCTCAGATAGCACTGTAAGAGCCTGAGTACTGGGCTCCCAAATGTAACTAATAAAGCATTTTCTTCACAGGAATAACCCAACCTATTTTTGATTCTCAAGTCCTGGCAGCAGAAATCCTCCAGAAGCTGAAGCCTCAGTCAACCAGACTGTTCTCTACACCTGTTGCTCCACAGGACTCTCTGTGCCCTCTTTCCCATCCTCTTCCATTTCTCCTTCTGCTATTAGAAACACAACTTCATTTCAAACCCACTTCCAGCTGCAGCAGTTACAGCTGATGGTGCTGTGCTGTATTGATCCAGCTCTCCTGAAGAGAACGTCTACTAATGATGGCTGAGGAGGAGAGCCACTTCCGAAGGACTAATTTTGCACTAAACTGCATCTCCAATGCCAACAGGAGCTGCAAACATTCAGCACATCTCCTGCCAGGGCCCTTGGGGGAACTCCCACGAGTTAACTTTGGGCTGCCACATTCCTGGTTCAAGCCATGGAGAAAGAAGCTCCTCTGGAGGGGGCACCACACACCTACTTTAGGCTCCTGCTCAGAGTCCAGCTCCCCTGCAGCAGCTCCTCTGTTCCCTGCAGGCCCTGCCTTAGGCTGATAAGGATACTCGGGATGCTGAATGCCAGAAGGCATTTCTCTATGGGATAACAAGCAGAATTTTGCAGTAGGAAGCAACGTGACAGGAGCAAGAGGTTCCTGGATACAGCTCTGGGAGAAGGGCATGAGGAATTCAATCATCCGTTCCAAATTCCTTCATCAACACTCACTTCTTGGCAAACCCTGCCAGTGGCTATAATTAGAAAAAAACAGAACTGAGACAATGGCTGATTCACCAGCAAGGAAACAGGACTTTTCTGGCCTTTATTTGTGAGTCAGCATCAGCTAAGTGCTGGCAAAGGGGACACGGGTAAAACCATTTCCTGGAACTGACAGTACCATGGTGGTGGAGCAGTGCTGGGCTCTGCCCCGGCGTTTGGGCTGTGACACAGCGGTGCCTGTTTCCGCTCACCAGGGCTGTGCCAGCCCTCCAGATGTCCTAACACAGCTCCTTGAGAGCAGCAGCTGCTCAGTCAATGAGCTGCTTTGGCAGCTTTGACCTGAGCGTCATATCCAGCTGCTTGATTGAGATGCAGTCTTCTGCAAAGCTTCTGCTACCTCCTGCATGAATGAGCACCAGCAGGAGCCCCCACGCCGGCTCTCGGGGCAGGCTGCCATGCTCGGCTGGGTGGCACAGTGCCACACTGCACCACTAAGTCCTTGCTGCAGGAACACCATCCACCCAGGGGGTCAAAATACTGACTCGGGTCATCCCACACATCCTTTGAATATGCTCTCCATCAGCCTTGAAAGCATCAAAATCTTGGTCAGGTTTAACCCCCCGAGCAGTCCTTGCGGGGTTGGTACAACACACACCGTCCTTTTCCAGCCACAGCCACTTGGAGCCTCAGAGTCCAATGATTTCATGTGCAGATCTGGGGAGGATTTTGTGCTAGAAGCCACTCAAAACCAGGCCATTTGAATGCACTCAAAAGTGGTCTATGAAAATCTTAACCTAAAACTAGTTAACACATGGTACCTCGGCATGTCAATTTTCAGGCAAATTATGTGTAAGAAGATGGAAAGAAACTATGTCTGTTTAATTGCTTAATTAGAAAGAGAAAAAACTGGTGTCAAGGGAACAGGAAAGTTAGAAGGGCATGTCCCAGCCCCTTTGAAAGGGGACAGTCTTTCCCCACACCAGGAACTGGCTGTAAAGGTGGCACTGAAGTAAAGTGAATGGTGAAAACTGCACGTATACAAGCAAAGCCATGCATATGGATTTTAATGGAGCAAGGTCACATAGCTCTTGGCACAGAGGCAGAGCTGTGCAGGGGGAGATAATGGATGACCTGATGCAAAAGTGCCATTTCCAGCCCTGTGATGGTACAGTTACAGCTAATGAGCATTCCACTTCTTTGTATTGATCACCTCCTCGCACAGAGAGGGACTCTGTGATTACACCTCCAGAGAGCAGCATGGGAGTGAAAACCACATTAGCTCCTAATGGAAGATCTGAATTAAATCTCTGTTGGTGACAAGGATGAATTTGGGCCCAGATACTTTCCCAAGCTCCAGGTTCTCTTCCCTAACACGTAACACCTGTAATGTTTCCATGCATGGAGCCAGAGATCCGCCTTGTGGGCCAACCTCCTGATAAAGAGCAACTTAAGAACATTTTTTTTCTCATTTCACTATGAGTCCTCCTGCTCTGCAGTAGCCTCCCTAAGTACCAGAGCTAGTTTGCATCTGAGATGCTACATACAGTGTCTCGGATGTGGACTGAAGACTGATGAGAGACCCTCAGAGCACGTACCAGTAAATTCTGGTGTTAACTCACTGTACAAGTTTGGATCTCACCTCTGAGCTTTGGCTTCCCCATTTAGAAAGCAAAAGAAAAGCATATCTAAACTTGGTCCAAGGAGTTACAGTTTGCAGAGTATGAGGAGTGACAAAGTGTAATATAAACACCTTTCCTAGGGAACTAGGCAGTGCTATTGAATGGACTGGTCAGTAAGGACAATTCACTGGGCACTAGGAGATCAAGTCTATCAAGCAATAGAAATCTGAAAACCTACATTTAAATACACTGCAAATGGTTTTTGTTTTCCAGCTTGTTCACTAGTGGTGCCAGCCACAGTCTGGGTCTCAGGGTGGTCACAGAGCTAACTTTCAACCACAGATTTCAAGGGCAGTAGGCACCAATGTGTTGTAAAGGTCTGGTTTCCTTCCCTGTATCATGGGCCAGATGAAATCTAAACCAATTTGAACAATTAGCAGCATTCCCTCCCCAGCCTTCGGGCAGCTTGTGCCCACCTGAGCCTCACAGCAAGCCTCGACACTGATCTGAGGAGCATGTTCTACCTTTCTTGGTGCAGTTGGTCCCCTCGGGGTCTCGGATGTAGCCATCCTCACACTCTTCACAATGAAACCCAGCCGTGTGGTAGAGGCAGCCGATGCACTCCCCGCTCTCTGGCTTGCACACGCTGGGGGACCGCGTGGGGTCCACGTTCCCGTTGCAGTTACACCTCACGCAGATGCTGTCAGAGTTGTAGTAGCCATTCTCACACTGGTTGCAGTTGGGGCCGGTGTACCCGGTGTTGCATTTGTCACACCTTGGGGCAGCCTCACCAGGCTCTACAGAACACAGAAAGGAAAACAAGGTGATGTGCCACAGCCCCTGGCAGAGAAACACTGAATGCTGGTTCAGTGGGACCACAAGTCACTGTCAAAAATCAGCAGCCACTGAGCATCAACCAATCTCAGATTTTAAGCTGTAAATAAAACTTCTCCACTGCAGCATTTTCTGTTTCTAGGGGAAGGAAAGCTTTGGGAGTTTCTGATGCATCACAGAGCATGCTCGGCGCGTTGCTAAGCAAACAGATGATTACTCCTGAACATTTCCATCTCAAAACAGGCAATTTCAGAAAACAGCTGGAACTATATCCGGGATGTCAGCAATCTGCAGCAATGTTTTGGCCTGTATGAAGCCAGAGAAGGCTTGACTGCAAAACTGCTTAAGGAAGTATCAAAAAAAGTCTTAGATACGCTTATTACAGCTATGACTTCTTCTCTTGGTTACACCAAAAGAGAGAAGTAAGATTGGGGAATCTCTGCCTGGAGTCCCATGGAGATGTTCAGAAGAGGGCTCACAGAGGCATGGATGGCTCCATGGCACTGCTGGGCATCTCCTGTACCTCTCCTGGCTGCCACAAGCCCAGCAGTTTCCCTGTACAAAACTTCCCAGGTTCTTCAGAGCAGGCTGCAGCCTGTAGCAAAGCATTTCTGATGCTCTCCACAGTGCAGCTGCTCTCACAAGAGGCAACACAAGCCCCAGGGATGCACGGTGGCAGGCGCTGCTTCCAGCAAGGTGCCTGGGTCCCACAGACATTCACAGGCTGATGCACTTGGACTGGCAATTTAATTGAAACACATTGAGAGGAGCTACATCCATCAGCTGAGGAATTAGACCAAAACAAAAGCCTTACCTATTCGGCAGGTGCCAGTCGATGCCACGGTGGAGCATGGGCAGCGGTGGCAGGCGTGGGCAGGATGGGTGCCTCTGTAGAAGCCCTCCTTGCAGAGCTCGCAGTGGTCCCCCTCGGTGTTATCCTGGCAGTGCAGGCAGGTGCCTGGGGAAGGGACAGGAGCACAAGCAACCGTTTGGCAGCAGGAACTGGAGCAGAACATTTGGAGCAAGAATGTCCATGGAGCGCTCTCAATTATCAGAGCTCACAGGTGATTTTGGATGCCCTCGGGCCAAAACATGATCCTGGCCTCGTATGACCTTCTGACAATTGTCCCCCTCTCCACATGCACACACAGAGAATGTGAGAAAGTAAGTAGCTCCAGCAGAGACCCACAGCTCATCACTTTAAAAGGTCAGTGCAGGTAAACACATGCTATCAATATTCAATGGTTCTCAAGGAAAGGGGTTTCAGTTTTCATCTGTGCCAATGGGATGGGAACTTGATGCTTCAAAGACTCCACTCACACGAGGGGTCCCTTGAGTTTATGCCCATGGCTCTTTTTTGTGTGCAGCCTCTTCCCACACCACAGAACTGGAAAGAAACCTTATGCCTGTTTAATTGCTTAATAAGAAAGGGAAAAAACTGGTGTCAAGGAAATAGGAAAGCTAGAAGAGCATGTCCACCTTCCTGCTCCAGGGGCAGATGGCTCCATTCCACCAGTGTGGCTCCAGCTCCTCCACCCCATCACAGGAGTACCATTTGCTACAGGCACAAGGCAGCAGCAACCACTGACCTTCCCAGAAATACAGAGGAGAACTCACGTGAGCCACCTCCCCTTCCTGGGGTAGCCCCTGAATCAGAAAATCAACGTGCTGTGTCCTAGCACAGGCTGTGTCCTAATGGCCCTTCAAATTGCATTTTGATATTATTGTGACTAGAGAAAGAAATACCTCCCTAGTTATAAAAACATCACCTCTATCAAAAGCCCATCCATCAATAGGAATGTCCTGTAATTCAGCAGGCTCCTCATCGAGGTGGCAGTGACCTGAGGGAAGCTTTATTTGATTAAACCCCATGTGCAAGACTCTGAAAAGGCAACAGCCACCTTCTAACAAACCAGGGTGGCACAGAACAGTTTATTCACTGCGTATATAAGCACAGCTGAGATTCACTGAGCTCATCTAGCAGTGCTGCGGGGGGTGGAAAAGTCTCCTATCAACATTAACCACCCAAAAAATTCTGAATTAGGTTCATGTTGACTGTTAAAAAAATACACAGCAGATTTTCTTATTAATATTGGAACAGTTTGGTTCCCTTGTGTGCCCAAAACGCTGCACGGTTCCTACTCTTCTCTTTCCACAGCCATGACTCTGCAGCCAAGCACTCCTGAGCAAGCCCCTGCAGCTGAGCATCCCTGAGCAAGCCTGAGCATCCCTGAGCAAGCCCCTGCATCCCTGCAGTCGCCCCTCACACTGAGGGCAGGAACAAACCCTGGCAGCTGCTGCTCTGGGGATTCTGCTGATCCACCCGCGTGGTGGGGCTGGCAGCACCCTGGTGACTAAGGACACTTCCTCAGCAGCAGCTCCCACACACTGTTTGCTCTTCACCCAACAGCCTGTCAGACACGAGCCGGTGGTTTTTGTGGGAGAGATGTCAGGGTTAGAGAGGAAAATTATCTGCTGGGCTTGGTTTCTCCAGCTGCAAACCTCCATCAAGCTGCTTCAGTGGGATGCCCGGGACAGAGCAGCTCGTGGAAGGTCAGTTTGCCACATCAGCACTAAGGGTGCCTTGAGCTGTGCTCTGCAGGCACTAATGGTGATATATCTCTGGAATCACACCTGCATTTTCTGTACAGTCTCGGTCATTTCAGACCAATGTCTTTCCCATCAGAGGAAATTACTCACATTTATCTACCCCAACCCTGCAAAATGGCTGAGTTTCCAATGAGTCAGCAAGTTGCTCAGCCATGCAAAGCATGCAAGGGCTTGCAATCAGGTATCGCTGGGGAAAGCCTTAATAATTAATAGCACTTCCCATCCTGATAATACCCTTGGGAAGGATCAGACCTCCCAGTACCCCAACTGGGAAGAAGCAACCAAACTTACTGCATAGACACAACAAGGGTCTTGTTGAAAGCACCGCTGTCGCCTGGGGAGCTCTGGCTGCCCAATTTCCAGCCCAATAATTTTAAATATTCCTCCTGGCCAGAGCAATGGGGAGTGAAGCTGATGGCAGAGCCGGCAGAGGGAGCCCCAAGTACAGCTTTAATGCTGAAAAAACCTTGAAAATTTGACAAAGACTACACAGAGTGGATGTAAAGCTGGGGAGGTCACACAGAGTGCAGTCTCTAGAGCAGGCTGAGTGCACTGTGCTACTTATTAGATGTCAGATCTAATTTTTAATCAACTGTTCTCTGTTCTGGTTTTGTTGGGTGCCCCCATCCCCGGCAGCAAATCAAGCAGATGGAGGAAAAAAATTTAAAAAGGGATTTTTGTCAAATCAACAATAGGTCATTCACCAAAAAGAGGGTCTTTCTCTGCAGTGTCATGGTCAGCACCCAGCAGAAGCATTCCCTGAACAGCCCCATCCTGGGGGCAAGGGCTGCACTGGGTTTTGGGTTGGGTTTTTTTTAAATGAAGAGCAGGGGGAACACTGGGGGAGGAAAAGGAAGAGCAGATTATCTTACTCCTTCACAAAACCCACACACCCAGCTCCAAATCAGTAACACAGCTGATGTGCGCAGAGCTTTAGGTACAATCTTCCATCCTGCAATATTAGTAGGATCTAAGCACATGGAGTTCAGTGCAGGAATGGGGGCAATCATTTATCCTCAAGGAGTGCAGATCTGGTGCCTGCCACTACCCCTGAGACCCACAGAAGCAGGATCAGGGCATGGGTAAGCAGAGACAGCAAACACAAAGGCCACGAGGAAACAGGCACCGGTGCAGAAATTGCCCAGAAACACCACATTTGAGGAGTTCTGCCTCTCTGCCAGCAATGCAAAAAAACGCTGCAACGTTTTTTATATTACTGCTCCTTTCTAAGCTCCTGGATGAATATTACATAATTGCATTCAGCCGGGAAGTTTTGATGAGAATTTGGATTTTGAAGTGTGAGTTTTGGTGCTAAAGTGGGGATTGCACAGGCAGTCACATAAGATTGCTCCTCTGGGATCTCTCCTTTCAGTGGAGATGGAAAAGCAATTAGCTGTCCCCCCTGCCCTCCCATAAACTGTTCAAGTACAGGTGCTTCAACATTTGCACTCCATCAACATCTGCACGAGTGAGACAGTCAAAGAAGTGATCGAGGAAAATGAACAAGGCAAATTCATAAAAAGTGGGCAATATTAATTAGGTGCTGCCAGTTTTTTCCAGCACTAATCGTGTTATCTGTGGCAGTAACTGGCACTTTACATCAGTGCCAGTACAGTGCATGTTTCCAGGTAAACAGCAGTGAAACAAAAGCTCCTTAAAAGCCCGTGCTGTGTATTTATGTAAGTGCAGAGAACAATAGAGCACTGATTTCTGATAGAGACTGCAGAATAAAGGCTCTGGGTTAAACAACACAGCCTTTATTGACTTCCTAGAAAAGAGGACTAGCTCCAACCTTGCCCCGCATTTTAATTTTGGTTGTAAGGTATGGATTCTGTGTACTCAAGGCATAAAGATGCAGATGAAGCGGATGAGAGCAGAAGTCTGCTGAATGAAAATAGCAAAAACCAGAGACAGAAGAGACAGGTAAAGTCTGCACAAGAGGAAAATTACCTGTTTCGTTGTGGCAGGTTTTGGAGTGGTTGTTGCACTGGCACGGCTCACAAGTGGTTTCATTAAACCTGTAGTATCCATCACTGCACCGGTCACACTTCAGGTCCATGACACCAACTTTACACTGGCATTTCCCAGAGCTACAACAGAGAAAAACCAACAGTGAAATCGGGATGTGCTGAGAATCAGTGTTTTGGATTCCCTTTGCAGAATGGGGAACTCTGCGCAGAAACGCCTGCTGGAAGAGGGACATGGAACCCATGGGCAACAGTTCCCAAACAGTGATGAGGAGCTCAGGAAAGGCTGAGTCTCTGCAAAACCCTGACAGCATTTCCAGCTGGGCACCAGGAATCATCACTCATTCTGGAAAGCCTTGGCCCAAAGGCATCCCCATGCATCAGCCCCCAGCAGATGCCCTGACAGCCCCTCTCTGGTCCCAGCTTCACCAAGCACCTGCACCAGCCCCGGGTCCTGCAGGACACTGGGACACCCATGATTACTACACCTGAACAATAAAGGAGCACCCACCTGGATACTCACCTTCCCTCTGCATCAGCCCCAAGCAGCACCCAGATTTTCAGGGGAGTGGACAATTCCCTGCTCAGCGCCTGAGTTCCCAGCTCCCCCCAGGGCTGGTGCAGCAGCTCAGGTGTCTCCCTGGGGTTTCAGCCCAGGCAGGCACCAGCCATCTGCACTCCCTCCACTTCTCCTCCATGATCCTATTTATCCCTTCCACATAACATCCCTACAGCCAGCCAGGCAAAGCCCCTCTCCCCAGTCAGCTTCTCCTACCCAGTAGGACCCAGGGAAAGACAAGAGAGGGTTTTCCCTTCCCCAGCAGCTTCCATTGCAGCTAACCCCAGGCAGGAGCCTGTTTACTTGGGCACAGAGGCTGACTGTGGAGGGTGGAGCTCTGCACAGCTAAAATAGAGGGCACTGGTGTTAGCTGGCATGAGCAGATAGCAGGAGGCTATAAAAAGCAGGGGTTACCCTCATTCCTTTGGCTTTCCACACCAGGCTCTCCACACAGAGGCTTCAAAGCTACTGCTTTCATAAGCGACTTTATGTACTAACAGCAATTAGTGTCAACTCTCAGCGAAATCATAAAATGCTCTTTCTCATCCACTGCCCAGCACGGCCACTGCCAGCTATGGCTCATCCCACCCGTACACGTGGGAACTGCTACCACCCAACGCGAGGAGAGCAGAGCACAGCAGTGCCTCTGAGCATCACTGATAGCCCCGGGACACCCTGCAGGAAACCTCAACCCCTGCAGGAAACCTCATCCCCTGCACAGGGAAGCCAGGCCAGGCGCCCAAATAAACACCATTTGGTCTCCTCCAGGAGATGGATTTATTTGCAGCTGTAGCAGACAAGGCAGGCACCATCCATGGAGCATCCCCCAGGCATGGCTGGATGCACCCTCCTCTTAGCTCTCCCACTATAGAACCTCCACCTTATTCAGACACTGTTTGAATTCAGTATTTCAGGGTTCAGTGTGCCTGCATGAAGATGATCTATTGTTCTCCCTTGCTCCTCCTGGGGAAGGGCAAGCAAGGCACAATTTGCTTCTAAAAGCACCTAGAAAAATCTGCTGATTAAAGCTAATAGAGGCTGAGGCTCCAAATGGCTTGATGCACTGGTGATGTGTTGGTTTTAATTAAAATGCAGTAGATTGCAATGTTTTGGGGAAGACTTTGCTTCTGTTAGAAATTAACATAATTTAGTATTTCTGCTGTTCGTTTGCTTGCCAAAGGAAGAGGAAATACTCAAAGGCACCCCAAAATACGGAACTCAGCCCAAGTGGCCACACAATTAAATCTTCCAGAAGATGAAACTTCAGGCATATTTAATAATTACAAGAAGGAAAAAGAAATATGATGTTTCCTTGCTCCCCAGACCATTATCTGGAATTGCAACAGGCAGATTCAAAGGGATGCTGTTAAGCATCTCAGTGTGTTTGACTTGTAAAGAGCTTTTCACAAGACCTACCATTAATCCAGATGTTCTCGCAGTATTTAAAACAAGAGCAAACAAAAAGCAGTTTGTTTTTATTTGCTTCTGACAGCTACTGGACAGATATTCCTGTAAGCAGGCAGGGGACGGGCAGAGCCAAGCAGGGAAAAGCAACTTATTTGGTGGGGATCTGATATTTAGCCTGAAAACACATCTTCTGGGGATGTGCCCTATGAGTAGGGCTTTACAGGACCAGGCACTAGAGCTGCGTAATCTTCACCCTCCCAGGCTTCCTCCTGGAGTCCAGGGTGCTCTGCGTTTACTCTCTCCTGTCCCTCGATCAAGCCTTTATCTTAGTGACACCCTCCTCTGCCCCCAGCTGGCATCCTTCCATCCAGGCTCCCACTCCAGCTCTTTAAAGGAGGTTTATTTCCCCAACGACCCTGCTAGAGCTCAATGCAGCATTTTGGTGCAGCGCCCCTTGATTGTAGTCGTTAGCTTAAAAATAACAGGAAAGCTATTTTGTTATTTTTAAAAAAAGAAAGAAAGAAGAAAAAAAGGCCATTTTGGAAAGTTTGGTTTTAATGCCTCTCAAGCAGACCTTTTCTCAACATGTTACACATGGCACAGAGCCAAGTTCTGCATGTGCAAGAATTAAATCACTCAGCAAATATAAAGCTTTGCCTGTGGTCATTGCTTCCATAGAATAAAGCCCCCTTACAACACTCCTTTTCATAGCTCCAGCCCAGTAAAGACTGTCAGACACTTTTTAAAGCAAAGGTCAATGATATAAATGCATTGAAACCACCACCAAAAAAAAAAAAAGTCCTGTTAACAGACTGATTGTGACCATAAAAATCCAGAAACTCGAAAGAAAAGACCCACAGTTTAATACTTGCACAGTGAGAACTGAACTGGACTTTGAGTATAAGCCAGGAATTTCTTTTTTGGGGGAAGTGGGGAGGAAGGGAGGGGGGAAACATCCTGATGCAGCAACATCAATTGCTCAACCCCATTTCAGATGATTATTAACTCCACTAAAGCCAACCAATTTTTAGCCTTTACAAAAGAATCGATGGAAGGATGTGTTGGGACAAAAACAGACTTCCAGTTACAAAAGTCTCCTGCCAGCCTTGGTTTCTGCTAGGTTTTTACAAATATCCTTACTTTAAAGACCCTGTAGGTAGTGTATATCACCACCACATCATCCATCAACTTTATATGTTTTCTCATGATTAAAAACATCACCCACACGAGCAGCCCTGGCAGAGGGAGCAGGCAGTGATTAGCTGGCTGGTGGGGACAGGGGGCAGACCACGTGCAAGGCTCAGATCCAACACTGTGCTCTGTCTGGCTCTCCGGGGGGTGAGGGCTACACACCAGGCTGGGGACACCCCCAAGGCAGAGCCTTCAGCCCTGGGGCTTCGTGTTGTGCCTTAGGAGCTGCTGTCTCGATGCCTGCAGGGCGATAGCCTGGGGCTGGAGAGGATGTGGCTACCCAGGGCAGTGGCATTCCAGCAGACACTGGGGAGGGGGTTGTAACTAAAACTAAAAATATTGGGCAAGGGGGAAATCCCATCCCAAAATATGTCTGCAAAAGCCAGTCTGATTTCACTTCCACCCCCCACAGCCCCCTGCTACTGCACCCAAGGGGAAACAGCCACAGGATGCAGGACATCCCATCACCCACCAAGTGATTGGTGTCACTAGTGGCCACGAAACGTTCCCCATGGTGGGACTCTACATGGGACTGCAGCTTCACAGCTACACAGGTTACAGGGATACAAGAGACCCCCCCTTTCCATGCATTACTCTGGGTGCTGTTGAACAGGACTGGGGTAGTTTTAACTCCATGTGGAAGTGTCCTAGTGGCAGAGCATGAAGAACAGGGAACACCTCCACACCCCACCTTGAGCCTGGCCTGAAGCTGTAGAGCATTTCATTTTCTGCCCAGTCTGATGCCAGGAAAGGACACACCAAGGGGATGGGCTCCACCTGGGAGCTGGGCGAATGCCCTGACCCTGCACTGCTCGGCACAGGACAGCATGGGAACGTGAGGCAGAACAACAGCACTAAATGTCTGTGATCTGGGACAGACCACCAAGTGCAGGTCCATCTGTGATGGGTCTCCACTCCTCCTCCACAGAAACATCCTGAAGTTAGCGAGGACATGACAGACACAAGATGGATGGGAAGACAGAGGACCAAAGCCTCGAGGGCTGTTTGGAGGCGTGCTGGGCATGGTTTAATGGTGTAACAGAAAACCCTCAGCAAGCTCTAATCGTTTATTTTCTTCTTTTTTTTGTTTTTTTTTCCCAAGGAGGAGGGAAGAGAGAAATTAATTCTGAATGTTTTCCCAGCTGCCAGAAAAACCTGGATGCCCAGCTGCCATTGAGAGCCCAGGGGCTGCCCCACCATGTCAGAGCCTGCCAAAAGCACCAAGCTTTTCTGCCTTTATTTTTAAAACATTCAAGACTGGTAAGATGTTGGGGCAGAAGCAGAGAAGGAGGGAGCTCCCATGGGTCCCAAACCAGGGCATAGCATGAGGATAAGCCACACAAAACCCCCATAACTTTGAAGGAGAGCTTTGCCAAAGACATTTAGCGTCTTCATCTTGAAGCACAGAGCATGTGTATGCACCCCTCACATCACAGCATCTCCCAGGACAACATCACCTGCCAGGACCATCCCCAGAAGAGCTGGTGAGGGGCCACGCTGCCCTGAGAAAGAGGAAAGCGAGGGCTCCAGCCAGCCCTTCCCATCTCCAGCCAATGTCTTGTAAGCTGCTGATTCCCAACGTGCCCATCGCTCATCCCAGCAGGGCCCAGAGGTGTTCCTGCACCTACACAATTAACAGCAGTGACAGTGCTCCGTATGAATGAGGAAAAACACGTTGTTGAACTAGGAGCACTGTAAAACAACCCTTGTGAAAAGGCTTTGTCACACTTTGATGGAACAAGACAAAAGGATGCTGTGCAAGATTAGGGGGATGCAGAAGCGACATTGCTAAAAATGGTGTGTTCCTCCAGCAAGCCCAGCTCCTTCTGTGCTGATCTTCTGTCATGTCTGACAGCAGCCAGGGGAGAAATCTCTTACACTTTCTGGGCAATGTGGAAAAGTTCACATTTGAAAGCTTTAACACTCCAAGACACTTCCATGGAAAACGAGCGCTGCTAACGCTCACCCCGAGCAAACCGAAACCCTCGGAACCCACGTGTGGGTTTTCCTTTGGGCCAATTCATTTGGATATCAGCACGTGGGGATGCAGAGAGCAGGAAAAAGCCCCGTGCTGGGTTTCACCTCCCCACTCCCTTGGCTCCAAGCAAAGCCACCAGCAGGCAACACGCTTTGGTGGAAGGGTCAGTGCGACCACGGCGGAGCGTCCCACTCAGAGCTGCCTTTGTGGAGGGCAGAAGAAGTGGGGCTTTATTGCAGCAAACATTGTGCCTTTGTGCCCCACATTCCTCGCTTTGTGCCGGGGGATGGCAGCTGTTTATATGGCAGCCCTCGACAGAGAGGGGACACTTCACAGCTCTGAAAGGCCATTCTGTAAATGTCAAAGGGCCACCTTGTCTGGCCGCCCCCGGCTCCCCTGCCGAGGATGCCCCACGTTGCTGGGAAAGCCAGGGAACTCCAGCCTGGGGTTGTGCTGTCTCCTCCGGGTGCCCTTCTGGCACCATCTGCCAGGATCTCAGTGGCCAGGGAGGGGGGAAAGCTATGGGAAGACCACGGTGGCCCTGGAGAGTGAGGTTGGATGGGGTCCTCTATGGTTTGGCACCAGGAGAAGCAGCAAAAGCCTCATTAACTTCAAAATCTCAACGCTGGCTCCTGGCTTCCCAGAGCATCCCTTGGAGATCACGGCAATGTGGGGATGGGACAGGCCACCTCAATGCAAGAAGAGGACACGTGAATGGGGAAGGCAGGGAGAAGGGGCCCGCTGGACACCCCAACTTTGCCCAACACAGCCCCTCCATCCCCCTGATTTCTACTGCGGCCCCCTCACAGGGGCAACGAGCACAACCCGAAGTCAGGCTGGGCACCACCTTCCCAAACCAGAAGTTAGCCACAAGAGCTTCAAAAGTTGAGCCAATATTTTTCTGAGGGCAGACAATGTTTACCAGAGCAGCAAGCCTGCAACAGGCAACACCAGAACAGCAAAGCCTGCTGGAAAATCAACAAAATAATGGGATTTCTGAGAAGCCACAATTATTGCAGGGGAGAAGAAAACCATCTACCTTCCCTGTCGCTGTGTGCAGCCACTCATCCAAACCCCACCCCTGTCTGCAACCAAATAAAAATGGGTGCAGGTGTGATATCTACCTGCTCGTGGGAGAAGAGAGGAGGAGAGCTAGTCAGATGTAACGGATGAGAGGCTGTAATAAGAGAGAGATTTGGATAATCAAAGCACACAGAAAAGATCTGTTCTGATGGGGTATTCTTCTGCTTTCCTGACATCCACATGGAACAATTTCCGCTACAAAAAAATCATCTGTTCTCTGCAGAGTGATGCTGACAAGGCACTACTGGCAGATAATGAGCCACCACGTGTGCTTAGCCAATCTATAAAAGGGAGAGAAGCCTTTTTGAAATAGGGAAAAAGGGGGGGTGTTGTGTTTGGTTGTTATTTTTTTAAAAAAAAAGAAAGTCCTTGAGGAGATGGGCTCCCAAGGTCTTATCTCCAAAGGGGAGCAGTGCCCAATGTGGTCCATTGGACTGCTAAAATACAGTAGAATGAAATAGAGTTCCCACGCAAAGAAGAGACATTTCAGAAGTGTGATTACGTGCTAAAGACAGAAAATGAAGGTTTTCTGGATGCAAAATGACAGCTCCACCACGTTCCCCCAAATAACCTTCTGCGGTTGGGATGGGCACAAGCCCTGGGAACATGAGGTCTCTCTTATCTCAAACCATGAGCACCCAGGCTGGTGAAAATCCACAAACCCTTGAATTTCAGTGGATCTGCATTTTCTGACTAACAAAAAACCCCCAAACCTCAAATTCTGCCCCAGGCAGCTTCACACTGCGTGATGCTCAAGGTGCCTCTAGGCTGTGACCCACTCAGGGCCATATCAGGACCGCTGTTCCTTATCACTTCCCCCACTCCATGATCTTTTTGCATCTTTTCACATCCCAGCACCTCCACAAAGCCAGTGAGCAGCTCTCCCTGCCCAGCATCCCCAAGCTCCTTCAGAAACCCCAGCCCTTATTCAAAGACCTTAACAAACAACACTGGCCAGTGCTGCTGACCTTACTCTCACCAGCAATGCTCGTGCAAATCCATCTAAGTAGGGGTCACAAGATCAGCCTCTCCAAAGAGAAGCCCACTACAAAGGATGCACACAGGGATGGCTCTTAGCACCCTGCTTCCAGCCTCCCAGCATCCCTGCTCCAGGGGACAGCCCTCCATCACTCTGCTCTCAGGGACATTCTGCCTTAATTCTTTCTAATACGAACACAAAGCATGAGAACCCCTTGAGGGGACAAAACATCTCTGAATTAACACTTCAGCATCCATATGCATGCTTTTTTTTCTAAAAAAGAGAAATGAGTGACAGGAGCTCCCTCCAACACGACTCACCCGGAGCCTGCGGCACAAACCCTGCGAGACCCAGGATCAGATGCTGCAGAACCATCTCCCCAGCCAGCCATAAGGCAAGGCTGCTCAGTTAGCAAAGGAGCAGAGCTCTGCACACTTGGGCAGGGTGGTTCATGTCCCAAAGCTGGTGTTGCAGCACATCAGTGCCTCTGCTTCCCATCGCCCTTGTGTTCGTGGGGAAACTGAGGCACGGGCAGAAGGAGCAACTTAAATTGATTCACAGCCGTAGGGAGTGGGAGATGAGGGTTCAGGCAGAGGACTCTGATCACATAAAGGAAAAAGAAAAATAAACACATGGGGTTACAAGCCCGGGAGATGTGGGCTGGCCAGCCTGGGCATGGTGACCTTCTCCAGGAGCAGCACCTTCACCTTTGCCTCCTCCACCAGCGTAGGGATGTTCCTGCTCCCTCAGAGGACAGACACAGCTTTCAACTCGAGGTGTCCAAAAGATGGTGAGAGATGCAGCTGGTGCGGGGCAGCTCCTGGCTGGGGCCACATCCTCATGGGCTGGGGCCACCACTAGGCACCCTCCCCAGGGCTTTGCAGCAAGAGCACAGCCCTTCAGCTCTACCCGTGCACCCACATGAGTCACCATCCTCATTCTCCACTACTCTGTGACCTTGACTATGGCCCTTGAAACTTCAGCTTCTTCCCCACCCTTCCTCTACGGACTATGAACACTTCCAGGCCACAGCTATCTTTAGCAAGCATCTACACAGCACCCAACCCAGTGAAATGTGGTTTGATCTGAGGTTTCTAGGCACTACCACAACAGGGACAACACATTCCCACTCTCTGAGACGTGCCAGCCCTCTCTGAGCAGCTCAGGAGCCCCACAGCAAGCTCCAGCTCCAACTGCACACAGCTCTTCATCTAACAAAAAAACCACCCACAAATCCTCGGCCATCCCAGAGGGGGATCTGTGCGGATCTTCCCAGATAATCAAATTTAAACATGACCAAAGCAGACCTTTGATTAGTGGCCGTGGAGTCCATCTGCAGTGACAGCATGTCAGGTCGATGTTCACTCCCAAAATCAACCGTCTGCCTGGGGAAAGGCATTTCTTTATTTTTATTTGATGGTCTGCATTTGAGGTCTGGTTAATAAACAGCATCCTTGGGTTGTGCCATCTGGCCAGCCAGAGAGCACACTGAGAAATGATACCAATAAATCATCACACGGTGGTGCTTTAAAAGGCAGTTTTACAAAAGGCTGGGCACGCTGATTGAGACCTGTCAGGCATGTCTGGTGCACCCCGAGAGCTCAGCCCTCGGGCAGTCTGCCTCCCAGATCACAGAATCACAGAATCCTAGGGGTTGGAAGGGACCTCGAAAGATCATCCAGTCCAACCCACCTGCCAGAGCAGGGTCACCTAGAGTCCATCACACAGGAACGCAGCCAGGCGGGGTTTGAATGTCTCCAGCCAAGGAGACTCCACAACCTCTCTGGGCAGCCTGGTCCAGTGCTCTGGCACTCTCACAGGAAAGAAGTTCTTCCTGAGATTCACATGGAACCTCCTGTGCTCCAGTTTGCATCCATTGCCCCTTGTCCTATCATTGGTCATCACTGAAAAAAGCTTGGCTCCATCGTCCTGCCCCTCACCCTTTCCATATTTGTAACCATGGATGAGGTCACCCCTCAGTCTCCTTTTCTCCAAGCTAAAGAGCCCCAGCTCCCTCAGCCTCTCCTCATAAGGGAGATGTTCCACTCCCTTCATCATCTGTGTGGCTCTGTGCTGGACTCCTAAGATTTCAAGTCCAAGATTCTGCTGAGTTTTACTCAGAGACTCATCCAAACAGCAGGTGCTTTTTCCCTAAGCCAGCACGCAGGGATTGAGTTGCACAAGGGAAGAGTTGGGCTGGTGCTTTAAAAAAAGTAAATAAATAAAATAAACGCAGCTTGCAGTGTTTTTAATGTCAACAAAACAGGAGCTGGGTGGTGGTGTTGGGTGATGCTTGCACACCTCACCCTGAGCAGACACACGGGCACCGCTCAGCCAGGGACAGGGGGACATCAAACCACAGCTCCAGACCCAGCACTGCCACATCAGGAGCCAAAGATCTCATTCCTGCATTCACACACACGCACACATCTCCTTGTGCTGCACAAGGGGCTCTCCCACCCCACTGGGACAGACCCCAGCACAGGACTCGGGCCCTGCTCCTGCATCCCATTGCACCTCCCCATACTTCCATCTCGCAGCCACAGTGATGCTCCCAGCCCTACAGCACAGACAACTGACCCAATTTTCCTCTTTTTAAACACCCAGAGGTCATTTCTGTCTGCAGCAAACCCCACTGAGCAGGGAAGAGAAGCACAGCACCATCTCTGTTAACATCAGCCTTGCTCTTCAAGTCTTCCTCCAAACTTTGCCCTCTGCTGCCTCCCCTAAATGCCTGAGGATCCACATCTCCCACACCACCAAGGCTGTGAAATGGTGCTGAGGAGGAGAATCTACAGAGGTCCTCCCCCTCTCTGGGTCCTCTCTGGGGCTGGGCGTGACAGCTCTCTACGTGCACAGACTCCACCTTGTTCCCCTTCACAACTGGGAACATCTCACCTGAAGCTCCCAAGGGCGTTCCTTGGCTCACTCCATGCATGGATACGTGAGGGAACGTCACCCATGGCTGTGCTTTGCCCGCTGACTCAGAGTCAGGGTGAGAACGCTCCCTCCCAGTTAACCCAGTCACTCCAGTAGCACCTGCCTCCTCTGCCAGCCCTCAAAGACAAGATGTGCCTCATCTGCCTTTACCCCAATTTGCCTTTGCAGTCAATTTGACCAAACTCAGATTTTCTAGTCTGTGGCAAACCCTGATGCTTCAGGACACATCTTCCCATACCTAAAACAACCACTAAAAAAAAAAGATGGGAAAACCTGCATTCTCCACCCCCAAGAATCACCTTTTTCAGTAAAAAGGTCACTGTGGTCAATTGGAGCATTGCTTTTGTAAGTCCTGATTTTTCAGAGCTTATGCACGCAGAGATATGCAGAAGGAGATCAACAGAGGGTTTGGGTGTTTGGGGAAAAAAATAAATGCATAAAATAATTACAAGCAGCATGTCCCTGCAGAGCATTTCCATCGTGACTCAGCCCCAGCCTCGGCAGGAAAACACAGGTGTTCAACACACACCAGGCCTGGACCAAACCCTAAAAGACAACAGGGCTGATGCCAACAGCAGGCAGGCAGTGCAGAAGCTCATTGCATCGACACGCAGGAATTACCTGGAGAAGAGCCAGGGGCTCCAGGAATTGCCTTTGCTGCTGACTTTCCAGCACCCAGGAAAGCTGGAAGTCGCTGTGGGGTGGTTTGCTGGGGGGTTCCTCCAAGGAGAAACCTTGCAGATCATTGCTTTGAAAGGTCAAGCAGGGGACTCGCAGGGTCTGGCTGCTGCTCAGACCATTATTTATTCCAGGCAGGAATAAAGTGACACCCTCAACTCAGCAACAAATCCCTAATGACTGACGGATCACTGGGAGCTGGAGAGAAAATAACTGCATGCTGGCTTTTAGAGATGAAATGTGAGGGTGGGTAAGATCAAATGAAGAGGAACACATTCATCACACAACAGCTCCAAGTGTCAGCTAGGGCAACTTTCCAGAGTGCTGGGTTCAGTTTTGGGCCCCTCACTTCAAAAAAGCCATTGAGATGCTGGGGGATGTCCAGAGAAGGGACCAGAGCTAGGGAAGGGCCTGGAGCACAGGGCTGATGGGGAAGGGCTGAGGGAGCTTGGGGTGTTCAGTCTGGAGAAGAGGAGCCTCAGGGGGGACCTCCTGGCTCTCTACAGCTCCCTGAGAGGAGGTTGGGGTGAGGGAGGGGTCGGGCTCTTCTGCCGTGCCCACAGTGAAAGGACGAGAGGGAACGGCCTGAAATTGCAGCAGGGGAGATTCAGGTTGGACATCAGGGACAATTCCTTCCCTAGGAGGGTGATTGGGGGTGGGAATGGGTTGCCCAGGGAGGTGGTGGAGTCCCCATCCCTGGAGGTGTTCAAGAGGCATCTGGATGTGGCACTGGGTGATGTGGGTGAGTGGGGATGGAGGGAGGGGTTGGAATGGGTGAGCTTGAAGGGCTCTTCCAACGTTGATGATTCTGTGATTCTATGAGGCAGGGTTAAACTCCAGGCAAAGCAGGAGCCAACACTGCTGCTGGGCTGCTGCTGCTTTCATGATGCTCAGCAAGAGCAGAGCACAAAGCTTCACCTGCCTCTGGTGTAACAAATATCCCCTTGGAAAACAAACCTCTCCAAAGCTTCTCTGCTCCCTTCCCAAGCTCCAGCGTGAAGGCAGTCCCATCTGATGAGGACTAATGGATGCACAAGGCATTAGAGGAGAGGTTCTGCTTCCCTACAACCCAGACGTGCAAGTTAACTCCCTTGAGGGCTGCCAGGGTTTTTGCCACAGCTATGGATATTTTTATAATCCAGATCTTGAAAGAGAGGAAGAATACGCTTCATGAATTTTTATAAGGGCAGCTTCCTTCCTGCTTTTCCCTTTCTCTTCTCTTTTTTAAAACACTAGCACCAGATGACAAGATCCATTCTGGCCTGATCTGCATCCCAAATCCCAAAATATCACAGAATCCCAGAATCCTAGGGGTTGGAAGGGACCTCGAAAGCTCATCCAGTCCAACACCCCTGCCAGAGCAGGGTCACCTAGAGTCCATCACACAGGAACACATCCAGGCGGGGTTTGAATGTCTCCAGCCAAGGAGACTCCACAGCCTCTCTGGGCAGCCTGGTCCAGTGCTCTGGCACTCTCACAGGAAAGAAGTTCTTCCTGAGATTCACATGGAACCTCCTGTGCTCCAGTTTGCATCCATTGCCCCTTGTCCTATCACTGGTCATCACTGAAAAAAGCTTGGCTCCATCGTCCTGCCCCTCACCCTTTACATATTTGTAACCATGGATGAGGTCACCCCTCAGTCTCCTTTTCTCCAAGCTAAAGAGCCCCAGCTCCCTCAGCCTCTCCTCATAAGGGAGATGTTCCACTCCCTTCATCATCTTTGTGGCTCTGTGCTATCCCCAAATCCCAATGCCATGCACGCAGCCCCCAGCCCGGGAGGCTCAGCTTCACTTACTGGTCACACTGGGTGCTGCTGGAGCCAGCGGGGCTGCAGCCACAGGGGAGGCACCTCTGGCTGCTCTGCTCGGGGTAGAAGCCCTGGGCACAGCTCTGGCACTGCAGCCCGGTGTAGCCCTCCAGGCAGGGGCACTGCCCCGTGGTGCCGTTGCATTCGGCTGCTCCGTCACTGCCCACCACGCTGCAGTTGCACAGATCTCCTGCGAAGGGAAAGAGAAGCTGAGATCAGTGGGATGGGGACACGGCACCCAGCAAGATCCCGAGCAAGGCCAGCATCACCACCAGCTCGGCTGTGCCCACCCCAGGCTGGAAACATCACTGTAAGGATGAGATCTGCTTTAAAATGTTGAGGTGATAAAAGCAATGTTGGGAGCACCCTGGGGGTTGAACCCCCATGGTTCATGGTTCAGATCTCTCTCCAAAAGTAAGCTAGAAGATCACAGGAATAACTACTTAAATACACATCTGTGTAGCTGTGTATGATGTCTGTATGGGAACACACACACTCCTGGTTGTCTGGTTATGTGACCCCAGGAGCTGATGACCTGCTGTAAGATCAGGATAAATAAACAAATCGGTGGCAAAGTCACCAATCACAGGATCCTCCACTTCACACCACGGGAACACCTCCTGTTTACCAGCGAGCTGATCCTCATGGCACGGTGACACGAGGAGCTGGCACCAGCATCTCCCACTCCTGGAGAACACCCATGGAATCCCCCGCACAGGTGCTGAGGAGCTCCAGGCATTGGGGCATTCTGCTCCCTGGAAAATCTGTCCTTGGGCCAGCACCGAGCACATGGAAATGGCTTTAAAGGCCAGGGTGGTGGAGCTATGGGCAGGACAGAGACCTCCTGGCTACCACCCTTCACCACCTAAACCTTTAGTGGTGATGTAGGTAGGGGTTGGACTGGATGATCTTGAAGGTCTCTTCCAACCTGGATGATTCTATGATTCTAAACCACTCCGGGCCACCTTCAGCCCCACAGCAAGTGGGGGCAGCTCTGGGGACCTACACATGTGCCTTGGGGATGCTCCTTATTTACAGGAGTTAGGAAAAACACGCACCAAGCAGCTGCTTTTTTAAAGAGGGGAGCAAATCTTTTGATCAAGTGATGAATTCCAGTGTCCCCCCCCCCCCATTATTTCTCATGGTACTTTAAAGCACCAAATGCATTGAAGAGAGCAACTTCTCCCTGGCAATTTATTTCTGCCAAAAGCTTTATCTCCATCCCTTTGTTGCAAAATATTTAGTGCCTTAATAATTTAGAGTCTTTTTATGCCAAGGGTGAATTATAAACAAGGATTATTTGCAGAAACAGAGCATAAAACATCAGCGGCTTTACACAACCACTGGTGTTTGTTATTTGCTGAGAAAAGCCAGCATTTGGGGCTCTTCAGAGAGAGGGGAGAGACTAGGTGCCCATCCCAAGAAAAGTTGATTAAAGAAAGCTCAAATCATGTCAAAAAGACCTGACAACGATGTTCTACATTGGAATCAGTATCTCAGATTATCCACCATTCATATCGCACATTTGTGCCCCAATCCAGTGGAAGGGACCTCAGCAGGTGCCACACTTCAAACCCAGTGACTGAATAAAGATTAATTTATAAAGATAAATAATCTGCTGAAATCGTCCCACACTGAGGACCTCGGTGTCCCTTTGGAAACACGAGCCATGAGGTGTTCCCCACCACAGCAGCACTGTAAAGGCTCCCCCGTGTCCCATGTTCACCAGGGGAACGGGAAGGCAGATTACAGAGCCATTTGCCAAACACATTAAAAGACCATAAAAACCACAGCTATGGGTTAACTTTTCAAGGAACACTACAAGCCAAGTAGGAGGAAGGATCCCCCTCTTCCCAAAAAGGGCTGGTGGAGAAGCCACGGGACCTCTCTGACCGCAGCCAGCCAGGCTGGCTCTTCAATCCTGGCACCTGGATCTTCATTCTCCTGGCACCTGGCTGGCACCTGGATCTTCAATCCCCCCAGCCTTTTGACTTTTCATCTGTTTTCTTCTGACACACAAAGGAACAGGAGTTCTTTGGCTTTGTTACTCCATCAACACGTGCACTGTATCCCCACAGAAGCAATTTTGTACCTATACACCTGTGAAATTGCACCTAAAAATCTAAACAAGCAAATGGGACAAACACCTCAAGATCAGCAATTATCTACTTGAGCAGCCACTTCACCTAACGAACCAAATTCCCACCTCAATTATCCGAGCAGAATCTTATTGATTTGGGCACTTGGGCTTCTCCCAGCCAAGAGGAGCCGCAAAAACTTGAGTAAAAGCACTCTGGGGTTTGTCAAACAGGCATCAAAACAAATTCACCTTGCAAAGCTCGTCACGTGCAGTGCCATTAGACCTGTGAGAGTTGATTAAGATATGAAAACGAGCATTGTACCAGTTCTGAGGGTGATGGGGAGTGTGAGAGGGCAGGTCCAGTGCAGCAGTGATGAGCTGCTCCATGCAGAGACCATCGTGGTGCTGCAGAAGCATCACAGCCAGAGCCACCACGAAGTCCACCCCAATGCTCCAGCAGCATCAGCTGAGAGCTGAACTTCCTCAGCTGGAAAGGGATGGATACTACAAGTCAAATTCCCATTCAAAATGCTGCCATCCTGCTGGTGTGTGTGTGTGTGATGGGTGAGAATTCCTCCACGCCAATGGGCACCACCCATAAGCACTACCCTCCTCTGGCCTTCTCCATCCAGCAAACCAGGACTGATGGACACAGCTCACCAGGAGCGTCAGACCCCAGAAGGACACACGGGCACAGCCAGTACCTAGGCACATTGCTGTGAAAAATCAAACCACCTCATGCACCACAAGAGCCTGAAAGGCCCTCAGTGAGACAGGGCCGTGGTGGAGCAGGCTTTGGGAAAGTGATTGATGAACTTGGTTTTGTGGTCTCACTCGCCTGAGGGAAAAAAGAAGGGCTGTCCCCAAATATCTCATCCAGACAGGAGGAGGAAGAACTGATGTTGGCAGGGTATTTATTACCTTCCAAGACAATCAGCCATGGCAAAAAAAAGGAAAAGCCAAATGTCAGAGAAGAGGGGCTGCATATATTTCACAAGAGCTTCACCTTTCAAAGGAGTCCCTTTATCAAAGGACCTCAGTCATCCACCAAAAGGCTCCTGCCATCTCCAAAACGTGATGGAACTCACTGGGAATATCATCACCACTTACTGGAGCCCCACGGGAGGTCAAGGCAGGGTCCATCCTGCCTTATCTGGGCGATGCAAACACAAATGGCCTTGCTGGAAAAAGCAGCTGACTTTGGCTTGACCTTGGCAATGGCACCAACTACCAACCTGGGCTTTCCTTCTAACGACACGGCTATCCACGTGCTGAGATGCTTTTGGAAAGGCACATGCTTCCCAAAACCACACGCAGACACTTCCCAATGCTTTTTTCCACCCCTACACCGGTCTTTGCCCAACAAAATTGCACAAAGTTGGGTCAAAACCTGGAGGCAGCTCAGCCTCAGCAGCCAAACTCAAGGGCAACACAGATGCCACCAGCTCTGCACGTGCCAGTTCCCTGGGAGGGTGAGAAACGCTGCAATAATTCAAAATAACACAGGCAAAAAGCAGCTTTTTGTTGGCAGGCTGGTGGAGTGGCAGCTCCAGCTGCCTCAGCTGCAAGGGGGGAGGCTGGCTCTGTGCTGGCAGGGGCATGGAGCACCAAGTCTGCTGCAGAACCACTGGGAAGCTGCAAAAATCACCCCCAGTGCATGATAAGGCACAATGGGGCAGCTACAGAAGGCATCTCTCAAATACATCATTCACTTGAGGGCCCTGCCTCCCCCAGTCCACCCCAGAGGGTTTTGGGGAGGGATGGTGGCTCGCTCCAGGGGTGCAGCATCACACACGGTCCCCTCCATCCATGACCAAGACGCTCTTGTTGTACCCAGCTCGGCTTCTGCATCCGCCTGGCTGATGCAACCCAACAATGCCCTGAAGCCCCTTTGGTTGGGCAGTGGAGAAGAACCAGACAGCAGCATTAAAATCCATTGCCCAGTCGGTGTGACACGATGTACCAGACTGTGAAAACCTGAGGCTGAATTTAAAAGCCGCTTTGTTGTCCCGATGGCAGCCGAGTTTGAGAAGGTGAGAACAGTCCACAGGCAGAAAAGGAAAGCTGTAATGAACATCTCCCTTAGATTGTGGGAACCCAGCAAAGATCACGAGCCCTGCAGAAGAAGATTAGAGAACATCATCCTGGCGCCTGGCCAGAACCTGGGGTTTTGGAGCTTTTATTCAGTTTTCTCAAGCAAATGTTTTGCTTTTGAAGGTGACCTTCAAAAACACCTCCCCGAGAGCTTCTGCAAACATAAAGGAATGAACAGAGGTGGATGAACCCAGAGCTGCCTCGCACTAGGATGCTCAGCCAGAGTTGTGTTGAGGCTGGGGTAACACCATCAGCAATGGGAACCAAGGGCAAAGACCTCTCAGGGATAGGGCACTGGTCCAAGATCCAACTGCCAGCTCACCCTTGCTCTGCCTCAGTTTCCCCATCTGCAGGGTGTTCACCTGCCTGTCAGGGCCTGTTTCTCCATTTCTAACACACCAAGGTTTCCCTTCCTTCCCCACAAAGCACCATGGCAACAGCTATCAGGGACACAAACCACCACCTTTGCTCGTGAAGATGGTGCCAGGCTTTAATCAATTAACAGCCTGACGACATTTTGAGATCCCAGAGCAGAGGCACTATAAAAGTGTGTATCACTGCCACGTGTTTCTCCTTGAGAAAAGAAAACAAACAACAACAAATCAAACACCACTCCCTTCATGAATTGCATTTTAACCTTTACTTTTCATTGCTTAGAGGCAGGTGGAGTAAAAGGTTCACAGTTCACTACAGCAAGGGACACGCTGCTGTATGGGAGACAGATTTACTATGTAATTTCAGTTAGCTGTAACCCTGAATTGATTAATCATTATGCAAGAGTCATAGGTTACTCATAAACTGGAGAATAGTCATTTCTGTTTTTTTATTGTACTGGATCCATGCCACAGCTGGAAGCAGCACCAACGCACCCAAGAAGGTGCCAGGTCTGCAGGACCTTTCAGGCTCGCCGTGTTTTAAGTCTTCACACATATTTTAAGCATGATTCCTTCTCCCATCTGAGCCACTTAATGAATGAATAATTTAAAAACGGGTTAAATATTTACAAATGGCAAAAGAATAAATCCCTGTGAGACACATGAAGATGTCCATATGAAACCTTATTTGCTGGGGACATCCTGGAACAGTGCAAATCCTGAACCAAGTCACCTACTCACTGGGAGCCAGTATAGGAAATCCAAGATGCTCACTGTTTGTTAGAAAAAGGTGCAGCTCAAAGAGCAAGCTGTGAATCCCAAGGCTGCTATTTATTGTTCTGCTTCAGAAACATCCCCAGGGAGAGAGACATTTTCTATTCCCTGGCCTAGGAGATGGAAAAAAATCTATTTTTATATATACATATATGTGCATATATATACATATATATATACACACACATACATGTGCCTATATATATACACATATATAAGCATATATAGGCATATATATACACATATATGTATATAACCTGGAGGTACTGTTAGGTTTTGGGTGCTAGTGGTGCCCTGGCAGTGCCAGGAGTGGTGCTGCAGGGCTGGCTAGAACAGGTACCAGCAGGTATCCTGCTGGATTTAAAACAGCAGTAACAACACCAGGCTTGGGGTATCTCCTGTTATTTTTTGGCAGTGGCAAAGCCAGACATCCTCCCCTCCTCCCTCCATCGTTTGCACCCTAATTCCCCCCCTGCAGACGTGGCTCGAGCCCAGCCAGTCTGAGGCTGGAGGCACTGGCTGCTTCATTACCAGACACTGGGTTTACACCAACATAATCTCATTTCACACCAGTCTGACCTCCCAAATATTAAAACAGCACCGACTCCATCTCCCATTCACTTGCACAGAGAGGATGCAGATGCAGTTTGTGTATTCACTATATGCAAAGGCATCCCATCCCTGGAAACACTCCAGTTTGGTATTAATTCAGCAGTTTTCCCCCCCTCCCTATAGTTGATTCCCAAATTCAAGCCCTACCTCCCCTCCCTTCTCCCTCATTTCCCCTTCTCAATCCCTCCCCAGGCACCATTTCTGACAGCACAGGACTAAAGGGATCAGGCAGCAGGTTTAAAAATTTATCCATGGCCATTTCCTTTCCCCTTGTAATTAAATTGTGGAACTCATTGTCAGGGGATGCTCTGGGAGCCAGAAATACCTACGGGTTCAAAGGAGGGCTGGATAAGCTCATGGAGGACAGGTCTGCTGGTTGTTAAACACAGGGATCTGGAGGAAGCATCCCGATGGGAAAGTCCCTCAAATGCTGCAATGCTGGCTGCAAAACAGTCAGGATTATGCCCTGTCCTCTTGGGATCTTCCTCTGGCCAGCCTTGGATGGGTGAAACTTTGGTCTGACCCAGCCTGGCAGCTTTGATTTCCTCCCCGCTTCCACTGCTTGGGAAGGGCTGCAGCTCCAGTCCTCCCCCCAACCACACAAATCCCCCTTAAACAGTTGGACATGGCTGTATCCACTGGGATCCTTTCCTTATTCCAGCCAAGGCACAGCTGTGCTGCACTGCTGCTTCCCCCTCACCTCTCAACAGACTCCTTCCTCTACCACCAGGAAGATATTTCCTCCTCTGTGTACGATCCACCAGTGGGCTAAATCTCCCCCAGCAGATTGGATGAAGGTCAGGACAGTGATGTCCCAGCACAGGATACGGGATAATGGGAGCATATCCAACCCTCATCACAAGCTGCCATCTGCTGTAAGAGAAGGTCCTATTTAACCCAGCCCTTGTAAAACCATTTCCTGCGCTCCAGCCCATCTCCTCCACACCTCTGATGCCACCATCTCAATGTGGTCAGCTCTTGCCCTGGACTGGCTTTTGTATTCAACACCATCACTCCCATTTGGGTAGCTGGGTGCAACCAAGCTGATGCCGGGAACACAGGAGCTGATAGTCCAGTGCCAGGATGATTTTGCCTCCAACTGTTGCAGGTACCTTCACCCCATGGTGTGCACCAGATCTGAAAGGGTACAGCCTGGTTGAGCTCTCCTGCAGGAAGCTGAGGAACATCTGCAGTGGGCTAAGAGCTCCTGTGAGAATGAGATCAGAGATAAGCTGATGCACTGCAGCTTCTTAGGAAGAGATGTGCTGCCAGGTCCTAGGCTCCTTTCCCATCTAGACAGCACTCAACACAAAATAATAGTCAACTCTTGCATTACAGAGGTGCATTAAAGTGCTCAGACCTGTAATTTGCTCACACTTGAGGCTATAATGCAAAGCCAAAGTGGTAGGAAGGGGATCTCTGCCTACCCCAAAATAATTTTATATACATACATAAGTGTCTTCTGTTATTTTGCATTCATTTTATAACTGAGTGCATCAGATTCAGGGCAGTTATAGACTCCATCGAGCTCAGGGTGCTGCAGTCAGGCGTGCTGCTGGTGAAGAGAACAGCATCGTTCCCATTAATGCTGTTAAGGGCTTTACACGAGTCATTGTGTTGTGCCATAAAAGGATTGTATGGGTCAACAGGGGGGAAAAGACAAGGATTTCTCAATGCTTATGCACCACTTGTACTATCATTAAAAGATTAAACATATTTGTTGAGGAAAATTCAATTCGATTACATCTCTCTTATCACTTGGAAAGAAGCACAAAGCCAAGATCCCCACTCTCGAGGTGACCAGCAGCCACACGAGCACTTCTCCTCAGTGTGAAGCAGGCAGACTTGGGGTTTCAGCCAAACTCCAGCTCAGCCCAGACCATGCCAGAGGCAGCATCGCTCCCCACTGCCATTCCCAGCCCTCCTACCCCACTGGCCACCTCTCCTCTCCTCCAGTCTTCAACTCTCAGACCTTGAACAAATACAGAGGCTGCCGACTCCTGGGATTAGTTATTTTTATTCCTTTCCTGCACCTGCAATCAAACATACAGACATTTTCTGAGGAGCTCCTGAAAGCTCCTCATGCAACGCAAGCACTGAGCAATTTTGTTGCTTCCCCTTTCCCTTTTGATGCTGAACAAGTTCTCAGCCTACACAGCCAGCTTGGAACCCGTTCATTCCCCAGTGAACGTGCATCAAAGCCAGGCTCACAGGTGTGAAGCTGTCCTGGGAGACTAAAGAATCAAACCCTGCAAACATAAGCAAAAAAAGAAAAGTAAAATTCCAATTCTCATTAAGCTCAAATTCCTCCTGCTGGGGGATCCCCAGCCCATGGCACCACTGGGGCTGAGGAGCTCCTATCCACGAGACAAAAAGGTGTCAGGGGAAGCAGGAGAGGTCCAGCAGTTATTAAGAAGCAGGTCATAATGCAGAAGGCTGTGCAGGAGGGATTACACAGCTGCAGCTAAGGAATTATTCCTGTACAACAATAAATTTCCATACACAGACAAAGCCTCTGGGTCTCCACTAAGCAGACTGTGTCTAGAGAAGAATGTGGCCCTAAAAATGTTTATGATACAAGAAGCTGCAGTAATTTCAAACAGATCAAATAAATGCTTGAGGATTAAAACCTCAACAGTTAAAAAATGGATCCAAGCTTTTTAATTAATTTGAAAATAGTTTTGCTGGCATTTTATTTTAGTTGGTTAGACTCTCCCCAGTAATATTTCCACAAATGTCTGCAACCATGTAAATACACCACGTTTCTGTTTGAAAACCTCCCTGTTTTTTACCACCCAGCGTGTGACACAGCCAGCCCAGCTCGGGGATAAATGGGATGAAATGTAACTTTGGCAAACACCTCCACAACAGCCCAGAGCATCCCTGGCAGCTCAAGCCCTCCTCACAGATGGATTTGCTGCAGCACCTCAGGAAACTCAATCGTTTTGTCAGCAAAATGCTGGAGTTGGAAGATCAAGACACCTCACACGGGACAGGGCTGGGAATTTATTAGACTTCAATTTTGGTATCTATCAGCCACAGCCTAGCAGAGGAAGGGATTAAAAAGAGCTGCATGAGTAAGATGAACCCTAATCATCTGCTGAGGTCTCTCAGATCACTGCAAAAAGTAATTAAAATCCCAAACTTCACCCGGTGCTCTGGGGAATTGCAGCTGATGAACCAACACGTTCATTTATACAGGAGCTTTAAAGGGAAACCCTGAGCAAGAATGGTTCTTCCTACCATTTCTATTTGGGCTATAAAGTTGTGTTCGTGTGAATATCCAGCGAGATGACAGGGTTAGGAGATGGGTTGGGGGATGAGCTGAGCTGAACCCCCCTTTCCTCACTTCCCCACCTTCCCAGCACTTGCCTGGGCGAGGGACAGGGTCAGGTCTTGGCTTGGGCTGGTCCCTCCAGTCCTGCTCCTGCACATGCATGCAAACCCAAGTCACTTTGCCTTCACAGCTGCACGGGAGAGCTTCGCCCTCGAGCCACTTTCTTCTCACATTAATTTTTTGTGACTGATTCAGACACGGTTGATGCTGATATGAACCAGTGCAAAGCACTCAGGTGTCCTCAGCTGACATTCCCAAGGGCTCTGACTTATTAAAAGCATCTCTCCAAGTTCCCATCCACCTGTTGCCCACCCAGGATGGCAGATGCAGCCACCAGCCTCATCCCATGGCACCTAACAGGTCTGCTGAGAAGCAGGGACCTCCAGCAGAGGATGGAGAACAGGCAGTAGTAGCATCTCACACCACCACAGCTGATCTTGCTCTAGATGACTTCAGTAGAGGAGAGGACTTTGCTACCACGAAGAGCCATCAACAAAGGTAAACCTTCATGCAGGTGGGCATGCAGGACCCAGAATACATGAGTTTTGACCACTTGAACAGAGAAAATTAAGGCTGCATTCTCCATCTTTGCTCCTCTATGTCACATCAAGGCTCACCCAGGAGCCATGGTGCAAAGACAATGCCAACATAGAGGCGAAGAGCCCAGGCCATGGGCCAGCAGATAAATCCTGGCCTGAGTTTATCACCTTATTGTCCCTCACACTGCCAGCTCTGACCACCACCCGGTGATTATCAGGACACATTAAGGCAGCATCTTGCTGGCAGGAGAGCTGCATGCTGGGAAGTTAACCAATACAAGTGATTTCTCCTCGCTTGAATTAACAAATAAAAACTTCCTTGCAAGGAATTCCACTAAGATGCAGATTACAGCCACTAGATACCTTAAATACATAGAAATCAAGGAAGGCATCACCAGAGATCTGGGTTCTCCATCACTAACACAGTTTCCAACTGCAAGTCAAGAAGGGCAAATCATCTTCACTCCCAAAGCCCCCGGTGAAGCATGCAGAGGAGGACTCCTCTCCACAAATGAAGCAGGGCTTGCCTCCCCTTTATCAAAGTCTTTACCAAAGAACTTTTTCTTGCACAAACTCAATAGCTGTTGCTTGTTGCCCCTCTTGCCCCACCCNCTGCAGGCTGCAGAGCAGGGACTTCATCCAGCTTGCATAAACTGATCTGCCCAGCCAGAGGAGCTGCCTTCTGCCTGCACATTTGTCCAACACAGTTATTTCAAACCCAAATGCAAGGCACACAAGCCTTCAGGAGCCTTTTCCCCTGCGGACCTTGCCTGCTGACATTGCCTGCAGATGCTTCTCTTCTCCTGAGTCACCCCAATTAACTCCTCGTGTTCTCAGTGTCAAATTCAACTTCAGCAGGAACAGATGCAGCCTCCAACCTCCTCCTTCCAGATCACCCTGGACTGCTCTAATCATTGTCCAAGATGAGAGATGCCTTCAAAGGGAGACTCTGGGCATTTTTAAGAAGCTGAAGATGAACCAAGGGGGTTTCTGCTCCTGCCAGACAAGAAGCAAGGTCAGATCCTGATCTCCACCTCTGGGCTGGACCCTCTCCTATGATGCACCATGGGGACCACAGGACCAGGCAGATGTGTGCCCACATCACTGGGTAATTGCACAGGCACTTCCATGATGGACCACAACACCCCCCTCTCCACCCAGCTCCTGTGGAGCAAACCTCCCTCATCTCCATGAAGGATACCCATGGCAGATAAGATGAACAAAAGCCAACAATAACATCAGCAATTCTCTTTAAATCTTTAAGACAAAATTGCTGAAGGGGCTCATGCCCATCTCCTCAGCTGTTTCAGCATGGAGTGATGCTCTCCTAGACATTGGACGAGGCCCCACCACGCACAGCTCTGCATGCAGGCACCAAGAAGCATTCTTAAAACTGTTTTTGCTTTGTCAAGGAGGACGAGAGGGCAGACTTGCTTTGGAGGGTTTTAGGCTATTTTATGTTTAAGCCTGTGGAGAAAATCTGGAATGAAAACTTCCCTCAGTAACTCCAGCAGGTGCCCAGAGCAATTCCTTTCAAGAATCAGCTCCTCCAACACGACAGCCCCGTTAACAAAAGCTTCTTTTATCCATGGTTAATAAACACTTACTGAAAGTGTTAATATAAAGAAGCTTTACAGAGCCTGAGCTAAGACCTCTATCCATCTCAGCTCATTGCATTTTCAAGCTTGGAGATCAAGTGAAGCCCCAGCATCACAGGATTCATTCCCAATACACTTCCCTATTTTTTTTCTACTCTAAATAAACACATTTAAATGCAGACTTTTATTCCTCACGAACAGCCAAGTATCTTCCTTCCTCCCTCATTCACTTTAAAGGCTGCGCAGGGGAAGGGAGAGGGGACTTGGAGAGAAGAAAAACTTTTGATGGTCTGAAGCCAGCAAGTCTGATTGCTCCAAGTCTAATAAAGGTGTTTTGTCTTCTTGCTTCAAAAGAGCAATTGCCACAGCAGAAACTGCAGTGGGGAGAGGGAGAGCATGAAGCATGAGTAATCACAACTGGTTCCAGGCAGGTTCTGCAGTTCAGGTCCTGTTTCAGGCTCTGACGACAGTGCTACGGGCTAATTTGGAGTTACCACAACTCCTGCCAGGCAAGGGGTTGTGAGTTACAACGTGCTGCAAGCAGGGAGAGCTGCTGGGACAAGGCAAGGAAAATGCCTTCCAAGCCGGGAAGAGAGCAGGTTTCCTGCTCCATAAGTTTTATTCCCTTTTTCTATAACACAACCTTGTGCCTGCCCTGCTACACTTTGCATGGGATGTGGTGATGCATTTACTTCCAGTGACTTTAATTCCCCCTTCGAGAACTTGTTTCAACTTTGCTTTCATCCTGCACCAGCCAAGCTGGGTTGTAGATACTGAGATGAAATCTGCTGACAAATCCATGGAGAAGTTGAACTCTCAAAGAATGAACTGATACGGGTGAGGGCACGTCATGGAAAGAAGCCACCTGGCCAGAAAGCCATCACCTACCCCTGGGAGTGGGGAACTGCAGCAGATCCGATATCAACTCCTGGGGATGTGCTGAGCAGGAGCAGACAGGGACACAGGACATCTCTGCATCTAAGCCACACTCCAAACCTTTCTCCATCAATGGCAGGGTTGGTATAGAGAGGACAAATCCACCCGGGGCACATGGAGCAGGGACAGAGTCAAGGGCAGCCATCAGCCCCTACCTCCCCTCACCTTTGCTTCAAACCCCTGAGCCCTGCAGCAGATTAACGACTGCAACCAAGGCTGCACATGAGCTTTTCATTTCTCCCCTCAGCCACCACGCTGCTCCCCACACTGACAGATGCCACAGCTCCATCCAGCCCCAGCTCCTGCCTCGGCCATGAGGTGTTGCCTGTGTTTATGTCTAACAACAGTTCACCTTCCAAAGGAAAGTGTTTCCATTAAACAGCACGAGTTCAGCAGCCACAAATAAACAGTGACTTAAAGCCTGAGCCAATCCGCTGAAACCTTCACAGTAACTACCAGGCCATCCTGTGGAGTACAACAGGCAGCAGCCCTGGCCTGCAGAATGGCTAAATCCTCTTTAATAGGCAAAACCTTCAAAAGTGTGACAGGAGGATGGATGCATCCAGGCACAAGGGTTCTGGGCATCCCACGCAGTGCTCCCCATCTCACCCACAGCTGAGGCACCAAGCTGAGACCATGTCTGAGCCAAGGTGCTAAACCCAAACTGGGTTGGCAAAACCAAGCCTGATCCCAAGCCAGGGACGCCCCAAACCACAGAGCTTCCTCTGCAACCAGTGGGACAGCTAGAAGAGGTTTGTTGACATTTCTATCCTGACCATTTCCCAATTCTTGAGGGCTTTATAATGACTGTTTTGGAACTGCAGGAGAAGGAGCGGTGCCTCCTCTTTCACCAGCTTTGCTGCCAAAGATAAACCCTGCAAAAAGAGCTTCTGAGTCCCATCTGCAAAGGGGCATTCCAAATCCTACCAGTCCTGAGGAGCTGCAGGAACCCCACACAACCCTGGCAGTGCACAGGGAGGCTCCAGTTGAGTATGGCCAATATTGCACACACTCAAATACCTTACCTGGGATTACATCAAATACCTTACCTGGGATTACAGATGTGCAGGTGGGAGAGGCATCAGCCCTAAGGCAAGGACCACCCTAGCTCACGACCATGGACATAAGGGAGGTCTCAGAGTGATCACAAAGTGATGGGTGGTGGAGCAAAGAGTTGTTCCAGGCACCCCATGACACCAAACTAGGGTGGGTGCTGGGGGAAAGGTCCTCTCCTGGGCACAGCAGGACCATCGCTCCCTCCATCTGAACACCACCACCACCCCAAAGCTTGCCTGCTCCTGCAGGGAAGCCAGCACCACTCCTGTACCCGACTGCCCCTTTCAGAGATCAGTCCATTCCTTGTTTATTTTTCATTTTAAGTGGATTAGATGTGCACAAAAGCCTCCCTACAAAAGAAACAACAAAGATGTGAAAAAGATGGGGAGATCCAACTGCGAGGCGTCAGCACTAATGCCTGTCAAAGGGCACGTTGACAACTTACTGTAAACTTCCAGGGGGGGGGAAAAAACAGTCAGAATAAAATAGTTAAGTCCAGACAAATGTTTGTCATTCATTATCTGCAGGCAAGCTTGGATTTCTCAACAACACAGCCAAGCCAAAGCAAGCAGATTAATAATAAAACATCTTTTGCCGTGCGCAGCCTGCCCTTGAAGGGAGAAAGGCTGGAGGCAGGTGGAAGCTCTGTTTGCTTCCCTCTGATAACAGGTATTTAGTTTTCTGCGTCACTTTGCTTTATTGGAGCCTGAAACCCAGCCGAGCAGCCCAGCTCCACCTCCCCATCTGCTCCGGGTGCCAGCTGGCCCCGCAGCGCAGGGGATGCCACGATGCCACGCAGGGTGGGCACCCCCAGCCCTGCCCGAGGAGTGGGGGGGCATTTCTGGAAAACCCCCCCGGACAGATCCTAACACAAGGCAGACATTCCCAGGGAGGGGAGTGCCGGGAGCTGGGATGGCCAAGTCAGCCATGGTGCTTAAAAACAAGGAAAACCTCCCCAGATCCTTCTGCAAGCACTAGGGCTGGGGAAAATCCCAAGTGCCCACGGCAGGGAAGGGCAGAGCACGAAGTGGCTGCTCTTATTAGTTGGGGAGGCTCCAGTGAAGATGTCTCCTGTAATGGCACAAAGTGAGCAAACACCCAGCCCAGGCAAGAGCCGACAGGTAGGCACGCTCCGCTCCCATCCCAACCACCCTTCTGTTCTCATAAACAACCTGGAGCGGATTCTCCACCTTCCCTGGATATCCTGGGCTCCCAGTTGCATCCCAACCCAGCTCCCCACACCCCTTGGGCTGCAGTTTGAGGTAGGAAGGGGGGCACAGAACCAACCCTCCCCTCAGCAGGCTGTGCCCTCCTTCCCCATCCAGCCACACCACCAAGGTGTGGGTGCCCCTGCCCCATTACTCACATGTCTGCACTCAGGACGTGTTTTGGGGAAGCAACTTGGTTTGTCAGGGCCATATCCAAAAATCCTGCCTGTTCCCTTAGCACCCAATGCAGCGCATCCCTCCCAGTTTTCTCCCCAAGTAACTGGTTTGGTGCAGTGCATCTCTGGTTTGGGGCAAGGGAAGGACACCAGAAGACAGTCTGTAACACTTGCTTTGTTCCTGGTGACAACTGGCAAGAGATATAGCCAACAGGAAAAAAATATATAAAAAATTCTATATAATAACTCTCTCTCTATATGTAATGTCTTTTTGAAATAGAGGGGCAGGAAGAGAATGAATTATTGAAGTTTCTCATGGAAGAAGGATCTTTGAAAGATTTGGAGGGAGGGAACAAAATGTCAGGTTTAAACTGTGTTCAATGGAAAAGTCCATTAAAGGAAAAGGGACCTTTTGCAGAAAGATATATATTTTGCTGATCTTGACAAAAAGCCCTGTTCAGAGGCGGGGAAAAGCCTTCATTTAAAGTTGAATTTAAATTCAACTAGCATTGCTTTGCATCTTTTACATCCTTGCAAACCTGCTATCGCTGGAGCACGGTGCGCCCAGGGGAGAAGGTGTGTCTGACCATGGGTGCAGGCAGGGGCTAGGAGACAACCCTTGCCTGTACCATGGAAATAAGCAGGTGTTATAAAAGGCAAGGGATAAAAAAAAAATATTTAAAGAAAAAAAACCAACTTTCTCCCCTCTGTTTTGCCCCCAGGGAAGGGAAATGCTGATCCTCCAGCTCACAGATGGTCCTCCTGGAATGACCTCCTGGTTTCCACCTCGTTGGCCACGTCTGGCGAGGGGGATGGATTTTGGAGGAGGGATGAAGGACATCCAAGTCCCTCCCCAACAGCAGCTCCTGGAGCACTGCATGTGCTGTGGGATGTGCCACGGGATGCAGTGGGTATTTCCTGGGATGAAATGCTACCCTCGCCCACTGGTCCCTCCCCAACCACGACCACATCTCACCCCGCAAAGGAGGAAGCTGCGGGTCAAGCACACCCCTCCTTGGCAATTAAAGTAATTTTCTTAATATTGACCAGTCCCAGCCATCCTGTGACAGGCCACGGAAAATATTAATTATACTGCCTCCAATTAACCAGGTTTCTTTCTCATTCAGATGCTGCTGGACCTGAGTCACAGCAACCGCAGGTGAGGAAGAACTGAGCATCACCTAAGCAGCTGGTTTGCCACCTTGTATCTCCCTGAAACGTCAAATGACTGCACACACAGCAATGAATTTAGAGTAATGCCACCAATGAAATGCTCAAATTAATAGCAATAAAGTGTAAATGTTCCACATGATAACCGGCAGAGCCACGCTTGGGAAAACAATCTGTGAAAGGCTTAAAAACCAGCACAAGATGAGACCACTGGGAAAAAAAAAAAGGCAACAAAACAAACAGTCCATTTCAATATCCTTTTCATAAGCAACTAAAATGAACCCAGGAACACATCAGAGAATAATCATTTAGCACAGATCAAACAGTAGAACTGGCACATTAAAAATACATGGAGCATTAATCAGCTACGCAGTTATATGCCATCATTTCCATAAATAATACAGGATCAAAGCAGCCCAAGCAGCACTATCAGTTAATACAGTCAGGCAGTCAGTCAAAATAGAGTAAAGCTGCCTGAAATCTGCAGCAGTGTCATCTGCCAGGAATAAAGCAGATTCACCTGAGGAGTGGCATGACCAGTTAAACGGGTAAAGGTTACCAGCAGCCTCTTAATCACACAGAGGTGATGCCACAAAGGAGGAAAAAAAAGAAAGGGTTAATGCAGCTTCAAAAAAATCCATTTTCTTAAAGCTTGGGGATTATCAGTGTACATCGTGTCTAGTGATAACCACCCCAAAGAGCCAAGGTGCAGGGGACAGGTGGGAGGACCAACACTGCCAGGAGCATCCCCAGTGGCACCAGTCCCACGTCAGGGATGGCTGGTGATGGTTGGAGCAGGGTGAGCCTGGAGTTGCAGACTAAACCAGAGCCCCTTTCCCAGAGGCAGAGCGATGCTGGAGGGGCTCCCCTTCACCCAGGAGAAATAATATCCCAGCTGCAGAAGCCATCCTGCCTGCTCGGGGTGAAGGCTCACCACCACCAGCCTTTAACCATCCAGCCATGCATCCAGCCATGCATATCAAACGCCTGTGTCATTAAGCCTTCTGCTGAAAGGCTGCAGAGCCATTTAGCTGCTGATTTTTAAACCAGGCATGTGGAGCAGCACAAGCTATAAATAGCAGGGATGCCTGCCTCGTCATGTTTCTGGTGGCTTATTTATAAGGACAGGGGGCAATGTATTAAAAGTGGTAAAAAGATCGACTTGGGCTTCTCTGTGGTTTTGCAGCTGAGCTGCCTCGAGTGAAACCTTCGAGGTTTTGTTGTTTTCTTCTTCCAGGCAAAAAGTCAACACCCATCTTTCATGCTCAGGCTCTGAATCTGCTACATTTACAAGGCAAATTTTAATTCATACAGCAGGTGTTCAGGGGGAAAAAAAAAATTTAAAAAAACCCTACTTCAAGCAACACAAGAGCAAACCAAGGCTTTGCTTTGGTTCATGCAGCTCCAGGGAGGCTCCTCATCTCCTGAAATAGGACCTGGGTGTATAGGAAGCAGAAGCAAACCCTGAAAATCTTTTCCATAGGGGGGGAAATCAAAGTCCTGAAGAGGGTTGAGCAGAGCTATTGCTGAGCACGACGCCTGCTCAGCATCATGACCCCACTGCATTTCGTGTGTGACGGAGGGCAATAGGAATTTTGCATGGGAAGATCTGGATGAGCATCAGGCAGAGGAGGAATTCAGCCTCCAACAAAAGAGCCGCTTCAGGCAGCTCAGCCCATCCCCGGGCGATTAGTGCTCGGGCAGCATGTTTGTATGGGCTATTCTTTGCAGGCAGCTAGGCGAAATCCAGAGAAAAAACACATGGAATGAGCATCCCTCCCTCTGTATTTGGTGCCTTTTAAACAGCTGGGAGAAACAAGGGGTGACAACCAGGCTGCCCAGACCTGTGCAGCTACAGCAACCCAGCTGGGATGGGATCTGCTCAGCTGTCAGAGAAGCTGGACCACTTTTCCAGCATCCCTGGCTGTGAAGAAGCAGGGAGAGGGAGAGATGGGGATGGGGAGAGAAGCTGTGAGTGGATCAAGTGACCCCACCAGAAGTCACCATTCCCTGGGATCAGCAGCTGTGGAGGAGCTGGGTGCTGTCAGGAGGTTTCCCACTGAATTAGGGGGGAAAAAAATTGTCCAAAAAATTAGATTCAATTATTCCAAGTCCAGAATACCTTGCTCAAAATAATTCCAGCTTGACAAGCTTTAATCCAATAAAGACCTCTCCAGACAAGCCCCGCTGGGATTTTGGGAGCATTTCCCCCCAGTCCTGCACTGGGGATGGATTCAGCCCCAAGCACAAGGAGGACATCAATCTTCTGGGGCAGCCTCAAGGTGCAGGACCCTCAGCCTCACTGGAGGCAAGAACAACCATTTCATTTCAGTCTGACCCAACCCAAAAGTCAAATTAAAAGAAAAAAAATCCAATTTCCTATGAACCAGAAAGCCTGGTTTTCAGCCAGTTTAATGAGACCCAATTGCAACCGCTTCTGTTCTCCTGAGGTGCTGGAGGCACACGACCCCCCAAGGCAGGGCAGATGGCTGGATTGCAATCTAGCCTTCAGCTCATGAAACATATTAATATCCCCAACCAATTATGAAGTGCCAGACTCTGCCCCCCCAGCCCCCTGGCCCCACCAAGCAAAGCCCTGCTGAGCTCAGACAGGCAGCAAAGCCTGTGGGTTTCCAGGACCTCTCAAGCAAACCCAAGCCCTTGCTGCAACCTTATTTAAAGGCTCAGTGAAGTCTCAGGTGCAGCCTAGGTGCTGCACAGCACCCCAGCTCCTTAACATTTATTACTGTAAGTGCTTGTCAGAGGTAAGGCAGAAGGAGCCTTCCCCTCCAGCCAGATGGCTGCAAGAGAAATCCCTGCCTTCAGCACCCAGCACAGGCATGAGTTTATTTCTGATGATAGCAGAAGCATCACACCACACTGCTAAGATCTGGGCTGCTTCTTGGAAGCACCAGCAGCACCTCGGCTCTGCAGCAGAGGTTCCTGACAGTCAGCTGGCCTTGGCTCTGCCAACACCAGCCCCAGCACAGCGACCACGGGCTCTCAAAAAAACCTCTGAAAGCTTTCCCCTGACTTCAGCAGACTCATACCCGGGGCTTCTGCTCCTCAGGGACAGCTTGTTCTGTGCTTCTCTACCCACAGCGAGCAGCACGAGGACAGGGACACCCAGGACTTCCCACACCCCACTCCTGTGGGTGCTCCTGGATGTCCCTGTCCTCATGCTGCTCACAGCTGATGGGGACAGACCAGGGCAGGGGCTCCACACCCACCATCCCCACCACCCAGCTGGGCAGACCTCAGGATGCTGCAGCCACCTCCAAGGCCCGTGGTCCTCTCTGGATGCAGTTATCCAACCCCTGAGGTGATACCTTGGCGTAGGCCATGGGATGAGCTCTGCAGTGCTTTCCCCCCAGCACAGCCCAGTCCATGCTGGGCAGGACCAAGGTCAAGGTGTCTCTATGAGAACAGGCAGCTCCAGCAGGATGCTCTGGGGGCAGAACCAGCCAGAAGACCCATCCCACACCCACCCATTTAACCTCTGCACCCCATGCAAGCCCTGATCTGCACTGCAAGAGTCCCCCAGGTCACGCTCTGGCACCCTGACCACCGAGTGCTGCCCCGACAGTCCCAGCCCCTGGGGACCACAACCACCCTTGCAGAGCCCAGAGGACCACTGGCATGGGCAAACAGAGCCAGGGCAACCCCTGCCCACCACACGTGACTCAGTGTCTCAGCACCTTTGCTGCAGAGGCTGGTGTTGGGGTATGACCAAGAGCAGCCAGATAAATAACTTCCACACACCCCACAGCAGTGGTTCCATTCCACACGTGGTGTTGTCCAAGGGGCAGCTCAGCAATGGGACCATGTCCCAATCTCAGCTGTTCATTTAAAAGAAAGAAAGAAAGCAAAAACCCAGCACAGCTCCCCACAGAGGGAAGCTGACAAGCAAGACCTTGAATACCCCGTAGGTCCTCCCAGAAAGATCCTGATTTTTATGAGCATCACTAAGTCAAACAAGCTCAAAATCTTGAGTCAGCACAGTTGGATGCATCTGATTCAAGAATGACTCAGGCAGGAGCGTGGAGGCAGGGAGGGAGGCAAAGGAGTGACATTTTCTGCTGTGGGCAATATCCCTTTATTTTAAGCTTAAAGACACAAGCCCCACAACTTATTACTTGATTGAAAAATGGAACTCTCTGCCCTCTCTGCTCCTGTACTGATCCCAAGTAACACAACCATATTCCTTATCCTCAGCCTTCACGTCTGTAACTTAATTTCCATTTATTTAAAAAAAATAATAAATCATGCAAATCCTGCTGACATCTTGAAAGCCAGCTATCTCCATAACCACATTGACACAATCCCCAGCTCTCAGGCAAGGAGAGCTCAAGCTGCCTTCCCAAGTGATGAGGAGGACAGCCCTGGCTCCCCCCACCCATTGGGTCAGGGCAGAGCAGAGGCATTTGGGCAGGTGCCCATGTACCAGCTCAGCTCTGAAGGGCAGGACCTGCGTTTGCACCTACAGAGACAGAGATTAAGGCTGCAAAAGTCTAATTTCAAACATTTAGTCCCATCTCAGCCCCAGCCATGGCAACCCAACCACCTTCACGGGCATTAAACATTGACACACATCCCTGAGAGAGATCTGTGCCATGCTGAGCACAAGGTAAACCCTGATCATGGGGCAAACTGGGGTGGGAAGACCTCTACTGAAGGGCTAATGGCTGGATGGGAAGAGGAGTCACTCAAAGCTGCCAAAGGGACCAGCAAGATGTTCCAAAACTGCCTTCAGTAACTGGGCTGTTCCTGTCCCACCAGGACCTGTCAGCTCCCAACCCCTTGAGGAGCACAGCCTGGTGTGATGGGGTCTGGCTGTCGATGGCTCCATGGCTTGGACCAAACCCCCCCAAGACCTGCCCCCGTGGTGCCTCCTGCACGTAGGGAATGCACAGCCCTTCCTCCACACACCCTGTGCAAAAGCAAAACCCTCTGCCTCTCCACCTGGATGATGAAGAAACTGAGCCAGAACTTGTGATCGGGTCCAGGACCAGGACTCCTCACCTTGTGCCCAGCCAATTAGCCAGGTCACCCCCCCACTGTCCCTGGGGATTTGTCAGGCTTCTCTTTACAAGCTAAACCCACCAGGTAATCCCCCCCCAAAGCCACAGCCACCACCCATAGGGGGGCTCTGGCTGCACCTCCTCCACCCGGGCTGTGAGCATCCCAGCAAGAGATGGAGACCCATCAAACACCCTCGCACACCCTGAGTCAGCTTTCACCCATTTCCGTAGCAGCACGGGGAGCCTTCCTGTGGTTGACTGCTCAAGCCACCAGGCCACCTGCATTTCCTGCCCTGTGGTCACAGCAGAAATTGCTCCTTGTCCCCTCCCAAGAGGTGCAAGGGTGAGGAGCCAGACTCAGGATCACATCTGGGACTTGGTGACCCAGGTGGAGCACTATGGAAGCCACAGGGAGGAGAGAATGCAATGGTTTTCAAGATCTGAAACACTCAGTATGGTCTCAAGATGCCTAAAGCCAGGGTTTGGGTGCTGCTTCTGCCAACCTGGCCATGGCATGGGGACAGCGAGGCTGTGCAAGGAGGTTTGGGCTTTTCAGCCCACCCATCTGCTGTGGATGGGGCTGGAAAAGACACAGAACAAAGTGTCCTCCAACGAGATCCATGCTGTTCAATACCACCCTACAGAAATGGGTGGAACAGAGAAGTTCTGTTCTTCACACAGGGAGAGTCCAGCCAGGAGTAGCCTGGCCATGGGAGCTGCACTTCTGCTCCAACACCGAGCATCCATCCCAACAGCAGCCGTCCCCAAGTCACCTTCCCCAAAGCTCCAGCTTTTGCTGTAAAATGAGACTGTTTTGTACAAAAGGGAGAGGCAGAACCTCCACAGCGGGTGTTGGAGGCTTTGGTGATAAGGCAGAGGATCCTTCTAAGCTTGTCTCCACAAACATGAGGATTAGCCATTTACTTCTCTTAAAAACAAAATCCGGGATTTTAGCACGATCACAGGCTTGGAAAGGAAAATAAACATCGTGAAACTGGTACAGGGAGGAGAAGGAGAGTGGAGCAAGCAGGCAGCTTGGCAGCAGCTGAAGGGCTCCTTAAATCAGAATTAAAAAACACATTTAAGTCAGAATTTAAAACCTTGGCAGCGCTGAACAAACACTGAATGTGAGGGCGCTCGCACCGATTTCTTATCAGCAAGATCACCATCAGCATTAAACAAAGCTTTTCTAATGATGTGGGTGAGAAAAGGCCCATTTGTTTCATGCAATAAAGCACATTAATTCCCCTGAACTGAAAGTCATGAAAACATGCTTGAACTAAAGCAAAGGAGGGCTTCAGCTGAACCCATGGTGCCACCGGCTTTACTGTGCCCTCAGCGCTTAACACCTCTTGAGAGCTGTCACAGAGGGCTCCAGGGACACTCAGCAGATGGGGTCAGCATGGAGAAGCCTCCCACAAAACCCAGAGACCAGCTCCCACGCAGACCACCCCCCCTGGACCACCTCCACAAGCTGCCACAGCATCTCCTCCTGCTGCTGGCTCATCCCCCCAGGTGCCCCAAAGCCCACCAGCACTCCCCCATCAGCCAGGGTTAATCATCTCAACCTGCCACGCTAATGAATAGCAAATTAGCCTGTCTGAGAAGACATAATCTGCCCATGTGCTCCCACCTTGGCCATCACCGCAACACAAAGGCACCAGAGAGCAATTCTGAGCTCAAGCTGCTGAAGCCATTAATAATTAGCACTTTCAAACTTCAAAGGGTGATGCTGGCCACCACAATAAAAACTCAGCACAACCAGGGGTGGTGGGGAAGAGTTATTGTCAGCAGTTTGACAGGTGAGATCTGAAACACAGAGGGCAGGGGGATCCGTGACCACGCTGGGATCAGACACAAACATCCCAGCCCACATCCCCGACACCCCCTGCAGCAGCGGGCATGAAGGGACATCATGGGACCATCACACATGGACATCTGAGAGCACCCTGAAGCCATTGCTAACCCAGCCACCTCACCCCTTGCAATACCCTCGCGTGACACTTGTCACCTGGCCCATAGGTAGGATGATGCTCTTGATAAAGCCATCAGAGCCCGGGGTGGGAGAGGTGATGCCTCTGATGATGGACACAAACACAACACAGAAGGTGCCTTAGGGAAATGGGTGCTCAGTGTGACCCAGGGAGCTGCACTGCACGTGGCAGGCGAGCAGCTGAGCTGATGAGCTCTGATCATGGCACGATGGAGGAGATTGATTTTGCTTTAAGAAAACTCAACCCCTCCTATCTTTATCAGCAATTCCTTATCTTAAACCATTCCATCTCTTCCGGAGAAAGTAAAGACACAAATCTCAACGGAAAAAAGGGAATTAAAGTCTGAAAACAAGAGACTCCAGATCTTTAGGCTGATTATATTTCTAGCCATATAAAACAGGTTGATGAATCCACTTGTTCAGACTGCCAAAGCTACCAGCAGAGCAGAATATAACCCTTTGACATTAGGGGAAGCTCAACACACTTAACAAATCCAACACCTTCCAGGAAAGGAGGAAAGATAAATATAAAAAAAGAAAGCATCATCGCCCTAGCATTTACACATCTGAACATGGAGCTTTGGGAATGCAGAGCAAAGCTGAGTTCTCCAGTGAAATAAGTGGGCAAGGCTCCTTCCATGGCTCCAGCAGTTTTGCCTACTTAACCCATAAGCAAACTGGAGTCTCAGCTTCGAAGACCATGGGTGTTTCACAGAATCCTAGGGGTTGGAAGGGACCTCGAAAGATCATCTAGTCCAGTTTCCATCTCCTGGCACTGGCACTGAGCACTACACCGAGCCAGAGCTTCAGCTGGAAGCACACCACACCACCTCTTCCCTCCTCACTGCCAATCCCATGTATTCCCACTTTCCCCAGCTCTGCAGGAGCCCCCCGACTGTGACTGGGGCAGGATCTGCCCTCGAGTGGGCTGCACCAGGGTGTGTGTTTCCCACAATAGAAGAAGCCCACGGCTCTTCTCTCTCCTCGTGTGCCCATGAGGTACCACACTGGCGTGGGCTCCCAAACACCCCTGCAGATCCAGGTGGGAACAGGGGCTCCAGCCACACCGAGTGATCACTAACCCTGTCCTGCCGGGACGTGGTGGTGGGACACCGGGGAAGCTCTGATGCCTCCCAGGATGCCTCCTCTGATGCCACCCGGAGATGCTCGAGGGCAGTGTCCATCCTGTGGGATGCTGCCCTGGTGCAGCGGTGATGGGAGGATGGGGAGCGCGGTGGGGATGGCTG
>VZRW01005026.1:558290-575217 GCA_013398125.1 Aegotheles bennettii
CCACCTCCAACTCCCCCTGCCCATCCCCACCTCCCCTGACCGCCCCCATCTCACCCTGCCCACTCCCATCCCTCCCTGCCCTCCCCCATCTCCCCTTGTCCACCTCCATCTCCTGCCCCACACCCGCAGTGGTCCCATTCCCCTTTGTGCTGCTCATCCTCGGGGCTGGAGCTGGTCCCCACCCAGCTCAGGTGCACCCCGGGGACCATCCCTAAGGACAATGAAACCTGGGGGAGCACCCAGGCTGGGGAGTCCCGCTGGGGCTGGGCGGAGACCTTGGCCCAATCCCACCATCCCGGAGCAGCGATCGGCAGCGCGGGGGGGAGGAAGCCCAGTGACACACATAGTAATTATGTATGGTGGCCAACTGGGTGATGGTGGGTTCACACCCTGAAGCAAGGCTCAGGTGTGCGCTGCCAGCCCCGTGCGGTGGGGAGAACACTGCTCCCCTCAACACAAAGTGGAACATCTCCCTTATGAGGAAAGGCTGAGGGAGCTGGGGCTCTTCAGCTTGGAGAAAAGGAGACTGAGGGGTGACCTCATCCATGGTTACAAATATGGAAAGGGTGAGGGTCAGGACGATGGAGCCAAGCTTTTTTCAGTGATGACCAATGATAGGACAAGGGGCAATGGATGCAAACTGGAGCACAGGAGGTTCCATGTGAATCTCAGGAAGAACTTCTTTCCTGTGAGAGTGCCAGAGCACTGGAACAGGCTGCCCAGAGAGGTTGTGGAGTCTCCTTCACTGGAGACATCCAAACCCCGCCTGGATGCGTTCCTGTGTGATGGACTCTAGGTGACCCTGCTCTGGCAGGGGGGTTGGACTGGATGAGCTTTGGAGGTCCCTTCCAACCCCTAGGATTCTGTGAAAGGCACGTGGCTACAGGCCGGGGCGTGTGGGGCAGCTGGGTGGGCCATGGGGGCAGCAGCCACCCCTACACATCCCGCTGCAGGATGGAGCAGAGCACTGGGGCCATGGTGGCTCTTGGCTGCCCGTCCCTGCCCGCGGGCATGCGGCACTGCCAGGTGGGTGCTTGCATCAGCTCTTGTTCCTGCAGGAGCCAGAGGATGCTGACGAGTGTCTCTTCAGGATTAGGCAGCCCCACCTTCACCCACCGCAGGGTCTAGGCTGCGAGTCCTTCTCCAGTGCAGTATTTGGGGGTTGTCTACAAGGAAACACTGCTCAGCAGAGCTGCTGTGGGCTAATTATGCTGCAATAGCTCACTGCTCTGCCCCCCTATCCATTCCCCTTCAGGAATAAATGGGACTTTATTCCTGCATAATAATATAATTATTATTCCCCAGCAGCTATGCTGTGCTGCTTCCCCCATGGAGACAAACCCTTGTGAGATTTGCTTTTTATAATCATCGCCAGCCTGTCACTCCCCACAGGGACCCAAGAGTCCCTCTGACCCGGGGGGATACAGCTGGCAGAGAGGGAGGATGGTTTGCTGATCAAGCCTCTCCTCCAGAGATACACACAAGGTTACTGTCTATGGGGAGGGGAAGGAAGGAGCCGAGAGGAGGAATGATTGTTGAGGAAAGAGTTGTCTGGAACAAAGAAATTTCTTGGTTTTAAATAAAAGCTGTGCAGCCTCAGCAACCCAACGGTGGAGCCTGCACCCATCTCCCAGCTCACGGCTGCTCCTGTGGAGGTGCAAGTGCTCACACAGGGCAAGCTGCTGGATCTGCTCACCTGGTTTCCAAAATTATTATTCTCCCTTTCTGCTTGGGAGGAGCAGTTAAGCACATCACAACCTTTCCTCTCATTATCTTCAGGTGGCCCCATGCTGTCAGCCTGGCACAGGAGGGAGGCAGGAAGGTCCTGCCTGGATCAGACTTCCTTGGAGCATCCTTATCCCAGCAGGAACTGTGGCAGACAACTGGTCATCCCTGGGACGTGGGATCACACACAAAACCAGAGATGACTACTGCCCACTTGGCTTATTCCAGTGCTGACTTATCATGGGAATCATTATAAAAAGCTACAAAAATCAAACGGAATGTCTGTGCCACGATGGTTCACGCCACCTAGAGCCTTCCTCTCAAGGCTCTCCTGGTGGCAGCAGGGGAAGAAACCCCGAGGGCTGAATTCCTATGTTGATGGAAATCACTGCGACCCCCAAATCTGTGAGTCTCCACAACAAGGGCACGGGAAAGGCTGGGAAAAGGCTATGGAAGATGCTGGGAGAAGAGGATGGAGGATGTGGGTGGCATGTCCCAGGTCCTGCACAGGGACAGCTTCAGCAGGACGCACCACTCCCCCTGTTGATGTCGAATATATTTGCAAGTGCTCCACAGTCCGGAGCATGGGACCCAAACCAGCCCCGACCACTCCCCGAGGAAACAACTCCCTAAAAAGTCACTGGCTGCTTTCGAGGGTGTTCAGCCCGGGATGCGAAGGGCACAGAGCAGACCTGGGCGGGCACCGTGCCACCGAGATTGCCACACTTCCCTTCTTCTTGTGTTTCCAGTTTGCAATGAGAAGGTGAGAAATGCACGTTGGAGCAGGATGGATCCCTGGGGAACAAAGAGGGCTGACACAAAACCCGGGCTGTGAGCTGGCAGCCCAGCCTCTGTGTCTGCTTTTTTCATAAGGGTATCGACAACCCCCCTGGAATTGTTCCTATTCCATCAAATCAGCAAGATTTTCTTCCCCAGTGGAAAGTTTCCATCAGATATTTAGCAGCCAGCTCTTACCCTGACCTATTTGCAAGCCCCAAGCCACTCTCTCCACCACCCACTGCTCCAAAGCTTTGATAATTCAATGAGATGTTAATTCTGACACGATACAAAAACTTTGGGGTTTTTTTTAATTATCATTAATTGCAATGCAGGAGTAATGAATCCCCTCCGCAGATTTACTTTGTAAAGCACTCAGAGTTTTGCTGCTTAACTGCCATCAAGCTGAGGTGTGCTGAGTGGTTCCTGACACCCTCTGGGGTAGGCAGAGCCCTGAACCATGGGGCTGCAGGAATCTGCCGTGAGGACCGAGGAGCAAAGCCAAGTCACAGCCTGGCAGTGCGTGTTGGTGTTAGCGTGCAGCTGCTCCAAACACAGCCTGCAAAAGGGCACTGTCAGATCCAAGCACGTCACAAAAGGGCACTGTCAGTTTTAAGCACGTCAGGATCATCTTTTTGGCCAAAATGATGCTCTAAATGCAAAGGTTTGCTAGTGAGAGTCATTTGCAGGACTTGCTTCCCTTCCCCTTGCAGAGCCCTGTCAAGCATTGCCCTGATTTAGGGGAGATCAATATCCTCTTCAGGCTGCACGCCCTCAGTGTATATCTTCATCATTCCATATGCATATTTATCATTTGTTTAAATCACCAAATAAAGAGTTGTTGAGAGTTGAAATCCCCAGGAGCATCTCTGTGAACCTGTGCACGCAGGAATCGAATTAAAACACAAGCAAAAGTCGTGGCTTTATTTTCACTGCTGGAGCCAAGCAAACAGCATGTGTGTTGGGAAGCAAATAATTTTAAAAAATATTTCTGTTTTCACGCCCAGGCCAACGTTAGCAACAAGAAGATGACAGTCAGAGTGCAGAGCTCAGCATCTTCATCTCTTTCTCCATGCGTTTTAAAAATAAAACAGCTTCTATGTGGTGGCTCTGAAACGGCAGCCTTGCTTTAGCTGAAGTGCATGCACTGCCTACATTTATCCTCTGATTTGAATATAAATGAAAGCGAGTGAATTAAAAGCTGAGCCTGGAGAGTTCTCTCTGCAGGAGTGCGGCTGCTGGTGGTGGGGCTTGGTGGGCTGAAGCCAGGAGCCCCACCTTGGAGTGCGGGAAAAGCACCCACAGCATCACCAAACCTCCCCAAGCTGGCAAATTCCTTCTTCTTCAGGGTCCAGTTGCTGTGGTCCTGGGGGATTTACCCTTCTGTGTGTCTCAGAAACAATGATGTTGCTTTAAAAGTGCCTTTGGCTGACTGCTCTCAGCCACCAGGGTGCTGAGCATCCCTCCCTCTGGCTCTCTGCAGACCCCCCCAAAGATCCTCATCCCCAGCTCCTGGGTGCAGCAGGGAAGGGTCATCCCTTTGCTTTGCCCATGAGCCTCCCCGCAGCCTCCGCAGGCCTCACACACCTTTTTTTATTTGCACAAAGCAACTGCAGGGGTGAAATAGCAAATGCCTGGCGTCTTTCTCCCAACTTCCCAGACAGCAGCAAAACTCACATCCCCGGCCAACAGGGATGCAGAATTCCGCATGCCGCAGCAGCCACTGCTCCTGCCATGAGAATAAACAAACCCAGCATTAACCCAGGTCTGTCGTCATTTCAAATAAATGCAATTAGCAGCCAGACCTCCCTCTCCTGCAGGTTGGCAGCAGGGAGCAGGACTGCAGCAGGGAGCAGGACATGGTGGTGGTGGTACATGCAATGCTAATGGGTCCCAATTCTGCACACACTTGGAGAGTGGCTCAACTTTAAGCACACCAAGCCCATACAAACGTAAAGCTAAGTTCCTTTTCACCTAAAAAATGTCCTACAAATGCAAAAGACCAACTAAATTGGCTACTTTAGGCACTGGAATGGGCTGCCCAGGGAGGTGGGGGAGTCACCGTCCCTGGGGGTGTTCAAAAAACGGGTCGATGAGGCACTTGAGGCCATGGTCTGATGGTCTAATGGTTAGGAATATGATGGGATAAAGGTTGGACTTGATGACCCTGGGGGTCCCTTCCAACCATAATGATTCTATGATTCTATACTTTCCATGTTCTCGCTGCCCTGTTGGGTGAAAAGTGCTGAGCAGGGAGGGACAGGCTCTGCACCTCTGACTCTGAGCCTGCAGAAACTACAATTTCTCTTCCAGGGACAACTGTGGCATTTTCAAACCTGTTTCCATCTCCAAATCCTATTGTCCATCCCAAATTTCCTGGAGAAAGTCTTCAGAAGCATTGATCGGAGGGAATGGCATTGGCCGTGTTAATGGCAGCAGGGCAGCAGTGGCAATGGGACATTGCCCTGCCCACAGCCTGCCCTGCCTGGCAGAAACCAGCCATTCACACACAGGGGATGTTGAAATGAGATTAACCTGAGTGGTGACATCAAAACTGAAGTGAGTGATTTGTTGAAATGAAACTCTTCAGAAAAAAAAGAATACCCTCTGAAGGTCAAAATGAATGGTTCCGATTTTTTTCCCTTGTCAATAAATTCCTTTATGTTGTCACAAAATGGTTTGATTTCAGCAAAAACATGCTCTCCAATAAAAATTGCTCCCACTGAAACCCTTTCTAGCCTTTGCCTGCAGCTGAGCTCCCTGCAGAGCTGCAAACAGGGGTGAGACCCCTGGGGCTGGCAGTGCTTGGGGTCCCAGCCCTGGTGAATTCCCCGGAGCTGGTGCCTTTGGGCTGGGTCTGGCTGCAGTCGCACCCATGTGCACCCACAGGCAGCTGCTTTGGGTTCCCACCCACAGATTTTCCTCCCCACTCCCTCTTACACACACATCCCACGTGTGCACACACACACTGTCCTTGTTGCGATTCTCTCTCTACACCACACACACCTTGTCTCACACCCCGGTGTTTTTTCCCACCTCCAAAACAGCCTGAAAGAAGCCTCCAGGTTTTTCCTCCCCAAGGCAGCTTCTACAGCCCCCAGCATCCCTCCCAACCCTTCTCCCCAGACCATGGCTCCAGGGGTGCTGCGCTCCTGACTTCGAGGGACATCACTTCATAGCAGGTGCTTTCTGCTCCCCTTTTTTATTTCTATTTCTGTGAATGCAGGACACAAGCCAGGAACAGCCCTGACACTCGGGAGGAGCAGAGGAGCATCCCTTCAAATAAGATTCAGAAAAGCATTGTGGGGAAGGTTTCTGTAGTACACATGCACAGAAGAGAGCAGCAAATCCTCTTGTAGTTTGACAGCAGATCGTGGAGGCGAGTCCTTGAGACACTGAGCTACCAGGGATTACACAAGTTGTTTGAAAAAGAGCTTTTCTTCCAGATCCCTTCAGCAAATCTCTTGCTGTTACCCAGCCTAAAGCACTGGTAACACCTTCAATCTCTCCTGCTTTCTGCCATGGACATACATTTTGCCTTTCACAGCAGGGCTTGGGCTTTTTTCATCGAATATTGAAGGATATTATTGCCTGGGACGTGGGGTGGGAGGGGATGAGGGACTGGGGACCTGTCCTGGTTAAACAGCTACTCCCACCCTACTTAATGCAGGGGACCGGCAGCACCAAGCCAGGTGCTCTCCCCAGAGCCCAGGCTCCCTCCCAAAACACTTGAGGCCAATTTTAGTATTTGACTGTTTCCAAGTGTTTGCTTTAATGAATCCCCACGAGGCTCCGGCAAGGCTGGGGCTCATCCCGGCTCCCGGCAGGGACCATGGCAGCAGCATCACATGAGGAGCGGGGCCGGGGGGATGCAGCTGGAGTCAGGGTCAGGCTGGACCACAGCCCAGCTAAGCACTGTGTTGGGATGAGATGCTGTCAGTGTCTGATCATTCAAGCTGCCAAAACCTGCACGATTTAGGAAAGCCTTGGTGTGAATGCAGGACAAAAGGTCCCTGATATTCACAGAGGTGCGGGTGGGACATTTAGTGGCTGTTTCAGCTTTCCCTGGACAATCCATCAGCTGACAAAGCAAGACCTCTTATTTCTGCTTCTCCATCATGAGCTCAGGACTGAGCTTCCTCGCTATGAGAAGCCACAACCAGGCACTGCTGCATCCCAGAATCCAGCCATGCCTTCGGTGAACCGGCTGCTCTGAGCACATCCCGAATTCCAACCATGCCCAGCTGCTCTCAGCTGCCAGGAGTGGGGGATGCAGGCGGTGGGGTGGCTGTGAGGAGCCCGGGAGCCGGCAGCGGCTCGGCTGTGCCGATGGGAACAGGGCCAGGCGCAGCAGCGAGCGCAGGAGCGCAGAGGAAGGGGCCTTCCCATTGTCCAGGACAAAAGACCAGATGTGCACCCAGGGTAGGGAAAATCCCACCCTCCGAAAGCCAGATCTGGCATTTCCACTCGGAAGGGCCTCAAGGCTTTCATTACCAGTACGTTCTGCACCAGCGCAGCTCAACCCCTTCTTAAAGTGATTTCATTAATTCAGGACAGCTACTCATCCTCCCACTTACGGGGGTTATCCCATCCAGCCATACCCAGGCTGCACCCCACCCCTGCAGGTGTTCCTGTCAAGGGGGTGGCTTTGGCTTGTCTCTCTTTTTTTTTTTTTATTAAAAACCATAAGCAAAATAAAGCCCTGTGCTGGATTTTTTTCCCCTCACTTCTTGACTGCATTCTTGCTCTGGAGTTCAGGTCCTTCACTAGCTCTGCTCACAAGCCTGGTGGGTAAATCCAAACTTCAGTGCTAATGCATCTTTGTGGGTGCTGCTGCAACGCTGAGTATATCTGTACAATCATTTTAACCCACATTAAGCCTGAACCATGAAGTGCTAGCTTGTGCCTTAGCTAACACATGTCTTTCAGAAAAGATCCCAGTCTTCATTTCAAGACACTGAGAATGAAAAAAACCACATCATTTCCCTTTGGATCTGTTCCAAAACGTTGGACCTGTTGGATTTTATTTTTTTTTAACCGTGAAAGTGATTGATTTCCAATTTGACTTCATCTGGCTCTTGCTTCCAGCCATCCGTTTGTGTTTTCCCCCCCCTTGCTAGACTACAGAACCTGCAATGCCCGCTCTTTTCTCCCCGTGTTGGTATTTCTACACTGTCATCAAGTCACCTCTCAACCTCTTTTTTTAATAATGCAAACAGATGGAGGTCTTTAAGTTCTCCCTCCTGTAAGTCTGTTTCTCCAGTCCTTCAATCATTTTTTGTAGCTCTTTTCAACACTCTCCACCACCTGATCCCTCTCTTAAATGCAGACACCTGAACTGGATGCAAAATTCCTGAATTAGTCTCTCCAGTCCCATAAAAAGGTAAAATCCTCTTCCAGCTCCTATTCACCATTTCCACTCTCACACATCCAAGAATCTCATTCAGTCTTTTGGCTAAAGCATCTCACATTGCCAGGAAGCTTCCAACGAGTTGGTGGTCCACTACAACTCCCCTGGAGTCCTTATAGAGACCCAAACCGCCCAAACTTCCCCCTTTGCTAAGGCTGGAGCTCCTGCTTCTTCCAAGGTGTTCCTCACTGAACTGCTCTGATTACACACTGATTCAGGCCATAATAGTGTATTTTGGTCTTTTACTGCAAATGCATAGTTTGCTAAATGCTGGATACTGACCCATAACCTGGGAAAAGAAAGATATTTTTACGTCAGATGTTACAATTTCCCTGCTGTCCCTTTTCTTCTGTTCCCCACCATCACCACTCCTGGGTTTTGGTGCTCAAGGGTGGCAGGCAGCCAACCACGGCTGGGCTCAAGCCTGATGACCCTTGCAGAGCAGAGGACCGAGCCAGCTGGCCACAGCTGGATCATATCCAGGTACTGGGTGAGCTGGCATTACCTGGAACATGTGCTGGGCCACACGGTGACAGCACTGGGGAGCACGGCTGGACACCAGCGCTGCCCTAGCTTGTGCCATTGCCCTGGGCAGGTTTCAAAACAGATCAGTAATGATAAAAGGGAAAGATTTTTGGCATGAGCATGCGGTGTGGCCAAGCTCTTCTGAGCAATGCAGCTGCCAGCAGAGCTTCTGGGAGATGAAATACCTGAAACTATTCTGTCTTTCTTTCCCTTTCCCAGCTGAGCACTGCAGCTATAGTGTGTGTATACCCACACTTCTGCACCTGCAAACAACTGTCCATCAGCTTCCTGCCACTTGTTGTCACATCAGCACGGTCACTTACATATATCATGGGACAGTTTTAAAGAGATCTAAATAACATGCTGGGGAAAAAAATACTTCTTGCTGGAGAGCTGCTAACAATTCCCTTCTCTTCAACCAGCAGGTGATTTCTCTGTGGCAAACACCTCTTTTGTCAGAGGAAGATGGTTTTTCCACTGGGGAATAGCTCAATTCCCAGGAAGCAATGTGAGGCTTGGCTTGCATCCATCACACACACACCACCACCACCACCACCACCACCCCCCCGATGTGGCTGGGCCGTGGGGTGGTCAGGGGGAGGCAGGCGGAGGCAGCAGCCGGCCACTGCATGTCAGTGTTGCTCCACGCAGCGCTCCCAGCTGTGCAACATCTGCCTCGGGCACCGGAGCCAATCTGCTCTCGTCTGAAGCGCTGCAGTCGGGGGGGGACGGGGGCTCTGAGGGTGATGTGATAGAGCTTCCCGGACAGAGGGACAGCCTGGCTATGTGACACGGCTGGCCAATGGTGCCCAGCTCCTGCTGAGGGCTCAAGGGGTGGGAATTGCATCCCCAGCCCAGGAGAAGGCAAGCTGGTACCCAGGGGATCATGGCCCTGGGCTGCAAGGACACATCTCACTCTCATCCTGAGTCCCACACAAAGCACTGAACCCCCTGAAATCCCACCATGGAGTCTAGCTCAGCACAGTTGCAAGGATCAAGGACCACCTGTCATCCCCACCACCTTAACATCCCCACCACCTACCATCCCCACCATCTACCATCCCCATCACCTAACATTCCCATCACTTATCATCCCCATCACCTACCATCCCCACCATCTACCATCCCCATCACCTAACATTCCCATCCCCTAACATTCCCACTCCTGGTTTCTGTAGGGGCCAGGTTCAGAAGTCAAAGCCAGCGTAGCCCTGGGTAGTTGTGCTCTGGACATCACCCTTGCTCCCAGTGCTGTGCTGGTGTAACCCCAGTGAACAGCAGTGTCCAGACCTGCGGTCCCACTGCTGGGCTCCTCGGTGTTGAAGCCTCTCCACATGGCTCAGCCAATGCCTGGGGCAGAAGGGATGCCTTGCAGAGCATCCCACTTGGGACTGTGCTTGGCTGCCCACAAAACCCTCTGTAATGCAGAAGAGAGACAAATCACTACATGATGAATAATTACTGTCAGAGCTAGTGGTGTGGAGTACTCAAACCTCCACATCAGCCTCATGCAGGTCTTGGTGAATCTAACAGTAACTCACACTTTTGACTCCCCCCAATCCCCCCTCATCCCCTCCAGGTCCTGCTAGAGAAGAAATCTATAATTTGGAGCCTGGCTTTTCCTTCCATTGCCTTGGTAACGTATTTCCTTGTTCTGTCCATCGCCTCAAAGAAATATATATTAAAGGTGTGAGGAGAAAGGTGGAAAGTGGCGTGGCCACCAGAGGAAACGTTGTCCTGAGAACCCAATGTGCTTCCCACCTGCAGACTCAGGTCTGTGATGAACCACGCAGGTGGCCGGGGTGGACCCGTGGCTTCATGAAAAGGGAAACCAAAGATAATAATTTTGCTCTGCTTTAGTGCAGTAAGAGCACAGACGGTGCCTCACGCGAGGGTAGACGGGGAGCTGGATTTATGTAGTGGAAACTCAGCTGTCCAGAAGTGAACAAAGCTCTTGTTGACTTTGGGGGCAGAGAGGGGTGTTGAATTCAAAGGCTGCAGATTTGTTGGCTGCATGCCCAAGTCCTACAAACAGCCAGGAGGGCTTGTCCAGGTGTTCTACAAGTCATGAACTGAGCTAGCTCAACTCAGGAGATGTCCTTCCCCTCCATTCATAGAATCCAACGTTGGGCTCTGAAGGAGAAGCCATCCTCTAGATCAGAAACTCTCTTCATGCTTCACCTCCAATAAAGGAGGGGGTGGGAGACTTTCCAGCCTCACAGAGTGGTCCTGAGGATTTATTTGTCAAATCTCCCAGTGGCAGCATGTCCCTAACATCTGTCCCCAGGAGATCTTCAGTGCCTGCTGAGCCAGTCCTAGGGTGAGCTCCCAGGAGCAGCCTGGATGCTGCAAGACAGCAGCCACCACACTAGGGACACTGGCAAAGGGACAAGGACATGGATTCAGGGCAATGACCAGGAGCTACCAGCTTAGGGTTTTTTTCTTGTATAAATGTGGTTTTAGCATTAGAGCTTGTTATATGGCATCATTTGCTGCAGAGAAAGTACAGCTGCTGGCAGAGACATTGCCCTAGAGAGGAAGTGTCATGATGCCCCATCAAGCTCTCAGACACACAGGCTGTGCTAGAAGAGGGTTAAATCAGCTGGTTTTTTCATTCAAATTCATTTGCTAGTGTGGTATCCACAAAATGCTGCTCTGCTCCAGGGAGATGACAGGCCAGATCCTGGCTCACTTCGGGCCTGAACCCACCAGGGAGCAATCAAGCTGGAGCTGCGAAGGCAGCAGCGATTCATGACCCTGTTCTGGTCAGCCCAAGAGGCTTCATGACCTGCTTGGGAGGCGCCGGGGCAGATTACTCACACCACAAGCATGAGCAAGCAAGGACGGCCCTGTAGGGCTGCATCAGGGAGCTGGAGATGGAAGGCAGAGACGTGGAGAGCCCATGGAGATGCTGGGAGAGCCTCTCAGCACACACAGGGTCCCATGCATCGCCTGGCACCATCCTGCACCCCAGAGCCTTGGGAGCAACTGCGTGATGGGCAACATGGGCAGAAATGAATCACAGAATCCCAGAATCACAGAATCACACAGAATCCTAGGGGTTGGAAGGGACCTCGAAAGGTCATCCAGTCCAACCCCCCTGCCAGAGCAGGGTCACCTAGAGTCCATCACACAGGAACGCATTCAGGAGGGGTTTGAATGTTTCCAGCCAAGGAGACTCCACAACCTCTCTGGGCAGCCTAGGAGAGCCCTGGGCTTGTAGCCCTGCAAGCCTTCCTCACCCGGACCTGCAGGGAGCTTGACCTGCATGAATCCTGCAGGCATCAGCTTTGCAGTTAGGAATGAACTTGCAGAGTGCCTCATGGGTGCCAGGAAGCAGACAGGAGCCCCAGCCTGACCGCTCCTGGAGTACTGAAGTGGTTTGGAGGATCAGGCCCATGTTTTGGCTGCAGCTTGGTTTGCTGCATTCCCCAGGCTGGATCTGAGCTTCCCCTCCCCAGCTTTGTACTAACACAACAGGGATGTTTCCATGCAGCCAGGAGATTTGCTCGGTGACTCTAACATAAACTTGGGAAATATTCCCTCAGCCAGGAAGTTATATAAAGTGCATTCCCTACGATGCACAATTTCTCTGTTGGCACAGTTGTGTCTATGCAAGGAATACCCATGGTGATGGTGCCCATGGCATCTCACCTGCACAGCCTGCAGACAGCACAAGTGCAGCTCTGATTTAAATGGGTGCAGGTGCTTGGAAAAGCCACTTAAACAGAGTCGTTATTCTGTTGGACAATGCAACCCTGTCAAAATGAGAACATCAAAAGAGCAGGGCCATTTCACAGAAACATCATGTCAGGGACAGAAAGAGAAACACATTGCTCCTACCGAGTCACAACATCCTCTTCCCAAACTTTTGGAACGAGTTATCTCGAGCTTTTTCATTTTGAAACAATTTTTAATATCTAATTTTAGAATGTAAAATAAATCATCATGAAAACAAAAATGTTTTCAATTATTAAAATCTGTTTGACCAAGCACAAGATATTTTTTCCAGCCTAACTCTCACAGATAATTTTGAAACTTTCCAATGTCTCTCCCAGTAGGAAGAAAAGTCCTGGCCAGATCTCAGATACCCAACTGCTCTGTCCACAGCAGACACGGAGAAGGTGTATGAACACAGCCAACAGTGTTGCATTGAAATCCTCTGGCTCTGCTACGAAGACTTCATCCCGAGGAGACTGAGATACCTGGTGTTGAGTACACCAGGAATATACACAGGCATATACACATACACAAGCTGCCAACCTTGTGAAGCATGTCCGTGCCACCGCTGATGAGAAGCAGAAAGGCAGCTCATGTGCCTGCTGACCCACTTCAGCCACAAGAGCCATGGAAACAAGGAATGTCAAGGAGTGCACAGCACCTTCTCCTGCCTCAGCCCTTCCCCATGTCTGTTGGCCGTGTCTAAGGCAAAACCAGCCCTGACTTCTACAGGGGACTTGTTATAGAACACCTTGAGTATAAGACTTGCTTGAGTGGTTGAGGGACCAGCCACTCCAAAGGGAAGAAGGAAAGTGGGGCTTTCTCTTATTAAAACCAGGGCTTTGTCCTTCTGCTCGATGTGAACACAGGGCTCTGCCATTGCCCTGGACCTGAGGCTCCCTGGTAGGTCACAAGCTCAGATGTTCATTGCCCAAAGAACAGCAGTATCCCTTTGAAACACAAGGAGCCAAAGAGAAATCCTTCTTTTCAGTAATAACAGGCTCCTTCAAGCCCCTGGCACTACATATATTCATCAGTTCACCCAGACCCACAGTTTAGCCACAAGTTTCTGAGAAAATCCAACCCCCTGCCATTAGCACTCAGCTTTTGCAGTACTCCCTTATATATTTTCCTCTTTTACAGACAGGATCGCATGTTGTTTCCCAGCTCTTTTGGAGCAGTCTCCCTGTGGTCACCTTCTCCTCCTCTGCCTTCCCCAGCTGCTCCCACCCCACTGCTCCCATCGCCATCCCTGCAAAGAGCCCTGCAGGAGACAGGCACCAGCCAAACAGCTCCACTATTTTTTCCTTAGCCCCAGAAACAGAAACTTTTGTTGTTAAACCTCTTGAAAAAAATGTCTTAATGTTTATGAACACCATAGGAGGAAAAACTTCATTTCAAGATCTAAGCCAAGGCAGAGCAAATAGTACATGTGGGCAGGAGAGGGTCACTGTCCCCAGAGGGTAAGTGAAGGGGGAAAGGCAGGGGAACCCAATGGGAAATGCTTCATCAGCTCTTCCTGAGGTTATCTGCTCCTTTAAAAGCTACCAAAATGGCACAATACATCAGCTTGCAGCCCAGGCCATCACTGAGCCATTCTCTGCACCCAGGGACACTTCTGCCACCGCAGAGCTGGGCTAAAGATCTGCCCCTCTGGTACTCCTTTAATGTTTTCTGAAATCACCCAGCTCTACCAATCCTGTTCTCCATTATCTAGGAATAGATCTGGAATGAAGTGACTGTGGTTTATGAGAGGATATTTTTCTCCTTGTGCCTCCCTGAGTCCTTGAGGACTTTCAGATGGAGCCATTTGGATGATCACACCGCTAAGCCTTGGTGTGGCAGCACTGGGGAGGAGTGGGTTTTATGGGAGCTGAGATGCTCCAGGGAATAAATCCCCCTGGACACTGTCCCCTGGGGTGGCTGGTGGCCTCCTTCCTTGACGAGAACGTGGCTACACAACATCTCTCCCCCTTGGCTGTACCCAGTGGGCACCAAATATCCTGGCACAGGCTTTTGTTGTGGCTCCAGGCAGCTCATTCCTGCAGGGCTTTGTCCCAGAGCCCATTACTTCCTTGTCTCTCAGACAGCTGTTTACATTTTTGTTTGTGTGACTAATCTCAAATATGAAGGCTTTGCTTTGCTTTTCACCCCACTGGATAATATTAATTACATCAGGGAGTCAAGTAGCTTTGAAAAAGGGGGGAAAAAACCCACTCTGGAAAAGTTGCAGCCCTTGCAAGTATTTCAAGGGCCATCTGCATCTCCTCCAGAGCTGTACAGACAAACGAGAGCAGCAGTAGCACATATTTATTCAGTAGACATCATGGCAACATTCCTGCTCCTGTCTCAGCCAAGAACTAGCACCAAAAATGTAAGGCTTGCTATTCTTCGAGCCCTCCTCTCCACCGGGAATGCAGCAGAGAGGTTGTTTGGATGCATGGCAGGACCCAGCCTCTGGAAGAGTCACCTGGGTTTTTGGGTTAGATGCCAGCTCTGCCCTCTGCTCCCTCCCTCCACTTGTATCTTGCCTTGTCCTTTAGAGCTGCTGCACATCTTCTAGAAGGTTTTCAAGCAACACTATGGTTTGGCTGCCCATCGGAAAGATGCTTGACACTAGTGAACTATCAGTATCCTCTGGTGGGTAGGGATTAGGAATAGGGATGGGAAATAGGGTAGGAAATGCAGATTTCTGATCCTTACCTACTGCCCTTAGGTATCTATTCCTCTCATTGGGGATTTAGGTACCATCCCCGAGAGAAACACTTCCTCACTCCCTATCCAGACACAAATATTTGTCGGGCATAATAAGGGAAGACTGAAAACCATTTTAACACATGCAGTGAGACAAGCAGCTTAAGAACAATAATAAATAACAATAAGTTTATTAATAATTCATCTGTTTCAAGCAAACACCTTTCCAGGCAGTCATTCCTACCTACTGACTCTCTGATATTAAGCAGGGATACTTAGGCTTGTCCCTGATTTTTCCTTTGGATACCAGCCAGCAAAGCTTCCAGGTGGATGCTGCTGATTTACAGCCCAGCTACGTTTGCTGCTATATTTACACTGGGTTGTGGGTTTTTTTTTGTGAATTACCTTTCAGGGCAGTCATCAGTTTTGAAATATAGGAAGGAAACAGCAGCAATTGGAGGAACCCTGAAGTGAAATTCAGCCACAAATCTTGTTTATTAATTCCTGTTCCATCCCTCTACTTCCCCAGCATTTGCCTTGGGAAGTCGTGCTTATTACTGGCATGCTTTTTGCCAGAGATATTATATTGCTATAAATGTCAGACATTTGAAGAACAATAGTATCTATTAGCATGTAAAAGAGTATTATTGTCTGCAAGTTACTAGGTTCAAAGGCGGCATTGTGCTTGGCAAATTGCTGTCTGCAGCTCCCAGCAGACACATCTCCTAGTATCCCCCTCCGGGAGCTGGTGGCACACAGTATGTGGAGACCAAGGTTTTCATTCAGTGTTTAAAAAAAAGGAGAAAAATTAGGTGGGAAAACTACAAATACCTTCAATACACTTTTATTTTTCTTTTCCATTACTACTGACTTTCCTTTTGAAAGTAACCTAGGCTTCTAGATCTTTCCTTCTACTCCTATACTAAAATGATACAAAAATGGGAGAGACCTTCAAAACATAACCTAAATCATCTGCTGCGGAGACCGAGCTCTGCTCCACCCCTGGGAAGGAGCCAGTTTGAACCATCCAAGCATCTGGCCATCGGCTTGTGGAGAACGGTGCTCTCACACCCCAGATGTGCTCTGTCTGGCAGGTGGTAGATCGTTTCCAGCTGCTTCTCCAGCAGTGACTTGTAGCTGCTTTCCATCCCCAGCCCCTTGCAGGAGCTTGGTGTGTTGCTGTCATGCTGCAAAGTGCATGCAATGGGCCTGCACCTTTGGGCTGGGGTTGAGATGGCATCTTGGCACGCTTTGGAGTGCCACGTATAAATAGTGCTCAACTCCTACAGCCCTGCTGTGACCCATTAAGCTCAAAACATTTATTAAAGAAGTGTGACTCATGATTTGTCTTGCAGAGAGGAGGCTCCATTTCCCTGGTCCAGTAACTCCGCAAGATCTCAGCTTCATGGGCATCCCTGCTCTTGGGCCACCCAACTCTCCCTGTCTCCTTCCACAGACCCACTCCTCCCCAGCCCCCATCTGCTTCTTCCTATTCGACTCATTTGACGTAGGGAGCTGCATTTGTGGGTGTTGTGCCTACAATTTAGATTCAAAATTTGACTGTAAGACACATGAATTGAAGGTAAAATCCTTGCTGTGTGATGCGTGATGGTGAGCACCCAACACCCAGGGTGGCACCTGGATGTCTCAGGTGGGAGCAGGAGAAACCACAAGGTTTGCTGCCAACTCTGCCCATGCTGCTGTTGGGGACAAATACTTGTGGGGAAGGATATGTGGCTGGGTACTTCTCTATATGCAATGCCTCTGTGCAGTGATTTGTCCAAAAAATCATGGTGGCACAGACACCCCATGGAGCTGTGCTGTCCCCTCTCTGCACCTCACAGCAAAGCACATGAATTTGGGCAGAGCACAGCTTCAACATGGGCAGTGAAGCTCATGCCCATGAGCATCTGGATTAGAGAAGAGCACCAACCCCCTGCTCTGCTGCAGGGGGACTGAACCAGCTTTGAGGCAGGGACCTGGGGGAATCACAGAATCACAGAGTCCTAGGGGTTGGAAGGGACCTCAAAAGATCATCCAGTCCAACCCCCCTGCCAGAGCAGGGTCACCTAGAGT